>OY979719.1:673460-988711 GCA_963855995.1 Muricea muricata
AATTACGTTTCCGCCATTAATTAATAATTTGGGGCGAATATCGTAGTGCATAACAATAAATTGTAACATTTTTGCAGTAACTGATGCGACTATATTGTGTGTTACACGAGTACAAAAGGCAACCCTTGTTTGAAACTAGAGAAAGAGGACGAGATAACATCACAGCATTTATAACAAAAATTTTCTGTGGCGCATCTATGACTAATTACTACTAAGCTACAACGTCTATACAAAATTTAAGAGATAAATCAGATAGATCTTCAGTCGCAATTTCCTAATGCTTCGTAAAAACGCTTTAAGCAAATAGAGCTTAGTTTTGGTAATATCTGAGCGTTCAAAAGCGAAGTAAAGACGATTTTTCGAGGTTCTTGTAGCTTGGAGCCAGGAGTAAATCGCTCAACACTCGCAGAATATGGCTGGCATCATCGGAGCATTTCTTTTTTTCTACAGTCTGAGACACAAATCCATCAACAATGCGACGAAATATTCTAACGCATGGTCAGAAAGCGAGTCATGTTCCTCTAACACATCAATGAGCCAAGAAGAATACACCTTCTTCAAAGGAATCAAACTTTCCTCAGTCTAACAACAGCAGTTCTTACTCATCATTTTCGGCTCTTATCAATCACTGGTTTTCCCTGCTTGTCTAATTATTTTCGTGTTTAAATTCTCAAATGCTTTGCATACTTGCAGGAGTTTGTTTTAGAGATAACTTTGACTATTTTTAAGCTTGCCTAATTTGCGAATCAAAAGTTCCCTGCTGTTGGGAAAATTACCTTAATTAGCTTGTTTGTCCGGACCATAATTTCAGGCAGACGTCAGTGAGCTGTGAAATATAAAAACCAGAAACCTTGCTTAAGTTACTGGAAACAAATAAGGCTTAACACAGATCCACAGTTTATAAAACAATCGTGTTTTGGTGGGTCTAATTACAAAAATGCACCTTGCATTATTTTGGAGCTGTTAGTTTTTCGCATAACTCTGTTTCCTGTGATGGACATGATTTTAACCAGACGGTAAGAACTGATAAAGTTGACCATTTATCATTTGTGCCAGTCACACAAGCGTGCTTTCCGTATCGTCGTATCAGTGAAACGAAAAATACAATCCAGTGGTCCACTTTGTGCATGAATACATTCAAGTACACCCGCCGTTGAAAGGTAAAGTAAGATTGTAAAATTTTGGTGGCATATAACTTCGCCACTCGGTATAAAATGTGCCGCAAAACATAAATTTGCGACGAGAAAACATTTTGGACTAGTTTGAGCCTTTGAGGGAATCTAAACCGAATATTATTATCAATTAGATGAGTTTAAAAGCCGTTATAGCACTTGAAACACAGTTACTGAGTCGAATTCGCTCTATCTTGCATGTTTAATCTTGAATAAACACCTCCGCGTATCACCTTCAGTTATGGCACGCAACCCACGAAATAAATTGTCTTAACCTGAACTCAATGACTTACTATGTTTTAAATTGTTCCCTAGGTGGTATTTCAGCAAAGTCTTCCTTTCTTGGTCTGAGTATAATATAAGAAAACGATCTGATCAAACTAGATGCAAGTTACTAAATGCAATTGAGACAAAGATAAGATTATTTAACTGCTTCAAAACTATCACGTACTAGCACTCTACAGCAACCTAGTTTGATCATTAATGTGACACGTGTACAACTACACCATCATGCCCAACTCAGAAGGGGGTTATTTGTCTTATTGTGATTGTTGACTTTCATTGCTGGGCTTGAAGCGTTAGTATATATTGCTATGATCTCATGCCCCTTTGTTGGTGACCAATGAGGGGTAAATCCTGCCCCTTAGACAGGTAATTTTTTACACCAATGACTGTGAGCACTGCAATGCGCTGTGACATATGAAG
Source organism: Muricea muricata (assembly GCA_963855995.1). NCBI lineage: Eukaryota > Metazoa > Cnidaria > Anthozoa > Malacalcyonacea > Plexauridae > Muricea > Muricea muricata. Next base: position 675,338 of record OY979719.1, read on the forward strand.
AACTGGTTTAGTACTGGTGTAGAGGGTTTTTCTTTCATCCTAGGTGGGCTGTCAGAAGCTAAAATAGAAAACATTCCGGAGAATGACCGACGTTGATATTACTTCCCCGGGGCTAGGGCTGCATGTAAGAATAATTGCTGCACGAAAAAAGTTGATTCAATCTATTATAGATAACTAATTACTCGTTGTTTATGCCAGGTAACGACCTCTACAATACCCAAGTCAAAGATATGAACACAGCCGTGATTCTAAACCATTCCGGTGTATTTCAAGGCAATGAATGGAAGGGTGGACATCATCCAATATTCCCACCAGGTTATCAACTACCGGTGCAAAACTTGCTACCCATTTCTGGCCTCAAGCAATTATCCATTGGCAAGACGAGCAGTACGTGGACAAATCTCAATGGAGTTTATTCGCCACAAATGTCAATGCCAATGGTGCCAATTTATAATCTACCTTGCTTCACTCAAGCTTCGGTTAAACCACCAGGAACTAGTCCAGTGATCGAACAAGACAGCATCCGAATTAGCCAGGTTTCTACAAACTTTGGTGCAGTCATCAAGAACACAGGGATACAACAAAGTCGGAAAACAGTTCAGAACATAGCATCCACAAAGCTACAATTTAACACGACAGCAAGTCAACTTAACCAAACAACTGTACTAACACGTCACGTACCAGAATGTGGCTCAGATGTTACTGAAATCAACCCAGGCCAAAACATTGGCAGTTATACGATAGAGAATTTGGTAGGAAAACAAAGCAATAACATTGGTGTCAAAACACAATCTAATTCACCTCTTAAACTGACTGAGCTTTCACCGCACAAAGCTGCACCCAACAGGAACAAGGAAATGCAAGAGAAGCAGATGTTGCAGACACGAAAGCGTTCTTCCTCGTGGCCTGCAGGATTCGGACTGTCCAAGAAGAAATCAAAAGATGGGCTGAGCAAAGATGACCAAGTTGTCGAAGAGTACAAGAATTTAGAAATGGATGTGGCGAGGATTTTAGTGAGTGATATACCGTTTCCTGTCGTAAGCTCGGGTACTGAGAGGCCGAGTAGCGAGGATGGACAAGCAGATATGTCCGTCCTAGCGCTCTGGAAAACGATGGAGACAAATAAACGAGACGAGGGGGTGTTACAATGGAATGCTGCAACACGAGGGCCTCACCCACAAGGAAACAAGTCCATCTTCGACAACGGGGGAATAGTGGTGTCAAAAGCACAAGTGAGTAAGTCAAATGTCCCCAGTGGGAAGTTGTACAGGGGACACATACAAATGCCCTCTTCGGCGAGTGGAGCAGAACTAAGCAAACAGTCAGAGACACGTCCGATTGCATGCAGTAGCGTAGAGACCAGTGAAGAAATGAACAAGGTCACTGTGGGAGGTGGATCAACGACCGAGCCGAAGACACAGGGGGACACTTCGAATCAGTGGAGTAGGCAAACAAGAGTGATCCAGTCACCAGAAAAAGTGGCAAATAAATCAGGTTTATTAAGTGGGAGAATCGTTGGAGCTGGTATACCAGTAAATATGTCTCCTCTGGCAGGTGATGGGGAGTCAAAGAAGCAAGAAAAGGAGCCTATGTGGAGCAGCGATGAGACTGAAGCGGAGAAACAAATGAACACCTTGGATGCAGGTATTGGCGTGGTGCAAGAACCAAATAAAGAAGGAAACATGTCACCAAGAACTGGTCAGGGATTAGAGTCCGAGAAATCGTCCATCGACGTCACTGACTCAGATACTTCACTGCACTTTGAAAATGAGAAAGAAAATTACTCCAAGAATCATACCGGCCCAAACAAAGTTGTATTCACTTGTCAACAGTGTGTAGTGAGCTTCGAGTCAACGCAAGACCTCATCTCGCACACGGCCAGTCACGCAAACTCAAATTTCACACTGAAATGCAATGTTTGCACTCAAGTTTTTCGCAGTACCAACGGTTTACAAAAGCACATCGAGTTTCACGCTGATCATCGCAGTAACTTCCAATGTAGTTTCTGTTTCCAACCGTTTTCTGACCGAGATAGCTTGGAAGAGCATATCATTGGCTCGCACATGAGCAAGCGTCCCCACAAGTGTTCCTACTGTCCCAAGGCATTCAGAGACCCCGGCTCGCTTCAGAAACATATCAGGATTCACACTGGAGAGCGTCCATTCAAATGTAAAGGTAAGAATTGGTGAACAACTTTTTGAATAAATATACACTATTTATAGACGCCAGTGGCCAGTTGTTCGAAGCTGGGTTAGTGCTAATCCAGGGTTAAACCACTGTTTTAGTTTCTGTATCTCTACACGCCAGTTTCTTTCAAAACTTCAGAAACCAAAACATATATTGATCCAGAGAAGATTTGTGAAGCAATATTTCTAATCCTCCGAACAAGCTGCTGGGAAATTTCTCTTGAATCATAACCCAGGGTCAAGCTAATCTGCTTTTGAACAACTGGTTTCAGAAGGTTCATCCCAATGACCGATAAAATTCTTGCTCTTTTATTTAGCTTGTGACAAGTCGTTCGCGGAGTATAGTTCTCTTCGTAAGCATTACAGAGTACACACAGGTGAGCAGCCCTACAAATGTCAGTATTGTTCGAAAGCATTCTCGATTTCCGGGAATTTACAACGTCATATCTTGATCCACACTGGAGAACGTCCGTACAAATGCAGCGAGTGCAGCAAGACGTTTAATAATCCGAGTCACTTGAGAAGACACGAAAAGAATTTACACTCCAAATTGGAACGAGAGAAGTAACATTATCACAGTAAGTGTTTGTGCACTATTTTGAAGTAGCTGTTTTGAAAGGTGCGTTTCAGTGCTACGTGTTGTGGGGAGGAGACGGTGGTCAACTGTAGTTATGGGAGAAGGGGGAGGGGTTTCTTGAACCATATACAACACATTTAACTGAAACGCACCTATGGTCAGCATACAGCATAGAGTATCCGTTTGTAATACAATCAGTCAGATCTGATTGTAGCGTCACAATTTACAGTTTAAATTTTAAACTAACCGTTATTAATTTTACTAATTATGTATGTCATTAGTTCATATTGAAATTGTTTATTAGTTAGTATCATCATTTAAAGTTGGCGATTTTTGAAAGCTCAACAAAAATCGTCAACAGCACTTTCGGTCGAGAAGACAAAGAAACCAACGTTTCTTCAAACTGTGTCAAATACACATGCAATTTTTCCTACGATGGCTATTACGAAGGTCATAATGTTTACCTGAGGATACACTCATATACTCAAACACTCGTGATGCACCATTCACAGGGGAAATCACACTAGAAAATGCATCAATTGCAAAGCGTAAACAAATCATAAGGCTGAACAACGCGAGTCTAAACAATGCGAGTCTTACAAAGAGATGTTGGTTGATTTTGTCTTCTTTTGATTGAAAGCCAAGTTACACGCTGCAGATTTTGTTATTTAGAGCTATTGGTGGATGGGGAGGGGGATTGTACTGATGACAGTTTTCAGAAACCCAGAAAGAGCCGCTTTGTTGCGACAAAGAGGTTCAGATTTGGCTTCCAATACCTCTACCGCTACCTTAATCTATCTTTCAGCCAATCAGATGTGCCGGACCTATCCGAATAACCAATCAAATTGTCTAAAAATCAGGAAAAGGCAGCGTAGTGGTAGTCAAATATGAGCCTCTGTGTTGCGTAGATCTCAGGGATTAACAAAACATCTCCTTCAAGTTTAGACAAAATTTGCCTCGTGTAAAATGGCGGGTCTTTGCAATATTTTGCAGTAGTCATTTTTGCACGGTAGTTTTATTGTTATCAAAGAAGCTTTTGCACGCCTGTTATTGGCAGTTGATTATTACTTTAAACTAAAGTAATAATTTTCATGTTTTAGTGAATTATCGTTAGTTATCTAACGTTATTTCGAAGTAAATTCATGTTAAGCATGACCAGGTGCAACTCATTTTCGAGTTGAGCTCAATGATCTCTATGTACACATCTGGAGTACAAACTGGAGTCCAAACGGGATGTTCGATAAACCAGACATTTACTATTTTAGCGATACAGTTTGTTATCAAAGCTGTTCGAAAACGTCGTAGTTTTTGGACGTGAATTAAAGTTCTGCATCCAGATATACTATATGATGTATAGAGCTCACTGGTTTGGGTCTAAACAGACCCTGGTCGCAATAGCGACGCCATATTGATTTGCAATTCATTGTCGTCTCTAAGAATGGCGTAGGAATTGTGAAATTATTTTATGTTTGTGTAACTAGTATTTAGTTGCGTAGCTACACTAATATGTTGAGCAATTATTAATTAATAATTAATTGACAATTATATAGTATCGTAGTATATACTTATTAATAGGTAAAATGTATCAGATAAGAGTCAGTCATGATATGGTCTGGAAACCTGACTAAAGACATGTTTTATGCTGACCTGTGCAAGGTGAAAACAAGATTTTTTCGTATAGTGAAGCAGAGTTACCACGCCCAATCATTCAATTGTACTACTCAAATATTAATAATTAGAATATCAAATGTTGGGCATGTATGAAATCTTCTCAACTTAAATTCCTAGCTCATTATAATTTATAAATGTTTTGAAGTTCGCCAAGTTCTCAGAGCATGTCTCTATGACCATGACCAGACCATGTCTGTGCTCAAATATTATAGCCAGGATATACATTCCAGTGACGTAGGTGGCACACAGTTGGTTAATATATTAACGCACACACTCCCATCCCTTGAGGCTGGTTTGAGGCAAGGTTTCCAGCGATATCTGTTGAGGAAGCAAAGTTTCTTCAACGATGTGATATAGTCTAGATTTATCCTGTGTTTTGTGAGCTGTATTCAAATCAGTCACTATTAAGTGTAGATCTGTATGCATACTCTATCACATTGGTCACTAGATAAATTTAGAACAGTTGCTACCAAATAGAAAACATGCTCAATTAAGGTAAAGACCTCTCAACGTCTTTTGTTCAGTGATATTTAGTAGGGTAGCAAAATAGATAGCTAAGAGGGTACATATCGTGTTCACAAGCCACACAAACAATCGATTTCAAAAGAAATTAACTGTGTAGAACACGAGTGAATATGCGTCTCTTTCCCCAATTACCATACTTGCTACGCCACTGGTCATATATTCTCGCGTGTGAGAACGATTTTTGATGGGAATCTAATCTTATCGCGAGGCAGTGAGACAAACATCTATCGTGTTCAATATCTGAGGTACTTGTTAACCTCTGACCCGTCTCTTGGCGGTCTGCTGTGCTCAAACCGGCTCGTGTGGTTGGTCAGAAATGTAAGCGTGCCGCCTGCGTGTGGGGTTCACTGGATACACAGTATTTTTAAGCTCTGGAACAAGTATAGTTAAGTTCCCAAGTGATTATATTAATTGTGAGCGTCATTAATAGTTAGTCAAGTGTCATTTTAGCTAAGTAGCTTCAAAAGCTATATATTGCGTGAGAAAATGTATTCTAGTGTTGGACTTTGTGTAGGATGTCAAGTGTACAGGACATTAGGCCGCGAAAAAATTCTGTGGTAACGAACGCAGTTACACATCATTTTGTTGTCATTTCTGTCCTGTGCACGGACAACCTCTTTTAGAAGTAGTTAAGAACATACTGCTTAAACGAAATATTTTAGTAAAATTAAAGTACCACATTGGTAATCTGGTTGGAATTGGTAATTCTTAACTTTGTTGCATGATTTAACGTTTTCATGCTTTATATCTATACGCTAGTATGTTAACATCGAACTATACTAGATACACTTATTTTTGAAAGGCTGTCATTTACATATTGTTATTTCACAGTCATTGACATTAGAATTAATACGTAGACTAGTTCATGTAGATTTCGTTCGACTGTTGACGTTTGGAAAAATAAATGTTTCATTTTTCGCGTGAAATTTCGGCTTTTACAAGGACTTTATTACTGTACTGTTACACTCCCTCTGTCATAGTTGGACGGTACATAACCATGATTTATTGAATCTGTAGAGAGGAATGCATAGGAAGGGTTAAGATACTATACAAAGTCTAACTACTTTTCATGCTGTGTTGAATGAATTCAGACGCATTCGTGGTCTCAATTTACATACCAACAAAAACAAATTGTTACTACGGACACCGCGAGTCACGAAAATTTTTTGCAAATTTTCAAAGCAGGTAATTTCCTCGCAAAACATTCCGAACAGTTTCTGCATATTCGGAAAGCGTTCGAGACAAAAAAGCTTCGATGTGATTGGCTAGACGAGTACCGTCGCCATACGACTGCCACCGAGATTAGCTTTCCGTGACGACTTCCAACTGTTGAATGGCTACATTGTTTACACTTGTGACGGTTAAAACAATTATGGAAAATAATTAGAATATATGCTTTTAAAGTCTCGCATTTTTTTTGTCCTCAAATAATTGGCAATACTCAACGAGCCTATATGGGCATAACTTAAGAAGCCTTACGAATACGAATTAATACCTGTTGACATTTTACAATGGCATTAGCGACGGAGATAGCGGCAAAGCGAATCTCTTTTATAAAAGATTTTGACATGGAGTTTCAAAACCAACTGCACGCCTACGTGGAAAGCATGCGCGGTAAAAATGATCCACCGAACGCTTGTCGCGAAGGAGCAAGCGACAAAGAAAGGTGTCAATACTTAGAAGCGGCGTTGATGTGGTTAAAAGACGAGCTGCGAGAGATGCGCTGCCAAGATAGATCGCTCGCGAAGCAATTAATTGGACTACGAACGAAAATACAAAACATTATGCAGGGAAGCGACGATGACTTTTACGCATCTGAAACGATGCTGCCGACGATCAACAGCCACAACGAAGACACGAAGTTATGACCGATATTTTATAACGCTGCTGTATTTTGTTCACACATTATCTCGTAAAATGTACACAAGGAAACATAGGACTTATAAGCATCAAGATTCTGATCTAAATAAAAGCGTGTAGAAAGCTGAAAGAGCGCTTATCGAAAAGCACCGGATATCTCAGATAATAATCGGGAAACGGGAAATTCACGAACTGAATTGAAACTAAACGGTTAATATACAATTTCATCGCCAATGGAAATTCTAACATTATTAAATGTAAACAAGATGTTAGCCAAGCTCTGCGTGTTATTTGCGCTGGCACACGTTCCTGGGTGTAAACTACCAATTAAATGCATGAAAAGCTTGTAGAAAAATATACATAAACGTGTGTTATATAACTCTGCGGTGCAAAAAGAAAAAAAATAAAATACCATTGAAAGAACGCGGGATAAATTGAAAACATTCGTTATTAGTAATTTTAACCTCGATTACAGCAAACACTTAATTGTTACGTGTCATCCAATTTTAGAATCCATCAATTCTTTGGCAGTAGTACCAAAATGTGCATTTATATTATGCAAGGTTAACCAGGCATGGCAAAATATTTGGAGAATGAGGAGTGTTTTTAAAAAAGGAAAGTGACTCAATATTGTTTAGCAACCTTATTTTATCAAACAGTTAATTTTATTCACGTACGATTGTTTCAGGTCTAATTTAAAGTGTTTAAACGAAGTAAGAGTTTATTGGGAGTTAGGTAGCTCAGAAGACCACTGCATACAAAAAATAAAGTATGATAGGATTAACATCAGAAGTCTGTCACACCACAGTCACACGAGCGAGGTCGTAGCAACAATATCAGAGGGGTTACGATCTAAGTGTCTACGACGCGCCGATTAGAAGGCTGTTGAAACGCACACGTTTAAACGAGAAAAAATGTTAAAACGCCTCGCGTCGTAGTAAAAGCTTTTTAAAAATGTTTGCATGGACCCCGCGGGCACATTGTCATTAGAGGACAAACGTCTATAAGAAATTGATTATTCATACATACCCTAAATGCTATAGTTTGCTGGTTATGAAAGGCTCCTGATGAAACTGTAACTCCAGAATTTCTCCTGAAATTAGAAACGTACAAACAAAGCAAGAATATCATTTATAAGAACAAGTATAACCGTTTGGCAGAAGGTTAATTGACCTGATTTTGATCGTCAAGTGGTAGTATAAACTGGTCTTACACTGAAGTAGCCACGATATACCATGGACAATACAGTGTACATAGCTATTACAAATTTAATTAAAATTTAAAAAAGTATTACAAATTTAAAAAAAAAACACTACAAAGGAAATCGTAGTAAAGCACACGTGTATTTTCAAAATTTTTGCCAAATTTTAACGACTTTTACGACATCTATATTGAAAATTCTCTCGTAAACAAACTGACAAGATGGGTATAAAATGGATCGTTTTTCAAGCCATATTTATTGCGTTTGTGTTCTATCTATTAAATAGTATATTAAATAGTACATACTACATAAATAGTACATACTACATAAATAGTACATACTACATAAATAGTACATACTACTGACTGCCCACTCGACCAACTGTATTTCAGGCCGTATAAGTATATAAATTCAGCTTACCCAGAGTGACTGTTAGATTGTAAAGAGATGATTTATTGGATATCACAATCACGTGGTCCGATTCCCTCTTGCTTCAGATTAAGAAGAAAAAAAAAGCAGTAATCCAGTCAAACGGTCACTTTAATCCTGGGATATGCCGGCGATCTTAGAATATTTTGCGCGCTGTCAAATATCGAAAACAACAACAACTGTCAAGTATATGTAATTTTAGACTTTGCATAATGAATTTTTTATTAATTCATAAACAATTTGTGGAAACAGCATGTTAAATTAACAATTAAAATTAACATGGTCTTTCCACGAATTGTTTATGAATTAACCATCAAGTATTTCGCATTAGATGGTTGCGAGTCACTCGAAACTGCAACAAATAAGTGGAGGCAGAATTATTATTTTCTCCGAATACTTACATTTGTTGGACTAACTCCAGTTTCCTAAGAGATTTTATTCCATTTCTTAATAATTCTAAACTCTGTATTTCCAGATCTTGTACTTTTCCTAGAAATAAAAATAGCCAAATCGAACGTGTTCCTACAGGTGTGTTAGCGTTTATCCTGAAGTATTACACTAACAACCTTTCAAAAAAAGCTCTAACGCGTGTTCCTTGCAGTTTTGTATTAAAATATCTGCGGGATATTCTTTTCCAACGTCACAAGAATCCACGATATAGGAACAGATAACCCAATATGAAGTTAAGATTGGACTCCATAAAGAAGAAATAAAACGAAATGCTTCTGTCTGTTTCACGTTATACGATCCGTCATAACGGTTAAATATTGACAATTCCTTAAATCTGTCCAGACCACAAGCAAATTCCTGTAGAAGAGCAATGAAGAGCATTTGCAGATTGAAAAATCAATGAAAAGTTACTTACTAATGGGTTTCACTACGCCATTGTGCAGTGAATCTGATTTGACTTAGGGTGAACCTCAACTGTATTGATGATTATGCTGTACTAAAGTGCAGCAAATGATATGAAATTGCTACCAAACAAAAGACCAACAGATACTTTGTAAAGATTTAATTCCCTCTGTCACTTTCCTTGAAATATATGACGTAATCAGTGCCGTAGCCAGTTCGATAATTTAGTCCAGCAATGCAAATTTTAAATCATTACAATCATTCATTTCTCTATAAATTGTTGTTTTTACTGTCAATTAATACGAAAATATTTGCATAGCGGGACTAAATCGTTGGTCTGGCTTCGCTAATGAACGTGATTTATGAAGCACAATAATACTGCCTTACTACATTTTACCTCTTTGGATGGAAACGAGTCCTTTGCTATTTCAAGGCAAACTAAATCACCAATTAATTTAGCCCTACTGTAAAGGATATCTAAATGTAGAAAAAAGTGTCTAACATTATGGGTAATATTATCATCACCATTATTCATCATTACATGCACCATACTATGGCCACTATCATCACCATTATCCATTATTACCACTATACTATGACCACTATCATCACCAACATCCAGTATACCACCATACCATGACCACTATCATCACCATTATCCATCATTACCACCATACTATGACCACTATCTTTCCCATCATCCTTATCACCACTACCAGCATCACAGCCACCAACACCAGCTACTACCAGCATCATCAACAGCAACAGCACATACCTTCAGAAACAGGATGTTCATAATTCCTGACTGCCAAGGCTGCCATGGCCGGCAGATAAAACCAATGAAGCAGCTGGTTACGTTGATGTGCAAGTTGTAGATGAACACACGACAAATGAACAATATAATCCTTCTCGTGAATATTTAGCGCCTTCAAATCGAGCGAGAAATCTTCCCGGACCCTGTCGCAAACTCCTGAAGCCACACATTCTGCAGCACTGTTGCCTATGCTGATCTCTCTCTGGTTTTTACGAGACATTCCTTTACTAAATAAACTGTAGATTTTTTCTTTGAATTCTTCGGAGAAATGTTCAGGGTCTAATAACGTTACTTTGCCTTCAGAAATAGTTAGCGAACTTTTAAGTAGCTTCAAGCTTTCCACGATATCTTGTTGAAGATTATTCAAACCTGAATGAAGAACAAGTTTGGTATCATAGTTACTGGACGATCCACTGTATCATGCGTGCACTAATAAAATACAAGAGAACGGTAACTCTGAATAATATATGTAGGTTATATTACAGATTGTCTGGATCAATAAAAACGAGCCTTCTGAATTTATCAAATAAACGAAAGCAAGCCACTACTAAAGTTAGCGGTATAAAGTTTAACACTGGATTTAATAGGCTTCTCAGAAACTCCTACCGTTTCTCGCAACTGGTATATTACATTTCCCACACCATCCCAAAACTGCCTCGTAGGTTTTTGTCAAGAGATCTGTTTAAAAACAAAAACAATTTTGTTAAAAAAGTATGATAAAAAGATCGACCCATGGTAAAAACATGACTGAGAACACCGCAACTACCTACAACAACTTACCTACACGAATTCCAGTTGGATTTTGAAGAAGTATCGAAGCGACAATCATATTTGGCAAGATGACGAGATGCTCTTGTATTTTCTCCAAAATATGCCCCGCAAACTTCCTGACAACGTTCATTTCGTCCGAAGTGGCTTCAGTTCTTATTGATCTGCAAGAATGAACAAGGGATAAGCAGGCGTTGACATTTCTACATTTGTCTAACATCAAAACAAGTTGTCCGTCTGACACACGAAAATCTCCTAACTTTCTCGCACCAGTTTAACGTCCGACCTTGCAGCTGGTTACAAAACTGTTACAAAAACTAGTAATCCGAGGGAGCGCGTTTAACATATTCACACACCAGCAACTATTTGTACACTTTTACATTGTGTAATAAAATAACGTAAACTAGATATTTCTTCCATGATACCTGGGAATGCAAGATCTCTGACTGCGGTCCAGCAGTCCCTCTGAAAATTCTCGCAAAGAAATCGGTTCGCCAAAGTACATGTAAGCGTAGCCGTACTCATCAGCAAGCACCGAGCGCGAGTTTAACAGACCCTAAAAAGACAACCGGATAAAAATTAAAAATAGCTTTGTAATAGATCTATAGGGAGACACAATGAGGCGATGTATGGGAAACAACACCTTGAGGGATTCCTTTGGTTTTGGAACACCGAGCAATTCTCGTGCCATCAGAGTTTCTTCCAAGGCTCTGTCATAGCTAATACTGATCGGACAAAACATCACGTCAGCAACTCTTGATGTGAAATATAGATCTGTTATGATCGACAGCAGACCTACAACAGTGGAACACCAGCAATAATACTACATTATGTACAAAATCAGCAGCCAGTAGCAAGATCTGTTCAAGGTAGGAGATAAAGGTAAGCGGCCCAGTTGTACGAGAGACGAATAGCGCTGTACACGGGAGGTGGTTTATTTTGATTGCCGCAGAAAGGGATAAAAGTCAATGACACCAAGGATACTGAACGCAAAAGAGATGAAAAGTGACTTTAACTTGAAAAAACTGAACTTTAATATGGATTTTACCAGTTACTGATCAGAACATATTTAGAAAGTTACAGAAATCAATATCCGAAGGATACCGCTATTCACCTTTTGTAAAACCGATCCCTGCTTATGGAAAGCCATAGCTGTCTTAAGTGATAAAACGTCATTTCATTAGGTGCTTTATACATTATATACGGTGCTTTAAACATGACATGCGGTGCTTTGAGTATTATATGCGGTGCTTTAAACATTATATGCGGTGCTTTGAGCATTATATGCGGTGCTTTAAGCATTATATGCGGTGCTTTAAACATTATATGCGGTGCTTTAAACATTATATGCGGTGCTTTAAACATTATATGCGGTGCTTTAAACATTATATGCGGTGCTTTAAACATTATATGCGGTGCTTCGAGCATTATATGCGGTGCTTTAAACATTATATGCGGTGCTTCGAACATTATATGCGGTGCTTTGAACATTATATGCTGTGCTTTGAGCATTATACGCAGTGCTTTCATCATTATACGCAGTTATTTCATCATTATACGCGGCGCTTTCATTATTATATGCGGTGCTTTCATCATTATACGCGGTGATTTCACCTTTGTACGCGGTGCTTTCATCATTATATGCGGTGCTTTCACCTTTATACACAGTGCTTTGAACATTATACGCGGTGGTTCCAGCGTCATTATACTCAGTGAGCCAGTACCTTTGGTCAGCGTTGTGGAATCTTACACGATTCTGCTATACGCCATGTCATCAAGAATATCTAAACACTCATCGAATATTCATAGGGCGATCACGTGTCATTTCTTGCTTCGAAATTTACAAGTTGAGCGCAGTTATAAAACGGTAAAATATATAAGACTTTTCTGGCGTTTTAAATCGAAAGTAAACCCAGGGGGTTTGAAATATGGAACAAATACTGCAATCTTTAAATTTGGGGACTTTGCGTGGCCGATTTGAAGCACAGCGAATAGAACCGCAGGCAGTTTTAAATTTAATGCGAAATTTTGAAAAATTTTAGGAAAAAATTTTGAAAAAAAATTTGGGAAAAAAATTTGAAAAAAAATTTGGGAAAAAATTTTGGCAAAAAATTCTGAAAAAAATTTGGGAAAAAATCTTGAAAAAAATTCTGGAAAAAATTTTGAAAAAAAATTTGGGAAATTCATGAATAATTCATGAATATTCATGAATAATTCATGATAATTCATGAAAAATATTGGGGAAAATTTTGAACAAAAAAATTTGGGAAAAAATTTTGAAAAAAAATGTGGGAAAAAACTCTAAAAAAAAAATTTGGGAAAAAATTCTGAAAAAAAAATTGACAAAAATATTGGGGAAAATTTTGAACAAAAAATTTGGGAAAAAATTTTGAAAAAAATTTGGGAAAAAAATTTGAAAAAAAATTCGGGAAAAAATTTTGACAAAAAATTCTGAAAAAAATTTGGGAAAAAACCTTGAAAAAAAATTCTGGAAAAAATTTTGAAAAAAAATTTGGGAAATTCATGAATAATTCATGAATTATTCATGAATAATTCATGAATAATTCATGAATATTCATGATAATTCATGATAATTCATGAAAAATATTGGGGAAAATTTTGAACAAAAAAATTTGGGAAAAAATTTTGAAAAAAAATGTGGGAAAAAATTCTAAAAAAACAATTTGGGAAAAAATTCTGAAAAAAAAATTGACAAAAATATTGGGGAAAATTTTGAACAAAAAATTTGGAAAAAAATTTGGGAAAAAAATTTGAAAAAAAATTCGGGAAAAAATTTTGACAAAAAATTCTGAAAAAAATTTGGGAAAAAATCTTGAAAAAAAATTCTGGAAAAAATTTTGAAAAAAAATTTGGGAAATTCATGAATAATTCATGAATAATTCATGAATAATTCATGAATAATTCATGAATATTCATGAATAATTCATGATAATTCATGAAAAATATTGGGGAAAATTTTGAACAAAAAAATTTGGGAAAAAATTTTGAAAAAAAATGTGGGAAAAAATTCTAAAAAAAAAATTTGGGAAAAAATTCTGAAAAAAAAATTGACAAAAATATTGGGGAAAATTTTGAACAAAAAATTTGGGAAAAAATTTTGAAAAAAATTTGGGAAAAAAATTTGAAAAAAAATTCTGGAAAAAATTTTGACAAAAAATTCTGAAAAAAATTTGGGAAAAAATCTTGAAAAAAAATTCTGGAAAAAATTTTGAAAAAAAATTTGGGAAATTCATGAATAATTCATGAATTTTCATGAATAATTCATGAATAATTCATGAATATTCATGAATAATTCATGATAATTCATGAAAAATATTGGGGAAAATTTTGAACAAAAAAATTTGGGAAAAAATTTTGAAAAAAAATTTGGGAAAAAATTCTGAAAAAAAAATTTGGGAAAAAAATTTGAAAAAAAATTAGGAAAAAGTTTTGACAAAAAAATTTTTTCCCAATTTCTTTTTCAAAATTCATGAATTATTCATGATTTCCCAATTTTTTTTTCAAAATTTTTTCCAGAATTTTTTTGCAAGATTTTTTCCCAAAATTTTTTTTCAGAATTTTTTGTCAAAGTTTTTTGTCAAAATTTTTTCCAGAATTTTTTTTCAAATTTTTTCCCCTAACTTTTTTCAAAATTTTTTCCCAAATTTTTTTTTAAAATTTTTTCCCGAATTTTTTTCAAATTTTTTTTCTTAAATTTTTTTCCCATTAAATTTAAAACTGCCTGCGGTTCTATTCGCTGTGCTTCAAATCGGCCACGCAAAGTCCCCAAATTTAAAGATTGCAGTATTTGTTCCATATTTCAAACCCCCTGGGTTTACTTTCGATTTAAAACGCCAGAAAAGTCTTATATATTTTACCGTTTTATAACTGCGCTCAACTTGTAAATTTCGAAGCAGGAAATGACACGTGATCGCCCTATGAATATTCGATGAGTGTTTAGATATTCTTGATGACATGACGTATAGCAGAATCGTGTAAGATTCCACAACGCTGACCAAAGGTACTGGCTCACTGAGTATAATGACGCTGGAACCACCGCGTATAATGTTCAAAGCACTGCGTATAAAGGTGAAAGCACCGCATATAATGATGAAAGCACCGCGTACAAAGGTGAAATCACCGCGTACAAAGGTGAAAGCACCGCATATAATGATGAAAGCACCGCGAATAATGATGAAATATCTGCGTATAATGATGAAAGCACTGCGTATAATGCTCAAAGCACAGCATATAATGTTCAAAGCACCGCATATAATGTTCGAAGCACCGCATATAATGTTTAAAGCACCGCATATAATGCTCGAAGCACCGCATATAATGTTTAAAGCACCGCATATAATGTTTAAAGCACCGCATATAATGTTTAAAGCACCGCATATAATGTTTAAAGCACCGCATATAATGATTAAAGCACCGCATATAATGCTTAAAGCACCGCATATAATGCTCAAAGCACCGCATATAATGTTTAAAGCACCGCATATAATACTCAAAGCACCGCATGTCATGTTTAAAGCACCGTATATAATGTATAAAGCACCTAATGAAATGACGTTTTATCACTTAAGACAGCTATGGCTTTCCATACCTGCTCATTATTTGGCCTCTCTATAACATATAACTTAAACCTCTATTTCTCTAATCTAATATCAAGAAATTATTTGTGAACCTTGTTTGGGATGTAAACTCTTGCCAGATCTACTTCGAGTTCCCTCAAGAAAGAACTCCATCGTGGTTCCACTGTTCAACAACAAGCACTGCACATATTCCGAGAAAACAACCCAGTACAGTTTATCAGAACGGAAACTTCGCTTCATGTAGAATGCGCCGCAGTTGCGTAAAAGTCCACCAATTAATTTCATATTCTTGAAATCTAAGAAAAATTTGGACATTGAATGCAAATATGGAATTATAACAGGATTTGGTAACTATGCATAAAGCCCAGAAGCACTTTAAGAAAGCATCTGCAGTGAAAAGTGTGCTGAGGGTGGGGGGTTATAGCCCCCTGGTTGGCTGTGACTCTGCAGTCACTAACCCCAACATCATATTATATCAATTACTGCAGGTTGGTAGTAACCTACCCTCTTAACTTCCCCTGTAAGAAAAAACCAGTTGAGAACATCATTACTCATAGAGTAATTACTCTTTATACTTGAGAAAATCCCAAGTTCTTAACTCACATTGAGTAGCCTGTGCTAAGAATTGAGCTAATGACTTTGTGGGTGAAAGCAAAGTTGTTTAATTAACCACTTTCCAACTACTCTGCTCATTCTACTTGACATGGACATTCTGTTTTAATTTTTTCAAATGCCCAACATGCTCTAACGAGCTTGAACCAGCATCAAATCACCTCATTGTAACATCTCACCTTGAGCAGCAGCAATGGTCGGCAATGGTAAGTTGAAAATATAACAGACAAATGACACGAGAAGAAAATCTGTGTAACTACGATGTGCAGGAACAAATACCACAGGACAGGTCTTTGATAACTCTCTCACCTGAAAAAAAGTCAGACAGTGTTAATATTTTTAATTTTAATCACCATAAACACCATTAAAATAAGGAAATTTGTAATACCCTGTTAATTCCATCCATGTTAACTTTGATCCCAGAATATATATTCCTAAAAACCTTTCTCAAAATATAAGCCATGAATCGAATGCTTTTTAATTTAAAAGTATGTCCAATATCAAGCAACATTGTGTTCACTTCAGAATAAACCTCCTTGACAGTCTTATCTTGCTCCGCAGCAATCTAAACATATGATACAATATATATATACACTACATATATACACCATGCACATTGGGTTTTTTCCAAAAAGATCTATAATTATCCACCCACAGAGAAAATTTCCCCAATCCAGAGAGAGGGAATCATCTAAAGAATGCCCTAAATTTGTACAAGATGTCTGGAAAGGGGTTATTGTTACTTTCCTAAAGATGACCACCACTGACACATAGACCAAGGACATGAGCAAGAAGACATAAACATGCATAAAGACACCACTAATTTATTAAGCAGTTCAAGCAGAAACTAGCAAATACATGCATACATTTATTTATGACTTTGCTACCTATCTTTTTCCCTCCCCCACAACATTCTAATATCTGAAGAGTTTGAAAACAACCAATGAATGCACATTGTAAACCCTGTAGCATGTGTTTGGTTGCTTGGAGGGTGGCTATTAATAAACAAATATCAATGACTTAGCACCCCCACCCTCTAATGTTCTGCAGTCCCCCCCCCTGCATTAGTCTGGGAACCTGGGATGGGTACAAAAGTGTAATTGTGAACTTCTATTTTGCAATCCAGGCCTGGCCTTATGCAGGGATAAAGTATCACTTTATTTGCAATCCCTCAAGAACACTTCTTCAGTATATGCCAATCATTGTATTGAAGAATGTTCTATATGCTTCAACACTACCAGTTCATGTATTTTTAAATTGTAAAACTCTCAGGTGGTCCAGAGTGCATTCTATGCAAACTCCATGCCAGAGATATGCCAATATTTACCATATGATTGTGATTTGCTAAATGCAGAGGTCTCTGGCATGGAGAAAATGGATGCAGTCAGGCAAGTGAAAATGTTCTGGCAATCTTCAGAAATTACGCACCAGTCAAACAGTGGTTTGTTGCATGTGAAGGTATCATGCATAACCAGAGGACTTGACACCTACATGTAAAAAAACCATTACCAAAGCACGTCCAAAGTCCAAACATTGCGAAAACACTCGAGGCAAACCAATGACTGGTGGTACATTATGCACCCTTTGGATTTAGTCGGCTTTAAATTATGCTTCTATCCAGGTGAAGACCCACACATGAAACCCCAGCAAAATATGCACAATATTCCCAGTTTCACTCACCTCAGAAACAGCATTTTTGATCCTAGCAGAAGCCAAAACATGCTGAATAATTTGTGCTCCATCCAAACCAGAGGTTGTGCGATGATCTTGCACGGGAGAAACGGGAGGATCAAACTCATGCAGGCTGAACAAAATATCGCTGCCACAGAGATTTACGCTTTCAAATGTATCCATCGCAATTCAAAAGAGGCTTAAGTGCCGTAAATACGAGATATATTTAACCAAAATATTGATACTTGCAACATTGTGAAATATTAGATTTAATTATGCATTAATTGGCCACGTGAAACGACCTACGAACAGGCAAGAGGTTTTTAGGGAATTTTTCAAGGAATTTACAAAAAAAAAACATTTTACTGTAATGAGTGTATTAAATTCAGAAAATAATTAATTTAATAATCCGTTCTGACACGTTTTCCAGCTAAATTAAGCTAAAGTACCTTGTTCTAAGCTTCCAATTGTGGAAACAAACAATACTTTTTTATCCCTCCCTCCCCCCCTGACTGAAGGTCATACGTATTTTTTTATGAATAAACACATTTAAAACCATTTTAAACTCGATATTATTTCACTTACTGCTTGAGTAATTTACAAAAAGTGCATTGGACAAGCATCAGATTTGTTTATATTGTAACAGCTTGAGCAAATCTGGTGATAAGTCTGATAACATTGGGTTGATGGGCCATATATACCAGTGCACTGATATATACCAAGTCATGGGTGACGTCATGAATAATCATAATCATTAAACAAAGCAATTTAGGTGCATGAAGGGTACTGATGTATCTATCGGGTATAGGTTCTTGGGTTCCTGGTTCCCTGGGCTGATAGGTTTCTAGCTCTGCAGGATTAAGGGTTTCTAGGTCTCTGGGATTCTAGGTCTCGGAATTTCTAGGTCTCGTGGTTTCTAGATCTTTGGATTTCTAGGTTTCTAGGTCTCTGGGTCTTTGGGTCTTTGGGTCTCTGGGTTTCTGGGTCTTTGGGTTTATGGGTCTTTGGGTTTCTGGGTCTTTGGGTCTCTGAGTCTTTGGGCTTTCGGTCTCCAGCTTTTTAGTTCTTTAGCTTCAGTGATATTCTAGCTAGTTTATACAATTTACCGTGTAAGTGATATGCATTTAACTGGTACATCGAATTTCAAAGCACAATTTGTAATTGTTATTGAACTTTTACAAGACTTGGATTTAATTAAAGATGAGAGTCTGAGTGTCGCTGGCACCGTGCGTAAAAAGCCAAATGTTACATGCATTTTGGAACAAATGATATCACATCGAAAATAAAATGTAAAAAATTCAAGCAAACCTTTTAAAAAAGTGTAATACGTATAATCACAATTTTATAATGTACAAATTTATATCTAGCTAAATAAATCCAATTGAGTCCTTTGCAATATCACAAATAACAAAAACCGGTAATAAATGTGTGTTGAAATCAGCCTTCTCTTATACTTGGAGAAGACCTTGTAAATTCTGATCAAACATACTTTTCCAAATATAATGACCTAGCTATAGGCGTCCAATACATATATCATTGAACAAAGCAGATCACTATTTAAATCTAATTTCGAAGAACAACATTATTGCTGGAGCACTACAGAGACGATAAGTATTAAATAAATGGAAATGTGTTTCGCTGATTGCATAAATGACCACGCAAATTATATTTTGATGTTTATGATAAAACTTACACAGCACGTTAATAACAGCAGCCTATATATAGATGCATGTGCGCATGGCAATAGTGCCTACCTGGTCGTAATTCAACCACAATCAGTGCAACAGCAAAGCATGACGTATATAAATACAAATCGGTGATACCATAGTATCACCGATTTGTATTTATATACGTCATGCTTTGCTGTTGCACTAATTGTGGTTGAATTACGACCAGGTAGGCACTATTGCCATGCGTGATCATTTGCTTTTCTTCTTTTAAAATATCTGCCTGTACTTAGGGGAAACAGGCAGATCTCTGGAAACAAGAAAGGCTGAACACATCAGAAACGTTAAGGAACATAATAATGGTTCAAACATCGAAAAACGTGCAACGCGAAAATCATTGACACAGGGAATTTCCGTAGTCGCCTAACACTAAAAAGTCTAGAATCATGGCATACAGCTGCCAAACACAGCAATGCTGATAACAACTCAAAACCGCTTCCTCGACAATGTACAATCTTAATAAAGAAAACATAGTATCACCTTATCGTATTTCACAGTGCACATGTATACACGTCATATCTAGCTTCATTTCACACTTTCACAGTTTACTGCAATCATTATAAATATACCCGTTGAAGGCTACAGACTGGTGGCCGAAAGCTCGTAAACAAATAAATATATTTTAGTCAGAGAACGTCTCACCCTTTTCATTTATGTCTAATTGACACATCTACGAATTTTAGTGGTTTATATTGTTTAACCATTTCTTAAAGCTCATTCAGTTAAAAACGGGTAAAATAGGGCGAGTGTAATAGCCAACGCGGTCTGGTGGTAAGGCAAAGTGGCGGTAAATAAACAACGCAGCTGAACGATAATTCCCTTGCTCTGAATTCTTTTCATGTTTTAGAATTAATTATAGGCTAGAGAAAAGCCCGCTTATACAATTTAAGTGGCAAGCGCGTGATAGCAAACATATATAGTCTAGTGGCCAATGCAAAATGTCTCAAGTCAACGAGTTTTTGGTCAGACCTAATTGCCCTTGTCACAAACCCCATAGGTTTTTGTCTGGGGTAAGAATTATTATAAATATACACGCTAGATTAAATCAAAGTTATTCCAAGCCATTCGCGAGCTTTTGTTCGCATTTCATCGAATAATATTTAATCATACTCTGTCGAGGAAGACCTTGAAGTTGCTTTTGAGTGTAATTACATTTATATGCACAAATTTATTTCTAAATAAATCCAATTGAGTCTTTTGCAATATCACAATAACAAAAATGGGTAAAATCACAACTTGAGCATACAGTAGGTTTCTGGTGCTACGAATTTTAAAATCCCATATTTTTGTAAGTAGAACATTTGAAAGATAAATGTGTGTTGAAATCAGCCTTCTCTTATACTCGGAGAAGACCATGTAAATTCTGATCAAACATACATTTCCAAATTTAATGACCCAGCTATATGACGTTCAATATATATCATTGAACTAAACAGATCACTATTTAAATCTAATGTCGAAGAACAATTTTATTGCTGAGGCACTACAGACACGATAAGTATTAAAAAAATGGAAATGTTTTTCGCTGATTGCATAAATGGCCACGCAAATTATATTTTGATATGATAAAACTTACACAGCACGTTAATAACAGCAGCCTATATATAGATGCATGTGCGCATGGCAATAGTGTCTACCCGGTCGTAATTCAACCACAATCACTGCAACAGCAGAGCATGAGGTATATATATACAAATCGGTGATACTATATCTTGATGGTCTGTTTCGAAGATACAGGGTCTTAGCACTTACGGTCTGGGGGCCGCTTCTACCCTCCCCTACATTTCGAACCAGAGGTGGTGGAGTTGTGATACAGACGGTTGAGGCAGTCAATTCGATGTCGTTGTCGAAAGGCAACTGCATTTGGTGGGTTGTCGAGGCCAATTGTGCGAAGCCACCCGTGCGCGCCATCCGTGTGCAAACTTTTATTACAATACTCCGGTCCTTTTTACCATCGTTATACATTTCCAAGGCTAATCCTTCGAAGGTAGCAGAATTCCTGACACCTTTTGGAACCTTTTAATTTAAATTGATTACGCTGGCGTACAACTCTTATGACGCTTTTCAATAGCCCTAATGTAAGTGGTAGAGCGTAATTCTTTTCAATTATTTATTTGGGGTTTTTTCGCCAAAAAAGATGGCTCCCACCGTTAAGAAAAACTATAGCATTTTGAGCACGGTTTTCTGTTCAATTTTTTTCGATGGTTTTTTAGAACTTTTATTTTCTCCATTTACCAAAAATTTTGCCAGTGCGGTTAACAAGGAAATAAAAATTTTTCTTTATCAGACTGTATGATAAAAAGAAGTAATTGTCAAATTGTGACGAATTTTTTTCTAAAAAAAATTGCAAAATAGACGAAAAGATACTTTGGAAAGGGTTATTAATTCTTACACAAGACGAAAACTATTTAATGCATGGCAAGGGCAGGAATTGATCCTACCCACTTTTGTAGGGTAATTTGTATTTGACCACTGCATTACGTTGGTTATGAGGCTTCGGCAAGTTGGTTTAAGTTGTCTATACGTTCTTCTAGCCTATGCTTAATTCTTGAAACTGACGAAATCCAGAACGATTTTTATTAAAGGTAGGTATTGCTCCCGGACTCAGTGATTGATTCTGAAGGGATACACATTGTCTTTACCACTGGACTATGTTAGTTACCACTTTCTATGTTAGTTACCACTTTGACTGGGTTAAGAATTATTATAGATATATACACGCTAGATTAAATCAAAGTTATTCGAAGCCATTCGCGAGCTTTTGTTCGCATTTCATCGAATAATATTTACTAATACTCTGTCGAGGAAGACCTTGAAGTTGCTTTTGAGTGTAATTACATTTTTAAATGTATGTACAAATTTATTTCTAAATAAATCCAATTGAGTCTTTTGCAATATCACAAATAACAAAAATGGGTAAGGTCAAAACTTGAGCATATAGTAGGTTTCTGGTGCTACGAATTTTAAAAGCCTATATTTTTGTGAGCAATAAAACATTTGAAAAATAAATGTGTGTTGAAATCAGCCTTCTCTTAAACTCGGAGAAGACCTTGTAAATTCTGATCAAACATACTTTTCCAAATATAATGACCTAGCTATAGGCGTCCAATATATATATCATTGAACAAAGCAGATCACTATTTAAATCTAATTTCGAAGAACAACATTATTGCTGGAGCACTACAGAGACGATAAGTATTAAATAAATGGAAATGTGTTTCGCTGATTGCATAAATGACCACGCAAATTATATTTTGATGTTTATGATAAAACTTACACAGCACGTTAATAACAGCAGCCTATATATAGATGCATGAGCGCATGGCAATAGTGCCTACCTGGTCGTAATTCAACCACAATCAGTGCAACAGCAAAGCATGACGTATATAAATACAAATCGGCGGTACTATAGTATCACCGATTTGTATATATATACGTCATGCTTTGCTGTTGCACTAATCGTGGTTGAATTACGACCAGGTAGGCACTATTGCCATGCGTGATCCTTTGCTTTTCTTGTTTTCAAGTATCTGCCTGTACATAGGGGAAACAGGCAGATCTCTGAAAAGAAGAAAAGCTGAACACATCAGAAACGTTAAGAAACATAATAATGGTTCAAACATCGCGAAACATGCACGGGACAATGACCCTGTAATTGATTTTGACAACGCGAAAATCATTGACACAGGGAATTTCCGTAGTCGCCTAACACTAGAATCAATGCATACAGGAATGCTGATAACAACTCAAAACCGCTTCCTCGACAATATACAACGGGTAGATAGCTAATTTAAACCGCTTAGGCCGAGTGTAGGAGCCAACGTGGTCTGGTAATCAGGCAAAGTGGTGTAAATAAACAACGCAGCTGAACGATAATTCCCTTGGCCTTGCTCTGAATTATTTTCATGTTTTAGAATTAATTATAGGCTAGAGAAAACCCCGCTTAAACAATTTAAGTGGCAAGCGCGTGATAACAAACATATATAGTCTAGTGGCCGATGCAAAATGTCTCAAGTCAACGAGTTTTTGGTCAGACCTAATTGCCCTTGTCACAAACCCCATAGGTTTTTGTCTGGGGTAAGAATTATTAAAAATATACACGCTAGATTAAATCAAAGTTATTCGAACCCATTCGCGAGCTTTTGTTCGCATTTCGTCGAATAATATTTACTCATACTCTGTCGAGGAAGATCTTGAAGTTGCTTTTGAGTGTAATTACATTTATATGCACAAATTTATTTCTAAATAAATCCAATTGAGTCTTTTGCAATATCACAATAACAAAAATGGGTAAGATCACAACTTGAGCATACAGTAGGTTTCTGGTGCTACGAATTTTAAAATCCCATATTTTTGTATGTAGAACATTTGAAAGATAAATGTGTGTTGAAATCAGCCTTCTCTTATACTCGGAGAAGACCATGTAAATTCTGATCAAACATACATTTCCAAATTTAATGACCCAGCTATATGGCGTTCAATCATTGAACTAAACAGATCACTATTTAAATCTAATGTCGAAGAACAATTTTATTGCTGAGGCACTACAGACACGATAAGTATTAAATAAATGGAAATGTTTTTCGCTGATTGCATAAATGACCACGCAAATTATATTTTGATATGATAAAACTTATACAGCACGTTAATAACAGCAGCCTATATATAGATGCATGTGCGCATGGCAATAGTGTCTACCCGGTCGTAATTCAACCACAATCACTGCAACAGCAGAGCATGAGGTATATATATACAAATCGGTGATACTATATCTTGATGGTCTGTTTCGAAGATACAGGGTTTTAGCACTTACGGTCTGGGGGCCGCTTCTACCCTCCCCTATATTTCGAACCAGAGGTGGTGGAGTTGTGATACAGACGGTTGAGGCAGTCAATTCGATGTCGTTGTCGAAAGGCAACTGCATTTGGTGGGTTGTCGAGGCCAATTGTGCGAAGCCACCCGTGCGCGCCATCCGTGTGCAAACTTTTATTACAATACTCCGGTCCTTTTTACCATCGTTATACATTTCCAAGGCTAATCCTTCGAAGGTAGCAGAATTCCTGACACCTTTTGGAACCTTTTAATTTAAATTGATTACGCTGGCGTACAACTCTTATGACGCTTTTCAATAGCCCTAATGTAAGTGGTAGAGCGTAATTCTTTTCAATTATTTATTTGGGGTTTTTTCGCCAAAAAAGATGGCTCCCACCGTTAAGAAAAACTATAGCATTTTGAGCACGGTTTTCTGTTCAATTTTTTTCGATGGTTTTTTAGAACTTTTATTTTCTCCATTTACCAAAAATTTTGCCAGTGCGGTTAACAAGGAAATAAAAATTTTTCTTTATCAGACTGTATGATAAAAAGAAGTAATTGTCAAATTGTGACGAATTTTTTTCTAAAAAAAATTGCAAAATAGACGAAAAGATACTTTGGAAAGGGTTATTAATTCTTACACAAGACGAAAACTATTTAATGCATGGCAAGGGCAGGAATTGATCCTACCCACTTTTGTAGGGTAATTTGTATTTGACCACTGCATTACGTTGGTTATGAGGCTTCGGCAAGTTGGTTTAAGTTGTCTATACGTTCTTCTAGCCTATGCTTAATTCTTGAAACTGACGAAATCCAGAACGATTTTTATCAAAGGTAGGTATTGCTCCCGGACTCAGTGATTGATTCTGAAGGGATACACATTGTCTTTACCACTGGACTATGTTAGTTACCACTTTCTATGTTAGTTACCACTTTGACTGGGTTAAGAATTATTATAGATATATACACGCTAGATTAAATCAAAGTTATTCGAAGCCATTCGCGAGCTTTTGTTCGCATTTCATCGAATAATATTTACTAATACTCTGTCGAGGAAGACCTTGAAGTTGCTTTTGAGTGTAATTACATTTTTAAATGTATGTACAAATTTATTTCTAAATAAATCCAATTGAGTCTTTTGCAATATCACAAATAACAAAAATGGGTGAGGTCAAAACTTGAGCATATAGTAGGTTTCTGGTGCTACGAATTTTAAAAGCCTATATTTTTGTGAGTAATAAAACATTTGAAAAATAAATGTGTGTTGAAATCAGCCTTCTCTTAAACTCGGAGAAGACCTTGTAAATTCTGATCAAACATACTTTTCCAAATATAATGACCTAGCTATAGGCGTCCAATATATATATCATTGAACAAAGCAGATCACTATTTAAATCTAATTTCGAAGAACAACATTATTGCTGGAGCACTACAGAGACGATAAGTATTAAATAAATGGAAATGTGTTTCGCTGATTGCATAAATGACCACGCAAATTATATTTTGATGTTTATGATAAAACTTACACAGCACGTTAATAACAGCAGCCTATATATAGATGCATGAGCGCATGGCAATAGTGCCTACCTGGTCGTAATTCAACCACAATCAGTGCAACAGCAAAGCATGACGTATATAAATACAAATCGGCGGTACTATAGTATCACCGATTTGTATATATATACGTCATGCTTTGCTGTTGCACTAATCGTGGTTGAATTACGACCAGGTAGGCACTATTGCCATGCGTGATCCTTTGCTTTTCTTGTTTTCAAGTATCTGCCTGTACATAGGGGAAACAAGCAGATCTCTGAAAAGAAGAAAAGCTGAACACATCAGAAACGTTAAGAAACATAATAATGGTTCAAACATCGCGAAACATGCACGGGACAATGACCCTGTAATTGATTTTGACAACGCGAAAATCATTGACACAGGGAATTTCCGTAGTCGCCTAACACTAGAATCAATGCATACAGGAATGCTGATAACAACTCAAAACCGCTTCCTCGACAATATACAACGGGTAAATAGCTAATTTAAACCGCTTAGGCCGAGTGTAGGAGCCAACGTGGTCTGGTAATCAGGCAAAGTGGTGTAAATAAACAACGCAGCTGAACGATAATTCCCTTGGCCTTGCTCTGAATTATTTTCATGTTTTAGAATTAATTATAGGCTAGAGAAAACCCCGCTTAAACAATTTAAGTGGCAAGCGCGTGATAACAAACATATATAGTCTAGTGGCCGATGCAAAATGTCTCAAGTCAACGAGTTTTTGGTCAAACCTAATTGCCCTTGTCACAAACCCCATAGGTTTTTGTCTGGGGTAAGAATTATTAAAAATATACACGCTAGATTAAATCAAAGTTATTCGAACCCATTCGCGAGCTTTTGTTCGCATTTCGTCGAATAATATTTACTCATACTCTGTCGAGGAAGATCTTGAAGTTGCTTTTGAGTGTAATTACATTTATATGCACAAATTTATTTCTAAATAAATCCAATTGAGTCTTTTGCAATATCACAGTAACAAAAATGGGTAAGATCACAACTTGAGCATACAGTAGGTTTCTGGTGCTACGAATTTTAAAATCCCATATTTTTGTATGTAGAACATTTGAAAGATAAATGTGTGTTGAAATCAGCCTTCTCTTATACTCGGAGAAGACCATGTAAATTCTGATCAAACATACATTTCCAAATTTAATGACCCAGCTATATGGCGTTCAATCATTGAACTAAACAGATCACTATTTAAATCTAATGTCGAAGAACAATTTTATTGCTGAGGCACTACAGACACGATAAGTATTAAATAAACGGAAATGTTTTTCGCTGATTGCATAAATGACCACGCAAATTATATTTTGATATGATAAAACTTATACAGCACGTTAATAACAGCAGCCTATATATAGATGCATGTGCGCATGGCAATAGTGTCTACCCGGTCGTAATTCAACCACAATCACTGCAACAGCAGAGCATGAGGTATATATATACAAATCGGTGATACTATATCTTGATGGTCTGTTTCGAAGATACAGGGTTTTAGCACTTACGGTCTGGGGGCCGCTTCTACCCTCCCCTATATTTCGAACCAGAGGTGGTGGAGTTGTGATACAGACGGTTGAGGCAGTCAATTCGATGTCGTTGTCGAAAGGCAACTGCATTTGGTGGGTTGTCGAGGCCAATTGTGCGAAGCCACCCGTGCGCGCCATCCGTGTGCAAACTTTTATTACAATACTCCGGTCCTTTTTACCATCGTTATACATTTCCAAGGCTAATCCTTCGAAGGTAGCAGAATTCCTGACACCTTTTGGAACCTTTTAATTTAAATTGATTACGCTGGCGTACAACTCTTATGACGCTTTTCAATAGCCCTAATGTAAGTGGTAGAGCGTAATTCTTTTCAATTATTTATTTGGGGTTTTTTCGCCAAAAAAGATGGCTCCCACCGTTAAGAAAAACTATAGCATTTTGAGCACGGTTTTCTGTTCAATTTTTTTCGATGGTTTTTTAGAACTTTTATTTTCTCCATTTACCAAAAATTTTGCCAGTGCGGTTAACAAGGAAATAAAAATTTTTCTTTATCAGACTGTATGATAAAAAGAAGTAATTGTCAAATTGTGACGAATTTTTTTCTAAAAAAAATTGCAAAATAGACGAAAAGATACTTTGGAAAGGGTTATTAATTCTTACACAAGACGAAAACTATTTAATGCATGGCAAGGGCAGGAATTGATCCTACCCACTTTTGTAGGGTAATTTGTATTTGACCACTGCATTACGTTGGTTATGAGGCTTCGGCAAGTTGGTTTAAGTTGTCTATACGTTCTTCTAGCCTATGCTTAATTCTTGAAACTGACGAAATCCAGAACGATTTTTATCAAAGGTAGGTATTGCTCCCGGACTCAGTGATTGATTCTGAAGGGATACACATTGTCTTTACCACTGGACTATGTTAGTTACCACTTTCTATGTTAGTTACCACTTTGACTGGGTTAAGAATTATTATAGATATATACACGCTAGATTAAATCAAAGTTATTCGAAGCCATTCGCGAGCTTTTGTTCGCATTTCATCGAATAATATTTACTAATACTCTGTCGAGGAAGACCTTGAAGTTGCTTTTGAGTGTAATTACATTTTTAAATGTATGTACAAATTTATTTCTAAATAAATCCAATTGAGTCTTTTGCAATATCACAAATAACAAAAATGGGTAAGGTCAAAACTTGAGCATATAGTAGGTTTCTGGTGCTACGAATTTTAAAAGCCTATATTTTTGTGAGTAATAAAACATTTGAAAAATAAATGTGTGTTGAAATCAGCCTTCTCTTAAACTCGGAGAAGACCTTGTAAATTCTGATCAAACATACTTTTCCAAATATAATGACCTAGCTATAGGCGTCCAATATATATATCATTGAACAAAGCAGATCACTATTTAAATCTAATTTCGAAGAACAACATTATTGCTGGAGCACTACAGAGACGATAAGTATTAAATAAATGGAAATGTGTTTCGCTGATTGCATAAATGACCACGCAAATTATATTTTGATGTTTATGATAAAACTTACACAGCACGTTAATAACAGCAGCCTATATATAGATGCATGAGCGCATGGCAATAGTGCCTACCTGGTCGTAATTCAACCACAATCAGTGCAACAGCAAAGCATGACGTATATAAATACAAATCGGCGGTACTATAGTATCACCGATTTGTATATATATACGTCATGCTTTGCTGTTGCACTAATCGTGGTTGAATTACGACCAGGTAGGCACTATTGCCATGCGTGATCCTTTGCTTTTCTTGTTTTCAAGTATCTGCCTGTACATAGGGGAAACAGGCAGATCTCTGAAAAGAAGAAAAGCTGAACACATCAGAAACGTTAAGAAACATAATAATGGTTCAAACATCGCGAAACATGCACGGGACAATGACCCTGTAATTGATTTTGACAACGCGAAAATCATTGACACAGGGAATTTCCGTAGTCGCCTAACACTAGAATCAATGCATACAGGAATGCTGATAACAACTCAAAACCGCTTCCTCGACAATATACAACGGGTAAATAGCTAATTTAAACCGCTTAGGCCGAGTGTAGGAGCCAACGTGGTCTGGTAATCAGGCAAAGTGGTGTAAATAAACAACGCAGCTGAACGATAATTCCCTTGGCCTTGCTCTGAATTATTTTCATGTTTTAGAATTAATTATAGGCTAGAGAAAACCCCGCTTAAACAATTTAACTGGCAAGCGCGTGATAACAAACATATATAGTCTAGTGGCCGATGCAAAATGTCTCAAGTCAACGAGTTTTTGGTCAAACCTAATTGCCCTTGTCACAAACCCCATAGGTTTTTGTCTGGGGTAAGAATTATTAAAAATATACACGCTAGATTAAATCAAAGTTATTCGAACCCATTCGCGAGCTTTTGTTCGCATTTCGTCGAATAATATTTACTCATACTCTGTCGAGGAAGATCTTGAAGTTGCTTTTGAGTGTAATTACATTTATATGCACAAATTTATTTCTAAATAAATCCAATTGAGTCTTTTGCAATATCACAGTAACAAAAATGGGTAAGATCACAACTTGAGCATACAGTAGGTTTCTGGTGCTACGAATTTTAAAATCCCATATTTTTGTATGTAGAACATTTGAAAGATAAATGTGTGTTGAAATCAGCCTTCTCTTATACTCGGAGAAGACCATGTAAATTCTGATCAAACATACATTTCCAAATTTAATGACCCAGCTATATGGCGTTCAATCATTGAACTAAACAGATCACTATTTAAATCTAATGTCGAAGAACAATTTTATTGCTGAGGCACTACAGACACGATAAGTATTAAATAAACGGAAATGTTTTTCGCTGATTGCATAAATGACCACGCAAATTATATTTTGATATGATAAAACTTATACAGCACGTTAATAACAGCAGCCTATATATAGATGCATGTGCGCATGGCAATAGTGTCTACCCGGTCGTAATTCAACCACAATCACTGCAACAGCAGAGCATGAGGTATATATATACAAATCGGTGATACTATATCTTGATGGTCTGTTTCGAAGATACAGGGTTTTAGCACTTACGGTCTGGGGGCCGCTTCTACCCTCCCCTATATTTCGAACCAGAGGTGGTGGAGTTGTGATACAGACGGTTGAGGCAGTCAATTCGATGTCGTTGTCGAAAGGCAACTGCATTTGGTGGGTTGTCGAGGCCAATTGTGCGAAGCCACCCGTGCGCGCCATCCGTGTGCAAACTTTTATTACAATACTCCGGTCCTTTTTACCATCGTTATACATTTCCAAGGCTAATCCTTCGAAGGTAGCAGAATTCCTGACACCTTTTGGAACCTTTTAATTTAAATTGATTACGCTGGCGTACAACTCTTATGACGCTTTTCAATAGCCCTAATGTAAGTGGTAGAGCGTAATTCTTTTCAATTATTTATTTGGGGTTTTTTCGCCAAAAAAGATGGCTCCCACCGTTAAGAAAAACTATAGCATTTTGAGCACGGTTTTCTGTTCAATTTTTTTCGATGGTTTTTTAGAACTTTTATTTTCTCCATTTACCAAAAATTTTGCCAGTGCGGTTAACAAGGAAATAAAAATTTTTCTTTATCAGACTGTATGATAAAAAGAAGTAATTGTCAAATTGTGACGAATTTTTTTCTAAAAAAAATTGCAAAATAGACGAAAAGATACTTTGGAAAGGGTTATTAATTCTTACACAAGACGAAAACTATTTAATGCATGGCAAGGGCAGGAATTGATCCTACCCACTTTTGTAGGGTAATTTGTATTTGACCACTGCATTACGTTGGTTATGAGGCTTCGGCAAGTTGGTTTAAGTTGTCTATACGTTCTTCTAGCCTATGCTTAATTCTTGAAACTGACGAAATCCAGAACGATTTTTATCAAAGGTAGGTATTGCTCCCGGACTCAGTGATTGATTCTGAAGGGATACACATTGTCTTTACCACTGGACTATGTTAGTTACCACTTTCTATGTTAGTTACCACTTTGACTGGGTTAAGAATTATTATAGATATATACACGCTAGATTAAATCAAAGTTATTCGAAGCCATTCGCGAGCTTTTGTTCGCATTTCATCGAATAATATTTACTAATACTCTGTCGAGGAAGACCTTGAAGTTGCTTTTGAGTGTAATTACATTTTTAAATGTATGTACAAATTTATTTCTAAATAAATCCAATTGAGTCTTTTGCAATATCACAAATAACAAAAATGGGTAAGGTCAAAACTTGAGCATATAGTAGGTTTCTGGTGCTACGAATTTTAAAAGCCTATATTTTTGTGAGCAATAAAACATTTGAAAAATAAATGTGTGTTGAAATCAGCCTTCTCTTAAACTCGGAGAAGACCTTGTAAATTCTGATCAAACATACTTTTCCAAATATAATGACCTAGCTATAGGCGTCCAATATATATATCATTGAACAAAGCAGATCACTATTTAAATCTAATTTCGAAGAACAACATTATTGCTGGAGCACTACAGAGACGATAAGTATTAAATAAATGGAAATGTGTTTCGCTGATTGCATAAATGACCACGCAAATTATATTTTGATGTTTATGATAAAACTTACACAGCACGTTAATAACAGCAGCCTATATATAGATGCATGAGCGCATGGCAATAGTGCCTACCTGGTCGTAATTCAACCACAATCAGTGCAACAGCAAAGCATGACGTATATAAATACAAATCGGCGGTACTATAGTATCACCGATTTGTATATATATACGTCATGCTTTGCTGTTGCACTAATCGTGGTTGAATTACGACCAGGTAGGCACTATTGCCATGCGTGATCCTTTGCTTTTCTTGTTTTCAAGTATCTGCCTGTACATAGGGGAAACAGGCAGATCTCTGAAAAGAAGAAAAGCTGAACACATCAGAAACGTTAAAAGAAACATAATAATGGTTCAAACATCGCGAAACATGCACGGGACAATGACCCTGTAATTGATTTTGACAACGCGAAAATCATTGACACAGGGAATTTCCGTAGTCGCCTAACACTAGAATCAATGCATACAGGAATGCTGATAACAACTCAAAACCGCTTCCTCGACAATATACAACGGGTAGATAGCTAATTTAAACCGCTTAGGCCGAGTGTAGGAGCCAACGTGGTCTGGTAATCAGGCAAAGTGGTGTAAATAAACAACGCAGCTGAACGATAATTCCCTTGGCCTTGCTCTGAATTATTTTCATGTTTTAGAATTAATTATAGGCTAGAGAAAACCCCGCTTAAACAATTTAAGTGGCAAGCGCGTGATAACAAACATATATAGTCTAGTGGCCGATGCAAAATGTCTCAAGTCAACGAGTTTTTGGTCAGACCTAATTGCCCTTGTCACAAACCCCATAGGTTTTTGTCTGGGGTAAGAATTATTAAAAATATACACGCTAGATTAAATCAAAGTTATTCGAACCCATTCGCGAGCTTTTGTTCGCATTTCGTCGAATAATATTTACTCATACTCTGTCGAGGAAGATCTTGAAGTTGCTTTTGAGTGTAATTACATTTATATGCACAAATTTATTTCTAAATAAATCCAATTGAGTCTTTTGCAATATCACAATAACAAAAATGGGTAAGATCACAACTTGAGCATACAGTAGGTTTCTGGTGCTACGAATTTTAAAATCCCATATTTTTGTATGTAGAACATTTGAAAGATAAATGTGTGTTGAAATCAGCCTTCTCTTATACTCGGAGAAGACCATGTAAATTCTGATCAAACATACATTTCCAAATTTAATGACCCAGCTATATGGCGTTCAATCATTGAACTAAACAGATCACTATTTAAATCTAATGTCGAAGAACAATTTTATTGCTGAGGCACTACAGACACGATAAGTATTAAATAAATGGAAATGTTTTTCGCTGATTGCATAAATGACCACGCAAATTATATTTTGATATGATAAAACTTATACAGCACGTTAATAACAGCAGCCTATATATAGATGCATGTGCGCATGGCAATAGTGTCTACCCGGTCGTAATTCAACCACAATCACTGCAACAGCAGAGCATGAGGTATATATATACAAATCGGTGATACTATATCTTGATGGTCTGTTTCGAAGATACAGGGTTTTAGCACTTACGGTCTGGGGGCCGCTTCTACCCTCCCCTATATTTCGAACCAGAGGTGGTGGAGTTGTGACACAGACGGTTGAGGCAGTCAATTCGATGTCGTTGTCGAAAGGCAACTGCATTTGGTGGGTTGTCGAGGCCAATTGTGCGAAGCCACCCGTGCGCGCCATCCGTGTGCAAACTTTTATTACAATACTCCGGTCCTTTTTACCATCGTTATACATTTCCAAGGCTAATCCTTCGAAGGTAGCAGAATTCCTGACACCTTTTGGAACCTTTTAATTTAAATTGATTACGCTGGCGTACAACTCTTATGACGCTTTTCAATAGCCCTAATGTAAGTGGTAGAGCGTAATTCTTTTCAATTATTTATTTGGGGTTTTTTCGCCAAAAAAGATGGCTCCCACCGTTAAGAAAAACTATAGCATTTTGAGCACGGTTTTCTGTTCAATTTTTTTCGATGGTTTTTTAGAACTTTTATTTTCTCCATTTACCAAAAATTTTGCCAGTGCGGTTAACAAGGAAATAAAAATTTTTCTTTATCAGACTGTATGATAAAAAGAAGTAATTGTCAAATTGTGACGAATTTTTTTCTAAAAAAAATTGCAAAATAGACGAAAAGATACTTTGGAAAGGGTTATTAATTCTTACACAAGACGAAAACTATTTAATGCATGGCAAGGGCAGGAATTGATCCTACCCACTTTTGTAGGGTAATTTGTATTTGACCACTGCATTACGTTGGTTATGAGGCTTCGGCAAGTTGGTTTAAGTTGTCTATACGTTCTTCTAGCCTATGCTTAATTCTTGAAACTGACGAAATCCAGAACGATTTTTATCAAAGGTAGGTATTGCTCCCGGACTCAGTGATTGATTCTGAAGGGATACACATTGTCTTTACCACTGGACTATGTTAGTTACCACTTTCTATGTTAGTTACCACTTTGACTGGGTTAAGAATTATTATAGATATATACACGCTAGATTAAATCAAAGTTATTCGAAGCCATTCGCGAGCTTTTGTTCGCATTTCATCGAATAATATTTACTAATACTCTGTCGAGGAAGACCTTGAAGTTGCTTTTGAGTGTAATTACATTTTTAAATGTATGTACAAATTTATTTCTAAATAAATCCAATTGAGTCTTTTGCAATATCACAAATAACAAAAATGGGTAAGGTCAAAACTTGAGCATATAGTAGGTTTCTGGTGCTACGAATTTTAAAAGCCTATATTTTTGTGAGTAATAAAACATTTGAAAAATAAATGTGTGTTGAAATCAGCCTTCTCTTAAACTCGGAGAAGACCTTGTAAATTCTGATCAAACATACTTTTCCAAATATAATGACCTAGCTATAGGCGTCCAATATATATATCATTGAACAAAGCAGATCACTATTTAAATCTAATTTCGAAGAACAACATTATTGCTGGAGCACTACAGAGACGATAAGTATTAAATAAATGGAAATGTGTTTCGCTGATTGCATAAATGACCACGCAAATTATATTTTGATGTTTATGATAAAACTTACACAGCACGTTAATAACAGCAGCCTATATATAGATGCATGAGCGCATGGCAATAGTGCCTACCTGGTCGTAATTCAACCACAATCAGTGCAACAGCAAAGCATGACGTATATAAATACAAATCGGCGGTACTATAGTATCACCGATTTGTATATATATACGTCATGCTTTGCTGTTGCACTAATCGTGGTTGAATTACGACCAGGTAGGCACTATTGCCATGCGTGATCCTTTGCTTTTCTTGTTTTCAAGTATCTGCCTGTACATAGGGGAAACAAGCAGATCTCTGAAAAGAAGAAAAGCTGAACACATCAGAAACGTTAAGAAACATAATAATGGTTCAAACATCGCGAAACATGCACGGGACAATGACCCTGTAATTGATTTTGACAACGCGAAAATCATTGACACAGGGAATTTCCGTAGTCGCCTAACACTAGAATCAATGCATACAGGAATGCTGATAACAACTCAAAACCGCTTCCTCGACAATATACAACGGGTAAATAGCTAATTTAAACCGCTTAGGCCGAGTGTAGGAGCCAACGTGGTCTGGTAATCAGGCAAAGTGGTGTAAATAAACAACGCAGCTGAACGATAATTCCCTTGGCCTTGCTCTGAATTATTTTCATGTTTTAGAATTAATTATAGGCTAGAGAAAACCCCGCTTAAACAATTTAAGTGGCAAGCGCGTGATAACAAACATATATAGTCTAGTGGCCGATGCAAAATGTCTCAAGTCAACGAGTTTTTGGTCAAACCTAATTGCCCTTGTCACAAACCCCATAGGTTTTTGTCTGGGGTAAGAATTATTAAAAATATACACGCTAGATTAAATCAAAGTTATTCGAACCCATTCGCGAGCTTTTGTTCGCATTTCGTCGAATAATATTTACTCATACTCTGTCGAGGAAGATCTTGAAGTTGCTTTTGAGTGTAATTACATTTATATGCACAAATTTATTTCTAAATAAATCCAATTGAGTCTTTTGCAATATCACAGTAACAAAAATGGGTAAGATCACAACTTGAGCATACAGTAGGTTTCTGGTGCTACGAATTTTAAAATCCCATATTTTTGTATGTAGAACATTTGAAAGATAAATGTGTGTTGAAATCAGCCTTCTCTTATACTCGGAGAAGACCATGTAAATTCTGATCAAACATACATTTCCAAATTTAATGACCCAGCTATATGGCGTTCAATCATTGAACTAAACAGATCACTATTTAAATCTAATGTCGAAGAACAATTTTATTGCTGAGGCACTACAGACACGATAAGTATTAAATAAACGGAAATGTTTTTCGCTGATTGCATAAATGACCACGCAAATTATATTTTGATATGATAAAACTTATACAGCACGTTAATAACAGCAGCCTATATATAGATGCATGTGCGCATGGCAATAGTGTCTACCCGGTCGTAATTCAACCACAATCACTGCAACAGCAGAGCATGAGGTATATATATACAAATCGGTGATACTATATCTTGATGGTCTGTTTCGAAGATACAGGGTTTTAGCACTTACGGTCTGGGGGCCGCTTCTACCCTCCCCTATATTTCGAACCAGAGGTGGTGGAGTTGTGATACAGACGGTTGAGGCAGTCAATTCGATGTCGTTGTCGAAAGGCAACTGCATTTGGTGGGTTGTCGAGGCCAATTGTGCGAAGCCACCCGCGCGCGCCATCCGTGTGCAAACTTTTATTACAATACTCCGGTCCTTTTTACCATCGTTATACATTTCCAAGGCTAATCCTTCGAAGGTAGCAGAATTCCTGACACCTTTTGGAACCTTTTAATTTAAATTGATTACGCTGGCGTACAACTCTTATGACGCTTTTCAATAGCCCTAATGTAAGTGGTAGAGCGTAATTCTTTTCAATTATTTATTTGGGGTTTTTTCGCCAAAAAAGATG
This sequence comes from Muricea muricata, assembly GCA_963855995.1. Taxonomy (NCBI): domain Eukaryota; kingdom Metazoa; phylum Cnidaria; class Anthozoa; order Malacalcyonacea; family Plexauridae; genus Muricea; species Muricea muricata. The sequence goes on from OY979719.1 coordinate 712,276, forward strand.
GCTCCCACCGTTAAGAAAAACTATAGCATTTTGAGCACGGTTTTCTGTTCAATTTTTTTCGATGGTTTTTTAGAACTTTTATTTTCTCCATTTACCAAAAATTTTGCCAGTGCGGTTAACAAGGAAATAAAAATTTTTCTTTATCAGACTGTATGATAAAAAGAAGTAATTGTCAAATTGTGACGAATTTTTTTCTAAAAAAAATTGCAAAATAGACGAAAAGATACTTTGGAAAGGGTTATTAATTCTTACACAAGACGAAAACTATTTAATGCATGGCAAGGGCAGGAATTGATCCTACCCACTTTTGTAGGGTAATTTGTATTTGACCACTGCATTACGTTGGTTATGAGGCTTCGGCAAGTTGGTTTAAGTTGTCTATACGTTCTTCTAGCCTATGCTTAATTCTTGAAACTGACGAAATCCAGAACGATTTTTATCAAAGGTAGGTATTGCTCCCGGACTCAGTGATTGATTCTGAAGGGATACACATTGTCTTTACCACTGGACTATGTTAGTTACCACTTTCTATGTTAGTTACCACTTTGACTGGGTTAAGAATTATTATAGATATATACACGCTAGATTAAATCAAAGTTATTCGAAGCCATTCGCGAGCTTTTGTTCGCATTTCATCGAATAATATTTACTAATACTCTGTCGAGGAAGACCTTGAAGTTGCTTTTGAGTGTAATTACATTTTTAAATGTATGTACAAATTTATTTCTAAATAAATCCAATTGAGTCTTTTGCAATATCACAAATAACAAAAATGGGTAAGGTCAAAACTTGAGCATATAGTAGGTTTCTGGTGCTACGAATTTTAAAAGCCTATATTTTTGTGAGTAATAAAACATTTGAAAAATAAATGTGTGTTGAAATCAGCCTTCTCTTAAACTCGGAGAAGACCTTGTAAATTCTGATCAAACATACTTTTCCAAATATAATGACCTAGCTATAGGCGTCCAATATATATATCATTGAACAAAGCAGATCACTATTTAAATCTAATTTCGAAGAACAACATTATTGCTGGAGCACTACAGAGACGATAAGTATTAAATAAATGGAAATGTGTTTCGCTGATTGCATAAATGACCACGCAAATTATATTTTGATGTTTATGATAAAACTTACACAGCACGTTAATAACAGCAGCCTATATATAGATGCATGAGCGCATGGCAATAGTGCCTACCTGGTCGTAATTCAACCACAATCAGTGCAACAGCAAAGCATGACGTATATAAATACAAATCGGCGGTACTATAGTATCACCGATTTGTATATATATACGTCATGCTTTGCTGTTGCACTAATCGTGGTTGAATTACGACCAGGTAGGCACTATTGCCATGCGTGATCCTTTGCTTTTCTTGTTTTCAAGTATCTGCCTGTACATAGGGGAAACAGGCAGATCTCTGAAAAGAAGAAAAGCTGAACACATCAGAAACGTTAAGAAACATAATAATGGTTCAAACATCGCGAAACATGCACGGGACAATGACCCTGTAATTGATTTTGACAACGCGAAAATCATTGACACAGGGAATTTCCGTAGTCGCCTAACACTAGAATCAATGCATACAGGAATGCTGATAACAACTCAAAACCGCTTCCTCGACAATATACAACGGGTAAATAGCTAATTTAAACCGCTTAGGCCGAGTGTAGGAGCCAACGTGGTCTGGTAATCAGGCAAAGTGGTGTAAATAAACAACGCAGCTGAACGATAATTCCCTTGGCCTTGCTCTGAATTATTTTCATGTTTTAGAATTAATTATAGGCTAGAGAAAACCCCGCTTAAACAATTTAACTGGCAAGCGCGTGATAACAAACATATATAGTCTAGTGGCCGATGCAAAATGTCTCAAGTCAACGAGTTTTTGGTCAAACCTAATTGCCCTTGTCACAAACCCCATAGGTTTTTGTCTGGGGTAAGAATTATTAAAAATATACACGCTAGATTAAATCAAAGTTATTCGAACCCATTCGCGAGCTTTTGTTCGCATTTCGTCGAATAATATTTACTCATACTCTGTCGAGGAAGATCTTGAAGTTGCTTTTGAGTGTAATTACATTTATATGCACAAATTTATTTCTAAATAAATCCAATTGAGTCTTTTGCAATATCACAGTAACAAAAATGGGTAAGATCACAACTTGAGCATACAGTAGGTTTCTGGTGCTACGAATTTTAAAATCCCATATTTTTGTATGTAGAACATTTGAAAGATAAATGTGTGTTGAAATCAGCCTTCTCTTATACTCGGAGAAGACCATGTAAATTCTGATCAAACATACATTTCCAAATTTAATGACCCAGCTATATGGCGTTCAATCATTGAACTAAACAGATCACTATTTAAATCTAATGTCGAAGAACAATTTTATTGCTGAGGCACTACAGACACGATAAGTATTAAATAAACGGAAATGTTTTTCGCTGATTGCATAAATGACCACGCAAATTATATTTTGATATGATAAAACTTATACAGCACGTTAATAACAGCAGCCTATATATAGATGCATGTGCGCATGGCAATAGTGTCTACCCGGTCGTAATTCAACCACAATCACTGCAACAGCAGAGCATGAGGTATATATATACAAATCGGTGATACTATATCTTGATGGTCTGTTTCGAAGATACAGGGTTTTAGCACTTACGGTCTGGGGGCCGCTTCTACCCTCCCCTATATTTCGAACCAGAGGTGGTGGAGTTGTGATACAGACGGTTGAGGCAGTCAATTCGATGTCGTTGTCGAAAGGCAACTGCATTTGGTGGGTTGTCGAGGCCAATTGTGCGAAGCCACCCGCGCGCGCCATCCGTGTGCAAACTTTTATTACAATACTCCGGTCCTTTTTACCATCGTTATACATTTCCAAGGCTAATCCTTCGAAGGTAGCAGAATTCCTGACACCTTTTGGAACCTTTTAATTTAAATTGATTACGCTGGCGTACAACTCTTATGACGCTTTTCAATAGCCCTAATGTAAGTGGTAGAGCGTAATTCTTTTCAATTATTTATTTGGGGTTTTTTCGCCAAAAAAGATGGCTCCCACCGTTAAGAAAAACTATAGCATTTTGAGCACGGTTTTCTGTTCAATTTTTTTCGATGGTTTTTTAGAACTTTTATTTTCTCCATTTACCAAAAATTTTGCCAGTGCGGTTAACAAGGAAATAAAAATTTTTCTTTATCAGACTGTATGATAAAAAGAAGTAATTGTCAAATTGTGACGAATTTTTTTCTAAAAAAAATTGCAAAATAGACGAAAAGATACTTTGGAAAGGGTTATTAATTCTTACACAAGACGAAAACTATTTAATGCATGGCAAGGGCAGGAATTGATCCTACCCACTTTTGTAGGGTAATTTGTATTTGACCACTGCATTACGTTGGTTATGAGGCTTCGGCAAGTTGGTTTAAGTTGTCTATACGTTCTTCTAGCCTATGCTTAATTCTTGAAACTGACGAAATCCAGAACGATTTTTATCAAAGGTAGGTATTGCTCCCGGACTCAGTGATTGATTCTGAAGGGATACACATTGTCTTTACCACTGGACTATGTTAGTTACCACTTTCTATGTTAGTTACCACTTTGACTGGGTTAAGAATTATTATAGATATATACACGCTAGATTAAATCAAAGTTATTCGAAGCCATTCGCGAGCTTTTGTTCGCATTTCATCGAATAATATTTACTAATACTCTGTCGAGGAAGACCTTGAAGTTGCTTTTGAGTGTAATTACATTTTTAAATGTATGTACAAATTTATTTCTAAATAAATCCAATTGAGTCTTTTGCAATATCACAAATAACAAAAATGGGTAAGGTCAAAACTTGAGCATATAGTAGGTTTCTGGTGCTACGAATTTTAAAAGCCTATATTTTTGTGAGTAATAAAACATTTGAAAAATAAATGTGTGTTGAAATCAGCCTTCTCTTAAACTCGGAGAAGACCTTGTAAATTCTGATCAAACATACTTTTCCAAATATAATGACCTAGCTATAGGCGTCCAATATATATATCATTGAACAAAGCAGATCACTATTTAAATCTAATTTCGAAGAACAACATTATTGCTGGAGCACTACAGAGACGATAAGTATTAAATAAATGGAAATGTGTTTCGCTGATTGCATAAATGACCACGCAAATTATATTTTGATGTTTATGATAAAACTTACACAGCACGTTAATAACAGCAGCCTATATATAGATGCATGAGCGCATGGCAATAGTGCCTACCTGGTCGTAATTCAACCACAATCAGTGCAACAGCAAAGCATGACGTATATAAATACAAATCGGCGGTACTATAGTATCACCGATTTGTATATATATACGTCATGCTTTGCTGTTGCACTAATCGTGGTTGAATTACGACCAGGTAGGCACTATTGCCATGCGTGATCCTTTGCTTTTCTTGTTTTCAAGTATCTGCCTGTACATAGGGGAAACAGGCAGATCTCTGAAAAGAAGAAAAGCTGAACACATCAGAAACGTTAAGAAACATAATAATGGTTCAAACATCGCGAAACATGCACGGGACAATGACCCTGTAATTGATTTTGACAACGCGAAAATCATTGACACAGGGAATTTCCGTAGTCGCCTAACACTAGAATCAATGCATACAGGAATGCTGATAACAACTCAAAACCGCTTCCTCGACAATATACAACGGGTAAATAGCTAATTTAAACCGCTTAGGCCGAGTGTAGGAGCCAACGTGGTCTGGTAATCAGGCAAAGTGGTGTAAATAAACAACGCAGCTGAACGATAATTCCCTTGGCCTTGCTCTGAATTATTTTCATGTTTTAGAATTAATTATAGGCTAGAGAAAACCCCGCTTAAACAATTTAAGTGGCAAGCGCGTGATAACAAACATATATAGTCTAGTGGCCGATGCAAAATGTCTCAAGTCAACGAGTTTTTGGTCAAACCTAATTGCCCTTGTCACAAACCCCATAGGTTTTTGTCTGGGGTAAGAATTATTAAAAATATACACGCTAGATTAAATCAAAGTTATTCGAACCCATTCGCGAGCTTTTGTTCGCATTTCGTCGAATAATATTTACTCATACTCTGTCGAGGAAGATCTTGAAGTTGCTTTTGAGTGTAATTACATTTATATGCACAAATTTATTTCTAAATAAATCCAATTGAGTCTTTTGCAATATCACAGTAACAAAAATGGGTAAGATCACAACTTGAGCATACAGTAGGTTTCTGGTGCTACGAATTTTAAAATCCCATATTTTTGTATGTAGAACATTTGAAAGATAAATGTGTGTTGAAATCAGCCTTCTCTTATACTCGGAGAAGACCATGTAAATTCTGATCAAACATACATTTCCAAATTTAATGACCCAGCTATATGGCGTTCAATCATTGAACTAAACAGATCACTATTTAAATCTAATGTCGAAGAACAATTTTATTGCTGAGGCACTACAGACACGATAAGTATTAAATAAACGGAAATGTTTTTCGCTGATTGCATAAATGACCACGCAAATTATATTTTGATATGATAAAACTTATACAGCACGTTAATAACAGCAGCCTATATATAGATGCATGTGCGCATGGCAATAGTGTCTACCCGGTCGTAATTCAACCACAATCACTGCAACAGCAGAGCATGAGGTATATATATACAAATCGGTGATACTATATCTTGATGGTCTGTTTCGAAGATACAGGGTTTTAGCACTTACGGTCTGGGGGCCGCTTCTACCCTCCCCTATATTTCGAACCAGAGGTGGTGGAGTTGTGATACAGACGGTTGAGGCAGTCAATTCGATGTCGTTGTCGAAAGGCAACTGCATTTGGTGGGTTGTCGAGGCCAATTGTGCGAAGCCACCCGTGCGCGCCATCCGTGTGCAAACTTTTATTACAATACTCCGGTCCTTTTTACCATCGTTATACATTTCCAAGGCTAATCCTTCGAAGGTAGCAGAATTCCTGACACCTTTTGGAACCTTTTAATTTAAATTGATTACGCTGGCGTACAACTCTTATGACGCTTTTCAATAGCCCTAATGTAAGTGGTAGAGCGTAATTCTTTTCAATTATTTATTTGGGGTTTTTTCGCCAAAAAAGATGGCTCCCACCGTTAAGAAAAACTATAGCATTTTGAGCACGGTTTTCTGTTCAATTTTTTTCGATGGTTTTTTAGAACTTTTATTTTCTCCATTTACCAAAAATTTTGCCAGTGCGGTTAACAAGGAAATAAAAATTTTTCTTTATCAGACTGTATGATAAAAAGAAGTAATTGTCAAATTGTGACGAATTTTTTTCTAAAAAAAATTGCAAAATAGACGAAAAGATACTTTGGAAAGGGTTATTAATTCTTACACAAGACGAAAACTATTTAATGCATGGCAAGGGCAGGAATTGATCCTACCCACTTTTGTAGGGTAATTTGTATTTGACCACTGCATTACGTTGGTTATGAGGCTTCGGCAAGTTGGTTTAAGTTGTCTATACGTTCTTCTAGCCTATGCTTAATTCTTGAAACTGACGAAATCCAGAACGATTTTTATCAAAGGTAGGTATTGCTCCCGGACTCAGTGATTGATTCTGAAGGGATACACATTGTCTTTACCACTGGACTATGTTAGTTACCACTTTCTATGTTAGTTACCACTTTGACTGGGTTAAGAATTATTATAGATATATACACGCTAGATTAAATCAAAGTTATTCGAAGCCATTCGCGAGCTTTTGTTCGCATTTCATCGAATAATATTTACTAATACTCTGTCGAGGAAGACCTTGAAGTTGCTTTTGAGTGTAATTACATTTTTAAATGTATGTACAAATTTATTTCTAAATAAATCCAATTGAGTCTTTTGCAATATCACAAATAACAAAAATGGGTAAGGTCAAAACTTGAGCATATAGTAGGTTTCTGGTGCTACGAATTTTAAAAGCCTATATTTTTGTGAGTAATAAAACATTTGAAAAATAAATGTGTGTTGAAATCAGCCTTCTCTTAAACTCGGAGAAGACCTTGTAAATTCTGATCAAACATACTTTTCCAAATATAATGACCTAGCTATAGGCGTCCAATATATATATCATTGAACAAAGCAGATCACTATTTAAATCTAATTTCGAAGAACAACATTATTGCTGGAGCACTACAGAGACGATAAGTATTAAATAAATGGAAATGTGTTTCGCTGATTGCATAAATGACCACGCAAATTATATTTTGATGTTTATGATAAAACTTACACAGCACGTTAATAACAGCAGCCTATATATAGATGCATGAGCGCATGGCAATAGTACCTACCTGGTCGTAATTCAACCACAATCAGTGCAACAGCAAAGCATGACGTATATAAATACAAATCGGCGGTACTATAGTATCACCGATTTGTATATATATACGTCATGCTTTGCTGTTGCACTAATCGTGGTTGAATTACGACCAGGTAGGCACTATTGCCATGCGTGATCCTTTGCTTTTCTTGTTTTCAAGTATCTGCCTGTACATAGGGGAAACAGGCAGATCTCTGAAAAGAAGAAAAGCTGAACACATCAGAAACGTTAAGAAACATAATAATGGTTCAAACATCGCGAAACATGCACGGGACAATGACCCTGTAATTGATTTTGACAACGCGAAAATCATTGACACAGGGAATTTCCGTAGTCGCCTAACACTAGAATCAATGCATACAGGAATGCTGATAACAACTCAAAACCGCTTCCTCGACAATATACAACGGGTAAATAGCTAATTTAAACCGCTTAGGCCGAGTGTAGGAGCCAACGTGGTCTGGTAATCAGGCAAAGTGGTGTAAATAAACAACGCAGCTGAACGATAATTCCCTTGGCCTTGCTCTGAATTATTTTCATGTTTTAGAATTAATTATAGGCTAGAGAAAACCCCGCTTAAACAATTTAACTGGCAAGCGCGTGATAACAAACATATATAGTCTAGTGGCCGATGCAAAATGTCTCAAGTCAACGAGTTTTTGGTCAAACCTAATTGCCCTTGTCACAAACCCCATAGGTTTTTGTCTGGGGTAAGAATTATTAAAAATATACACGCTAGATTAAATCAAAGTTATTCGAACCCATTCGCGAGCTTTTGTTCGCATTTCGTCGAATAATATTTACTCATACTCTGTCGAGGAAGATCTTGAAGTTGCTTTTGAGTGTAATTACATTTATATGCACAAATTTATTTCTAAATAAATCCAATTGAGTCTTTTGCAATATCACAGTAACAAAAATGGGTAAGATCACAACTTGAGCATACAGTAGGTTTCTGGTGCTACGAATTTTAAAATCCCATATTTTTGTATGTAGAACATTTGAAAGATAAATGTGTGTTGAAATCAGCCTTCTCTTATACTCGGAGAAGACCATGTAAATTCTGATCAAACATACATTTCCAAATTTAATGACCCAGCTATATGGCGTTCAATCATTGAACTAAACAGATCACTATTTAAATCTAATGTCGAAGAACAATTTTATTGCTGAGGCACTACAGACACGATAAGTATTAAATAAACGGAAATGTTTTTCGCTGATTGCATAAATGACCACGCAAATTATATTTTGATATGATAAAACTTATACAGCACGTTAATAACAGCAGCCTATATATAGATGCATGTGCGCATGGCAATAGTGTCTACCCGGTCGTAATTCAACCACAATCACTGCAACAGCAGAGCATGAGGTATATATATACAAATCGGTGATACTATATCTTGATGGTCTGTTTCGAAGATACAGGGTTTTAGCACTTACGGTCTGGGGGCCGCTTCTACCCTCCCCTATATTTCGAACCAGAGGTGGTGGAGTTGTGATACAGACGGTTGAGGCAGTCAATTCGATGTCGTTGTCGAAAGGCAACTGCATTTGGTGGGTTGTCGAGGCCAATTGTGCGAAGCCACCCGTGCGCGCCATCCGTGTGCAAACTTTTATTACAATACTCCGGTCCTTTTTACCATCGTTATACATTTCCAAGGCTAATCCTTCGAAGGTAGCAGAATTCCTGACACCTTTTGGAACCTTTTAATTTAAATTGATTACGCTGGCGTACAACTCTTATGACGCTTTTCAATAGCCCTAATGTAAGTGGTAGAGCGTAATTCTTTTCAATTATTTATTTGGGGTTTTTTCGCCAAAAAAGATGGCTCCCACCGTTAAGAAAAACTATAGCATTTTGAGCACGGTTTTCTGTTCAATTTTTTTCGATGGTTTTTTAGAACTTTTATTTTCTCCATTTACCAAAAATTTTGCCAGTGCGGTTAACAAGGAAATAAAAATTTTTCTTTATCAGACTGTATGATAAAAAGAAGTAATTGTCAAATTGTGACGAATTTTTTTCTAAAAAAAATTGCAAAATAGACGAAAAGATACTTTGGAAAGGGTTATTAATTCTTACACAAGACGAAAACTATTTAATGCATGGCAAGGGCAGGAATTGATCCTACCCACTTTTGTAGGGTAATTTGTATTTGACCACTGCATTACGTTGGTTATGAGGCTTCGGCAAGTTGGTTTAAGTTGTCTATACGTTCTTCTAGCCTATGCTTAATTCTTGAAACTGACGAAATCCAGAACGATTTTTATCAAAGGTAGGTATTGCTCCCGGACTCAGTGATTGATTCTGAAGGGATACACATTGTCTTTACCACTGGACTATGTTAGTTACCACTTTCTATGTTAGTTACCACTTTGACTGGGTTAAGAATTATTATAGATATATACACGCTAGATTAAATCAAAGTTATTCGAAGCCATTCGCGAGCTTTTGTTCGCATTTCATCGAATAATATTTACTAATACTCTGTCGAGGAAGACCTTGAAGTTGCTTTTGAGTGTAATTACATTTTTAAATGTATGTACAAATTTATTTCTAAATAAATCCAATTGAGTCTTTTGCAATATCACAAATAACAAAAATGGGTAAGGTCAAAACTTGAGCATATAGTAGGTTTCTGGTGCTACGAATTTTAAAAGCCTATATTTTTGTGAGTAATAAAACATTTGAAAAATAAATGTGTGTTGAAATCAGCCTTCTCTTAAACTCGGAGAAGACCTTGTAAATTCTGATCAAACATACTTTTCCAAATATAATGACCTAGCTATAGGCGTCCAATATATATATCATTGAACAAAGCAGATCACTATTTAAATCTAATTTCGAAGAACAACATTATTGCTGGAGCACTACAGAGACGATAAGTATTAAATAAATGGAAATGTGTTTCGCTGATTGCATAAATGACCACGCAAATTATATTTTGATGTTTATGATAAAACTTACACAGCACGTTAATAACAGCAGCCTATATATAGATGCATGAGCGCATGGCAATAGTACCTACCTGGTCGTAATTCAACCACAATCAGTGCAACAGCAAAGCATGACGTATATAAATACAAATCGGCGGTACTATAGTATCACCGATTTGTATATATATACGTCATGCTTTGCTGTTGCACTAATCGTGGTTGAATTACGACCAGGTAGGCACTATTGCCATGCGTGATCCTTTGCTTTTCTTGTTTTCAAGTATCTGCCTGTACATAGGGGAAACAGGCAGATCTCTGAAAAGAAGAAAAGCTGAACACATCAGAAACGTTAAGAAACATAATAATGGTTCAAACATCGCGAAACATGCACGGGACAATGACCCTGTAATTGATTTTGACAACGCGAAAATCATTGACACAGGGAATTTCCGTAGTCGCCTAACACTAGAATCAATGCATACAGGAATGCTGATAACAACTCAAAACCGCTTCCTCGACAATATACAACGGGTAAATAGCTAATTTAAACCGCTTAGGCCGAGTGTAGGAGCCAACGTGGTCTGGTAATCAGGCAAAGTGGTGTAAATAAACAACGCAGCTGAACGATAATTCCCTTGGCCTTGCTCTGAATTATTTTCATGTTTTAGAATTAATTATAGGCTAGAGAAAACCCCGCTTAAACAATTTAACTGGCAAGCGCGTGATAACAAACATATATAGTCTAGTGGCCGATGCAAAATGTCTCAAGTCAACGAGTTTTTGGTCAAACCTAATTGCCCTTGTCACAAACCCCATAGGTTTTTGTCTGGGGTAAGAATTATTAAAAATATACACGCTAGATTAAATCAAGGTTATTCGAACCCATTCGCGAGCTTTTGTTCGCATTTCGTCGAATAATATTTACTCATACTCTGTCGAGGAAGATCTTGAAGTTGCTTTTGAGTGTAATTACATTTATATGCACAAATTTATTTCTAAATAAATCCAATTGAGTCTTTTGCAATATCACAATAACAAAAATGGGTAAGATCACAACTTGAGCATACAGTAGGTTTCTGGTGCTACGAATTTTAAAATCCCATATTTTTGTATGTAGAACATTTGAAAGATAAATGTGTGTTGAAATCAGCCTTCTCTTATACTCGGAGAAGACCATGTAAATTCTGATCAAACATACATTTCCAAATTTAATGACCCAGCTATATGGCGTTCAATCATTGAACTAAACAGATCACTATTTAAATCTAATGTCGAAGAACAATTTTATTGCTGAGGCACTACAGACACGATAAGTATTAAATAAATGGAAATGTTTTTCGCTGATTGCATAAATGACCACGCAAATTATATTTTGATATGATAAAACTTATACAGCACGTTAATAACAGCAGCCTATATATAGATGCATGTGCGCATGGCAATAGTGTCTACCCGGTCGTAATTCAACCACAATCACTGCAACAGCAGAGCATGAGGTATATATATATACAAATCGGTGATACTACATCTTGATGGTCTGTTTCGAAGATACAGGGTTTTAGCACTTACGGTCTGGGGGCCGCTTCTACCCTCCCCTATATTTCGAACCAGAGGTGGTGGAGTTGTGATACAGACGGTTGAGGCAGTCAATTCGATGTCGTTGTCGAAAGGCAACTGCATTTGGTGGGTTGTCGAGGCCAATTGTGCGAAGCCACCCGTGCGCGCCATCCGTGTGCAAACTTTTATTACAATACTCCGGTCCTTTTTACCATCGTTATACATTTCCAAGGCTAATCCTTCGAAGGTAGCAGAATTCCTGACACCTTTTGGAACCTTTTAATTTAAATTGATTACGCTGGCGTACAACTCTTATGACGCTTTTCAATAGCCCTAATGTAAGTGGTAGAGCGTAATTCTTTTCAATTATTTATTTGGGGTTTTTTCGCCAAAAAAGATGGCTCCCACCGTTAAGAAAAACTATAGCATTTTGAGCACGGTTTTCTGTTCAATTTTTTTCGATGGTTTTTTAGAACTTTTATTTTCTCCATTTACCAAAAATTTTGCCAGTGCGGTTAACAAGGAAATAAAAATTTTTCTTTATCAGACTGTATGATAAAAAGAAGTAATTGTCAAATTGTGACGAATTTTTTTCTAAAAAAAATTGCAAAATAGACGAAAAGATACTTTGGAAAGGGTTATTAATTCTTACACAAGACGAAAACTATTTAATGCATGGCAAGGGCAGGAATTGATCCTACCCACTTTTGTAGGGTAATTTGTATTTGACCACTGCATTACGTTGGTTATGAGGCTTCGGCAAGTTGGTTTAAGTTGTCTATACGTTCTTCTAGCCTATGCTTAATTCTTGAAACTGACGAAATCCAGAACGATTTTTATCAAAGGTAGGTATTGCTCCCGGACTCAGTGATTGATTCTGAAGGGATACACATTGTCTTTACCACTGGACTATGTTAGTTACCACTTTCTATTTAGTTACCACTTTGACTGGGTTAAGAATTATTATAGATATATACACGCTAGATTAAATCAAAGTTATTCGAAGCCATTCGCGAGCTTTTGTTCGCATTTCATCGAATAATATTTACTAATACTCTGTCGAGGAAGACCTTGAAGTTGCTTTTGAGTGTAATTACATTTTTAAATGTATGTACAAATTTATTTCTAAATAAATCCAATTGAGTCTTTTGCAATATCACAAATAACAAAAATGGGTAAGGTCAAAACTTGAGCATATAGTAGGTTTCTGGTGCTACGAATTTTAAAAGCCTATATTTTTGTGAGTAATAAAACATTTGAAAAATAAATGTGTGTTGAAATCAGCCTTCTCTTAAACTCGGAGAAGACCTTGTAAATTCTGATCAAACATACTTTTCCAAATATAATGACCTAGCTATAGGCGTCCAATATATATATCATTGAACAAAGCAGATCACTATTTAAATCTAATTTCGAAGAACAACATTATTGCTGGAGCACTACAGAGACGATAAGTATTAAATAAATGGAAATGTGTTTCGCTGATTGCATAAATGACCACGCAAATTATATTTTGATATTTATGATAAAACTTACACAGCACGTTAATAACAGCAGCCTATATATAGATGCATGTGCGCATGGCAATAGTGCCTACCTGGTCGTAATTCAACCACAATCAGTGCAACAGCAAAGCATGACGTATATAAATACAAATCGTATTTATATACGTCATGCTTTGCTGTTGCACTATTTGTGGTTGAATTACGACCAGGTAGGCACTATTGCCATGCGTGATCAATTGCTTTTCTTCTTTTAAAATATCTGCCTGTACTTAGGGGAAACAGGCAGATCTCTTGAAACAAGAAAGGCTGAACACATCAGAAACGTTAAGGAACATAATAATGGTTCAAACATCGAAAAACGTGCACGGGACAATGATCCTGTAATTGATTTTGACAACGCGAAAATCATTGACACAGGGAATTTCCGTAGTCGCCTAACACTAGAATCAATGCATACAGCCAAAGACAAAAATGCTGATAACAACTCAAAACCGCTTCCTCGACAATATACAACGGGTAAATAGCTAATTTAAACCACATAGGTCGAGTGCAGTAGCCAACGTGGTCTGGTAATCAGGCAAAGTGGTGTAAATAAACAACGCAGCTGAACGATAATTCCCTTGGCCTTGCTCTGAATTATTTTCATGTTTTAGAATTAATTATAGGCTAGAGAAAACCCCGCTTAAACAATTTAAGTGGCAAGCGCGTGATAGCAAACATATATAGTCTAGTGGCCAATGCAAAATGTCTCAAGTCAACGAGTTTTTGGTCAAACCTAATTGCCCTTGTCACAAACCCCATAGGTTTTTGTCTGGGGTAAGAATTATTATAGATATACACGCTAGATTAAATCAAAGTTATTCGAACCCATTCACGAGCTTTTGTTCGCATTTCATCGAATAATATTTACTCATACTCTGTCGAGGAAGATCTTGAAGTTGCTTTTGAGTGTAATTACATTTTTAAATGCATGTACAAATTTATTTCTAAATAAGTCCAATTGTGTCTTTTGCAGTATCACAAAATAACAAAAATGGGTAAGATCACAACTTGAGGATACAGTAGGTTTCTGGTGCTACGAATTTTAAAATCCCATATTTTTGTAAGTAGAACATTTGAAAGATAAATGTGTGTTGAAATCAACCTTCTCTTATACTCGGAGAAGACCTTGCAAATTCTGGGGCAGTACAGAGACGATAAGTATTAAATAAATGGAAATGTTGTTCGCTGATTGCATAAATGATCACGCAAATTATATTTTGATGTTTATGATAAAACTTATACAGCACGCTAATAACAGCAGCCTATATACAGATGCATGTGCGCATGGCAATAGTGCCTACCTGGTCGTAATTCAACCACAATTATATATGACGTATATATATACAAATATATATACATGACGTATATATATACAAATCGGTGATAATATAGTCTTGATGGTCTGATTCGAAGATGCAGGGTTTTAGCACTTATGGTCTGGGGGCCGCTTCTACCCTCCCCTATAATTCGAACCAGAGGTGGTGGAGTTATGATACAGACGGTTGAGGCAGCCAATTCGATGTCGTTGTCGAAAGGCAACCGCATTTTGTTCGTTGTCGAAGCCAATTGTGCGAAGCCATCCGTGTGCAAACTTTTATTACAACAACTGGTCCTTTTCACCATCGTCATGCACTCTTTTATACCATTCCTAGGCCAATCCTTCGAAGTGGAAAAGACCACTACGATGCAATAAATGTTTCCCAGATAGAGGCTAACATTTCAGCGAAAATTCAAACCAAGTCTATCGACAATCCCTGTAGGTGTGGTCTGGGAAGTGTCAAAAGACCAATAAAACCTTTTGTACTGATTACAGTTCTCGATGCAAATGTTTTCAGAAAATACAAGGTTGCGGCGACAACTGCAGATGTAGAAATTGCAACAATCCTTATGGAAATGAGTGACTAATGATCAATCGCAAACAATCAGCGGGAAGCGGAGAAAACACGATGACACTCCTAACACCTCTAGTGACTTTTGTGCCGATCACGGCACAGATTACTATTGTACCAGATGTCTATCTTCGCCAAATATCTGTTACAAGTTTTTGACTGCTTACGCGAGCTGACGAAAGATTTCCGCCATGTTCTTAGTAAGCGCAATCCACGCCATACAACGTAAGCAACAGTCTAACCGAGTCTAAAACCTATGCATGTCTGACAAAGGCCTGGCCTGGACGCGAGTCTGACGCAAGTGTCCGCCATGTTCTTAGTAAGCGCAACATACGTGATATTGCGAAAAATGACGAGTGCAATTCGTGATCAGAGTGAAAATCGAGAACACAAATTTACCTTGCAAAAACACGAAGATAGACATCTGGTACAATAGTAATCTGTGATCACGGCGAGGAGCTTCCTCACAATGACTTTGATCATTTTATTTTGCAGCAAATATAATAGTATACAGCCAAGTTGCTTTTGGAGAAGACGAACCAGATTATAATCGGGTTTACCAAGCTTTTGTGTTTGTTTCTAAGTTTACGAACGGCAAAAAATTAGTGCTCAGACAAATAAATTTGAAAAGGTTAAAAGGATCACAAAAACCATTGTAGAACAGAGAAAATTAGTCCTTTCGTCTCTACAACGGGAGATGGAGAAAAATTGGTTTCCCTGATTACTACATGTTGTGATCACGATATTTTAAATTGTAACTTTTATATATCTTTATTAACGTGTACATTTTTTTTACAAACCAAGTTTTGTTGAGACTTTGTGATGCTATACATTATATTTCAATGCAGTGTATCATGTTCTAGTTCGATTTAGGAAACAAATACAGTAGTCAAAGTAATTTAAAGAACAATACGATAATTATTTGTAAATACCTCGATGTTCATCTGTTATATTGTTTACACTAATCTGCTTATTCTAAATTTATTATTTGACGTAAATATTGTTGTTTCTGAATGATTTATTTGGTTGTGTGAAATATCCAAATTAGTGGTAGACACGCGAAGTGGTTTGATTAAATAACAAAAAAATGCTTGATAACATTTGGTTACATTAAATACCAAACAATTTCTTGACACTTGGCGAACATTACTCTAAATAATGAGAAATAATTTCTGTACACTCCGCGAACTTAACCTTACATAATAAGAATTAGATGCATTACAATTTTGTTATTTGCTTCCTGAGGAATAATTGCAACGGAACTTTTTTTTTAATGTGATTATGCGTATTACACTTTTTAAAAGATTTGCTTCTGCTGTGACCTTGAGGTCATTTATGACTGTTTCTCGATCTATCTTTATGAATTATGTTTGTTGTATAAACTAAAAAATTAATACAGGAAAGTATTCTAGTAAAGAGTAGTGGTATAAATAAATATAAACTTTTATTTTTTTATTTGTGCACGACTAGAGTTATTTTGTGATTTCCTGCAATTTGATTGGCTGCACGAGCGGGCGGCTTTTTACGATATCTTGGCCCGCGGGCCAAGAGTTATTTTTTTAAAACAGACCAAGGAGTGGAGCTGATTGTTGAACTTGAATAAAAGTGTCTAAAAGCTAAAAAACAACCTAACAAAATTAAAGATAGGAAATAGACTGAATTGACTTCAGCAGATGTCTTTTGAAGATTAAAGTTTACTTGAAACAACGAAAAAAACGGCAGAATCTATAACAAAATTTTACAAACAAAGTCGAGCAAAGCCGTACATCTAAAAGCCGGCGTACATATTATACACGGTACTCATCCAAAAGTAAAAAGCACACATTGAAATAAACAGTGAAACATACAAAAACCCAAAAATAATACTGTTTAGTAACACTTTGACAACTAACCTGCAGTTTAAAGTTGATTCCTGGACTTAAAATTTTATTATTAAATGTTGTCAAAAACTAAATCTGATTTTCGCTAATCGAAAATCAAACTTTCTGTGTCAAAACGCATATTTCAACCCTGTTTGTTTCGTAAAACGAACGATAAAACAAAAAATCGTATTAACTCACCTTTTTCATTGCCGTATTGAGTATAAAAACATCAGTAGCACAGAAAGTATAGTCTTCGTTTTAGCTGTTTGTCAGCCATGCTTGAATAAATATTGAAGTAAAGTAACAAACTAGCTGATCTCAAAGCATGTTCGCAACACTGGATTTTCGTAAGGGTTTAATCATGCATCACGCAGAAAAAAATAAAAACGTTATTTACCGTTTAGGTCGGTCCGTACTGAAAAATATTTTGTCTCGGTCTCAAAAACGTCCCTCGGCCTTTCGCCTCGGGCCGTTTTTGAGACCTCGACAAAATATTTTTTCAGTACGGACCTCCGATCCGGTAAATAACATATATATACTGCATACGTATAATCTAGATAGATTGTGATCAGCATTTGATATTTAAACGTAAAGGAAATACGCTCCCGTGCATACAAATATTATTTCGGTGTTAAAATTGTTTACATTTTATTTTCGATGTGATACCATTTGTTCCAAAATGCACGTAACATTTGGCTTTTTACGCACGGTGCTAGCGACACTCAGACTCACATCTTTAATTAAATCCAACTCTTGTAAAAGTTCAATAACAATTACAAATTGTGCTTTGAAATTCGCTGTACCAGTTAAATGCATATCACTTACACGGTAAATTGTATAAACTAACTAGGATATCACTGAAGCTAAAGAACTTGAAATCTGGAGACCGAAAACCCAAAGACTCAGAAACCCAAAGACCCAGAGACCCAGAAACCCAAAGACCCAGAGACCTAGAAACCCAGAGACCCAAAGACCCAGAGACCCAGAAACCCAAAGACCTAGAAACCCAGAAACCCAAAGACCTAGAAATCCAAAGACCTAGAAACCCCGAGACCTAGAATCCCAGAGACCTAGAATCCTTAATCCTGCAGAGCTAAAAACCTATCAGCCTAGGGAACCAGGAACCTATACCCGATAGATACATCAGTACCTTCATGCACCTAAATTGCTTTGTTTAATTATTATGATTATTCATGACGTCACCCATGACTTGTCCTTCCCCCCCCCCCCCGAAACTGCAAATCAAACATGGTTGACAACAAAGTAGTTTTTGATGAAATAAGCAAAGCTTGGGCATTAACAAGTTGTTTTATTTTAGCTCTTTCATACATTCTAGTATTCTACATCAAGAAATCGCCGTATCATCGGTATGTTAGAGAAATTGACCTCGAGAAAGTCAACGAACATTCAAATGAAAAAGATCAAAGTGATTGTTTATATGAATTTCCCGGAATATGGGTCGACTCTATGTAGTATCTTGTGACCCACCTTATTCTCTTACCCTATTATAATAAAGGCATCAAAGGGCCTGAGGACAAGTAGATTTTATCAAGAAATTACATACTAGTTTCATATAATTGGGGGGGGGGGGATTAAAGGCCAGATAATTAAACCAATTGCAGAACCTATGTTTGCTAGGAAAAATCTATTTGTCAATAGTTCCTTTAACACAGTGTGGCCAGATCTGGTATATTTTTTACCAAATGCAGTTGGATAGGCTTGGACATCCTCCTGCTTTAAAGATTTGCAACATTTAGAACAGGAGGGGTGCTCCCACCAAAGCTTTGGTGAAAAATTCGCATTCACGGTCCCACTGCTTTAACCCCTACAAGCAATTTTAGAATCATCATTTGGAAAACTAATTGCGACTCCCTCATGCTTCCCGTGTTGTTACTCCTCCCTATCCCCTGCAAACCCCAAGTCATTGTGCACATCAGACACATGTCTATCCATTGCTGAAAGTGTCATAACTAACTGTATGTAACTACAAGTGAGTTGACATATACTTGGTGAAGACGAGAAAACCTGCATAAGACCAATTGCAATTTCTCAACATGCTATTTTTTCCATTTGTAGCGACCATCCTGCAACCATCAAGTTGCGATGCATCCGAGCACTGGTTTTCTGTGCGGTTGCACCTTTCTTTGTTCAACTATTATCCAAGACATCACCAAATGTAATAACTTCATATAACATGTTTTTAATCTGGTGTATAATGGTACAATTAACCAATGAATATTTATATGCAGGGTGTGTCAATCTACCAATGGCTTGGGATTCACTTTGACAATGTAGTGCTTGCAGCTCTACTTCCACTTCTCTTAACAATGGTATCTTAATCACAATTTTAAAAGAAAATTTACTTCTCATTTTTCACTCAAGGTAGCTAGTCATTGATTGTAATTGAAATAGTCTTCTTGTGTTTCTAGACACTTTTTACTGGTCCATTAACCATGATGTTTTTGGCAAGAGAACTACCATTTATGTCAGGTTTGACTGCAATTCAACTGTGCTTATTTCTGAAGGTCTCATGCACCAGATAGTGATTTTAACCAACACAAAAATGCTTAGAAAACTATGAACGTGAGCATGATAATCGATAAAAAAGAAAGTTCGATTAATGTTTGTCATGAGACTAATTGTCTAGTTTCAATGAGTTAGGAACACAAGTTCGAAAGCTGGAAAAAGTTGCTATCCAGTGGATAAGGTCATATATATGAGATTCTTTTGTATTATTTTTCATTGTAGGATTCTCTCTTTCTATGGACATGATAAGCCTGAGAAATTTTGTTGTTGTAAGTTCTTGTAATCGATCTTCTAACTTGTTTTAAGTGTGTCTCTCTAACAATTGTTTGTGTAAAAAAATCCCTTTACAAATCACACTTTAATGCAATAAGTACAAATTGCCTTTTTTTAGGCTCCATTGACAGAGGAATTGATTTACAGAGCTTGTATGGTTCCATTACTTGTACCATCAATGGGCGTAGTTGGGGCAGTTTTCATTTGCCCTCTTTTGTTTGGAGTGGGTAATAAACAGTCTATATATTTCAAATTATTCCTCAAATTTGAATTATATTATTGATGCAAAGTGGTTTTTTTCAGCTCATTTTCATCATGCTATTGAACGAGTGCAAGCCAAGGAACACCTACTGAATGTTTGCTTAGGAACATGTTAGTCAAAGTGGATCCCTTTTGCAAACGTTATGCTCAAACATTTTTATCAATGGTCATTTAATTTTTTCCATATGTTTTTAGTATTTCAATTTAGCTACACAACCCTATTTGGTATATACTCAGCATTTATATTTGTCAGGACAGGTTAGTTTATCTTGCTTTGGAATTACAAGGAACTAAAGACAGTGATGTTTGGGTGTTGAACTGACCATGGCAGGAGTTAATTTTCAGTTGAGACAGAATCAACCCAACAATTTCTGTTTATTTATATTCTAGGGCATTTAATTGGACCATTTATATGCCATAGTTTCTGCAACTTTATGGGAATTCCAGATTTTGATCAAATTCCATACACAAAGTATCCAAAAGGTCAGAATATGATTGATGATGAAGAACAGTTATGGTAGAAGATCTTAAAAGTGTCCTATGTATGCTCAATAATGTGGGTTTTTTAAATTTTTTAGTTGTTGCAGCAATGTTCATCATTGGCCTGTTATCTTTTCTAATGTTTCTCAAGTCTCTAACGGATCCTACTCTCTACAATAGTGTGTATTTCAGATGACTATGATTTAGAATCTGAGTACAATGTTCATCAGGCTGTCAAACGAGGGCGAGACTTAGAGAAGTGAGAGTTTTGCATGCGAGTTTTTCAACTCTTGTGCCCTGGTCAAACGTGGATGAGAGTTGGCTGAAATTGGAGTTTTTAAAAACAGCTACTGACGATTACCATGAATCTAACTCTCGTGACTTGATGGTCAAGGTGGCAAAGTCTCATCAAAGCTTGAACCAGCTTGTACTGTACTTTATGAGAATCGCTGAGTAGAGTTTGGGCGCTTATTATATGCAGGCAAATGCGTTGACGAGTTGGAAACTGAACATTAATGAAAACTAATAAGCGTCAGCCATTGATCTTCCGCGCTTTTCAACTCGCTTAGCCAGTAACATGCCTCTATATAATAAGCGTCATACAGTCGGGGCCAGGAGCCACTTACAATTTTTGCTGCGATTTATGACGCATGTAAACGAGTGGACTCGTAACGAATGTTCAGAGTGTATCTCACTTGTTCACTTCCATGAAAAGGAGGAAATCGCAACAAAACTTGCAAGTGTAAACTCGCCTTTAAAGTCAAATATAGTCTAAGAACAATGTAGTTAAGTTTATACAAACCGCCCCCCGTTGAAGTTTTAACAATGAAGAATTTAAATTGAAGTTAACGTAAATGTGAACAATGAATAAGTTAGAAGAAGTCTGTTTACTATGCGAGGAGGCAAATATGGCTACATACGTTAAATATTTTCTATTTAAACTCACGATCAGCTGTAGAAATCAAAGTCGTCATCATCATCGTCGTTATTGTTGTCATTGCCGCCATGACTAATTTGTAGATCAACTTCTGACTCGCTATCAGAATGATTCCAGAAACCTAGAAGAGAGACATTTGTTTAAACACGAAACCGAAGAGCAATTTTAAACTATCTGTGTGTTAATCTGTTGTTTCCCAAATCACGTTTTAAGATGTTTAAATGTTTAAGACGTTTAAATGTTTGATAGAGCCAACAGGCCTAATGCAACTTGATGAAGCCAACAGACTCGATGCAACTTGATAGAACCAACAGGCTTAATTAATGCAACTTGATGACAAACTTACATCAAGCCGGTAAAATCCACAATTTGCATCAAGTCTGTAGTGTTTCAGACTGTGTCTTGAATGGGTATAAGTTATATACCTGCTTGAATGCGAGACTTTGTGTCAGATTCTTGCATTTTCTTTCTGGCTTCCACTTTTCCATCTTCCGTTTCATCCAGCGGCGACACTTTCTTTTTCTCTTCTCCTTTTCTCTCTTCCTCTTTGTTCTCCACTTTACCTGTAACGGTTGAACTGGGGACATATTCCCCTGTGGCGGGAGACAGTGGCGGTGAAATTGACCCCTCGCTTGATTTCCAAGATGGAGAGAGTACTCCCGCACCGTCGTTCCCAAACTCATCCTCTCCACTACTGAATAACGACAGCGTTGGTTTTGATTTCGAAGACTTTGCTGGAAGCTTCACTTGAGAAGATTTGGCAGAGTCTTGAAGTGTTTGGGACATGCCGTGTGCACTTTGAGCTGTCGTGTTCGCTTCGGACATTGTACCTAGAGAAGAGAAAAAATACTACGGTTGACTATTTCTTACTGGATAGCAAAAGGGTTACACAAAACAGTTTTCCCACCCAGTGACTTTGTCTACCACAAACGGCATGTGGACGTTTTTCTAGAGACCTTCACCCCACCCCCTCTCTTAGAAACGCCGCATCATATCCCTCAGTAATTGAACCCCGTCAAACGCGGATGTGAGTTGATAAAAGTTGATTTCAATTTCAGCTAACCCTCATCCTCTACTGACCGATCATACAAACTCTCGCTTGACCAGGGCACGAAAATTGAGTCAACTCATATCAACTCGCATTCTCGTTTGACTAGAGTTTCATAATATTAACCTTTTAGAAAATCTCTTTCTAAGTCTTCATCCTCATCACTAACGTCGACTGCACTTAACATCTTCTTGTAAGCTGCACTTTGTGTCAATGGAATACTTTTTTCATCTTCGAAATCTTCACTGTAAGACACACTATCTTTTGCTTTACTCTTGCTCTTCTTGCTATGCAAAAAAAGATTAATTGAAGTTAACGTGAGCAATGGTACAGTAAGAGAGAAAGGGTGTAAAAAATGGATATTCAAAACAGGATGAATGTATGAACATGTCCTTCGCTTATCGAGCTGGCGATGCCACTAATGGCAAGTAGTGAAAAGCTGGAAAAAGGGAGGTTACATTACTCTAAATGTGCTTTGATATGCATCAACGCATTGATTACCTTTCGTTCTTTCCTTGTGGTGGAACAGATTCAAAAGTCGACTCTTCTGACGAAAATGAGACCTCTTCCAAAATACCACTCTTGGAGTTTTCATCCTCGCTCCGAATTTTCCCATCTCTTTCCTGATCTACATTTTTCCCAGATTTTTCCTTGTAACCATCCTGATTTGGGCCGGTAAAACTTTCTGCCTTTGTGACTTTCTGGCCTTCATTTGGACTCCCTTTATCCTTGAATGTATCTATTGTATCTTCAGCATCTTGAATAGAATCCATTCCTGGACGTTCTATATTAACATTATCTGTTTTCGCGTTATTTTCAGTATCTTTCGAATCACTTATTCTCTTACTGTTATCACTAAGAGTCTTCGCTACCCCTCCCGAGATTGATTCAACACTGGAGTGATTCACACCACCCTCATTGGCAGAAATTTTCTCATCACTCTTATTTCGTTTAGAAACATCTTCTTTCGTATGACCTGTCTCAATTTCAAGGCTTTCGCTAAGTCCTTTTGATATTATTTTGGTAGGCGAAACACTTGTTCTTGCAGCGCTATGTTGGTCATTACTTTGATTTAAAAGACTGTTCTTCACTTCGGACTGAGCTCCAACCGCGCCTTCACTGGAAATATCATATCCGTGCATATTTCCGTTTATCGTACCATTATTGTTGACTTTGGTCCCATCCTTCCCCCCTGAAGGAATGCCACCTATCTCAGGGCCTGCCACTGCTTCAATTTCTCGTTTCGCATTTCCTACAACCAAATTCTCCCTCAAAGGCTTCACCCCAGCTATGTCTTCATCAGAAAGCTCTACGTCGCTTACCTCAAAATCACGGACATCATCGCCTATCAAATCTTCAACCACACTGCTTTTACTCTCCAACACTTCCAGTTTTAACAAGCCTCGGTCACTTCCAGGAACAGATGACTCAACGTTGTTTCCTCGGGACAGTTTTGACTCCAATTCTTGCGCATCCCTCTTCTTTTTATCAACTCGACTGCAAGCATTTTCACTGAGCGGCTGGCTGTTTGAGATATCACTGTCATCTCTTTCTTGAGAATGCCTTTCTTGGCTTAACTGCTGGATGCCTGAAATACTACTACCAGCTTTAGCCTTAGCGTGTTCATGATCTATAAGATTGGTACTAACTTGTTTCGGTGCTCCACTGAAATCCTCTAGCTGACCCTGTTTACCATAATAATCCTCTAGCTTACCCTGTTTACCACCATCATCATTCTGATCCAGATTTTCTGAGTCTGAAATATCGCTAAATATATCACGCGGGTCTCCTTCGTATTGATGTATGGTTGGTAAACTTACAGAATCTGTATTCCCAGCATCTCTGCTACCAAATCCACTGCCTTCACTTCTCAACTGCATCAACCTGGCATCTCGCATAGGTTCGCCTAAATATTCACGACCGCTCAGTCTATTCACTTTTACTGCCGCATCGAAATGTTCAGAAATTGTAGTTCGGTCAGAAAGCTCTTCTTTGGGTCGGAGATATCTTTGATCATCCATTTCCACTCTCTCATTCACCTCTTCTTCTCTGCGTTGTCTCCTTCCACGATCACCACGATCTTTCGCTGTCGAGCTTGCATAAGAACTTTTATCAGTCTTTCCTTCAAGTGTTCTTACATCTATGTCGCTTTCGCAGCTCTCCTTGCTCTGCTGTCTGTCAACTTCTTTATTAAGCCTTCTCAAATCGTGGCCGACACTAGAAATGTGTCTGGTTACTTCAGCAGATGATTCGTTTAAGTATCCACCAGCAAATCTTGCATCATTCAATAAGTTTTCTTCAGATGAGCGACCAGGGGAATGTTCGCCATCACGAGAGTTTGGACTTTGATTGGTATGACGTCCTTCACGCTCCTCAGAATAAAGTTTGACGTTTCTGGCTCTTGGTAAAACTTCATCTTCCATTTCATCTCCTCTATGCTTGTCTACAAATGATTCATTTTGTGCACGCTCTTTACCATCTCCAGCAATGCCTTGTCTCTCTCCTTTGCTATAATTTTCATAACTTTTACCACGCGAATCCGACCACAGATCATAACCAGGAGTACTCCATTGTTGTACACCAAATGGTGCTGGCATTGGCACAAAATATGGGTAACCTGGATGTGAGAACAAGCCAGGTGGTGTATTTTGTGGATACATCCATGCCCCACCATTGTACATTCTAGGATACTCAGTGCCAGTCCCAGGATACCCTCTCTGAGAGAATCCCATTTCATCCCAAGAGAGATCTGTTGTTTCTCTAAAAGATCTAGGTACATCACCAGGAAATGCCATTCTTTCTCTTGAAGAAGACTGATTTCTATAACTATCCCTATCCCAGATAATTCCCATTCTATCATTACAATACCCCTTGATGTCCCTAAATGATTTCACTGTGTCCTTGGGATATTCACTGGAATTTCTATAAGATCCATTTCTATCCATAGAATAGTCCATTTCTTTTCTATTGCAACTTAAGTTTTCCTTAGAGTTTTCCATCCTGTCTCTCAGATGTTCCCATGAACCATGGTAATACCTGCTACCATCTGCAACAGAACGATACGGTGATCTTTCAAAATCAGTATGGCTATGAAAATTTCTGTTTGGTGTGGGATGCAAATCAGGCCCATTTCTTTGAATGTTCCCATGTGGTCGTTTTTTCATTTCTCTCCATTTCTTAACATCTTCAGTCCATTTCGGATAAACTGACTTCACATACTTCATGAATTTATTCTGCAGAAAAAGTAATGCTCAATAAATTTGGATATTCAGCTTATAGATCAACAGGAGGTGCTTTAGTCAGCTCATTAAGCCTGGTTTACACGATGAAGTAAGCATAAGCTTAGCACAAGCACAATAGTGATGTTCACACATATAAATAAGCACAAGATAAGCATAGGAAGGAAAATTTTGTTTGCTTGTGCCTCACTCAGACCCGGCAAAAATTTTTTCATGTGATCATTGATTTCACCGTGATCATTGATTGAATAAAATCTCCTTAAACTTGTGTTTGTGTAGTCTTTCACCTTCTAAACCGCCTCCGAGTGTCACAAGGGCTCGGGCTGCCGTAATGACAGTAGCTGGTGAGTGGAAGGCAATACACAATTTCATCATCATTGGTTTAGCTTGAAGTATATGACAAGAAACGGGTATATGTCTATATTAACGCAGTTACACTTTATTCTATCTTTATATATATATATATATATATATATATATATATATATATATATATATATATATATATATATATATATATATATATATATACATATATATATTTGTATATTTGTATCCTATCAGTTAAGAATTGATCTGTGGGATCAAACCTCCTCAATGTCACCATGAAAAGGGTCTACTACTGAGCATAACCTTATACAATGTTATACCTTTGCATGTTTCAATTTTTCTTCATCTTGTTTGCATTCATTACTAAACAGTTGAATTTGTTCTTCTAATCTATCAATATCTTCTAGCAAACTCTTGTTCCTTGCAAGACTTCTCTGCTCTTCCTCAAGCATTTGCTTATAGCGCCTTTCCACCAGACTGTGAAATATTAAAATAATAATTGACATATCACATACTGCCATAGTCAAATAACACTTATTGACTGAGACCGAGGGAAACAGTATGTTTTGTGGACCAGAGACTGTCGAGGGTCCACAAAACATACTGCTTTCCCGAGGTCTCAGTCAATAAGTATTTTATTATATACTGAGTGTCAAAAGAGAAGAAAAGTACCACAAATCAATCAAACATGTATAAAAAGGATTACCTTTTACCTGACATGGCTCCGTGAAGCTCTGTGGATTTGTTATTTAACGGTGAATAAAAGTAATGTCCACCGCTTAGCTACGTTGCCAGGGAGACAGCAGAATTTCTCCACTATCACGTGATACGTTCTTAACCAATAAGAAACAGAAATAAATGAACTTTGACACTCAGTATATAATAATAAATTTTGTTGTGGACTAATGTTTAATACGTCCAGTTGTTTGGCTAGTTTGAACATCAGATAAAATTATTTTAAAAGACTTACCGGCTACTTTGAAAACTGCTTTTATACATTGTTAAAATATCACTGCTAAGGACCAAACGTCATTTGGGAATTGTATTGATCTAAACCTATATTTTCAAATTTCATAATATTAATTAATATATTATAAACAATTATTGAATGAGATCGAGCAGGATATGAGGAATTATTAAGGCAGAGGTTTGTGTTATCACAAACCGAGGCCTTAATAATTCCTCATCTCTTGCGAGAATAAAATATTTTAAATAAATAATAACATACATTAATATATAACTTCAAATTTTAATATAATACTGATTAACTGATAAATTAAAATTGATAATAAAAGGCATAAACAATACCTGCAAAGCGTAATCTTATAGTACATAAGAACAAGCAACAGCAAATGAAAACTACAAATAAGAGAAAACATACCTAATTTGTAAACACAAACTGCAAAACAAGTTTCGTTTGTTTGTTTATTTTTTTGATTGTAAAATTTCAAAATGGCCGCCGAATTCACGTACACGAATTCCGCGCGAAGTCCACGCGAGAGAACAGATTTGCACTAAATTTGAAGTTGGAAATTTAACTAACCACAAGTTATATTAAACACCACAACAGAATGCCTTACTGGTAAAAATACCTCGGAACTATAGATAACGACTACCGAGTAGTATATGGATCGGATTTGGACAGTTTTTAAGAACAAATGGGGCAATAAATATAATCTGAACGCTGCGAAAAGTATGTAAACTATACTCGAAGGAATGGGGTTCAAAATTATCAAAAAGCACCCACCAGCTTGTGTCGACAAGTCAAAAACAGATAGAAAAAAGTATCCGTTTCTGTGAAAAAAGAAACTCGGCCCTAAATTGACAATCAGGTATATCTGGTATCGTAATCAGTGCAGTACTACTAAAGGATGCTAGTCTAAAGTAAGTTTGTAAATTCACTTCTTATTAAAATTGACAGAAATGGTGATTGGCGACTAAGAACAATTCTCAAATGGGAAATATTACACTTTACCGTGCTGTAGTAACTACAAAATGCATACACCATCAAAACACCTAAAAGAACGAGAAACGAATTAAGTGTAATGTACCCCTCAAATGTTTTTAATCTTTGAAAGGACTCGACTGTATGATTTGGGTTATAATATATATAAATATGCTTTAATAATATGGCAGTACAAGGATTGTTGTATCGTGAAAAGATTCCACCACCTGCTTTGAATTCACGCCAGTGTTTATATTTTGTGTTTTTCACAATACAGGATGGTAAAGGGTATTTATCTGGTATATTCATTGCGGACATGTTTGACCTTTTAATGTGATAAATTGAACGTGGAAACGAGGAGATGAAACAAAGTAACATTTGTTTATTAACTGGGGCAGGTTGTATCAAAGACATTTAGCTTAAACGGTGTATAAGTCAAAAATATAAAACAAGTTTGCATGTTTTATGCACGCTTGTGCAATACAGACGACGAAAAACAAATACAAGCCTAATAAAGGCTGAAATTGCCTTCTTATGTAAAGTTCTATTGTTTTAATATGCACGAAAGACCTGCTTCGGCTTTCGAAGCAATTTACATAATATTACACGCTATATTTTTCCACTGATTGTGGTGCAAAATATGAATCCTAGTGTGCAGAAGGTCGAAGTTTAGATTCGTTCTGGATTCTGTAATGTTACGGAAAGCGGGTAACTTTAACCCCAACTGTAACTTCAAACAACCCTTATGCTGGAATAGCTAACCTTTTACAAAAATTTTGCTGCTCTTCATGAAATTGTAAACAAAATCTTTACGTGGTAGTGTATCACGCAGTAAGACATACACAGAAATAATGAGAAAAGGTGCTCAACAAAAAATTATGAAGAAACAATCAAATGTTTTCCTCTCATCAAATTCTCTAGCCCAAATCAAACTAAGAATTTCCTGCCAATGCTTTGTTTCGACTTTGGCAAAGTAAGTAGACATGACGAGAAGGCCAAATAAACAAAAAACATAAAGTATATTATCAACGAAACACTGTACAAAGAAAGTATAAAAGAACTAGGATTAACTGGAAATTCACATTAAACGTATACCACTACACCACTCATTCATGGGCGTGTGGTAGAAAGTAAATTATTGACTTTAACCAATTTGTACTTTATTCTAAGCAAAAAATCGAACCAACCCAGCTAGTAATTCTCCCCAAAGCCTGCACCACTAGACCACTCCTTCATACTTGTGTAGCAGTTGGTAAATTATCGATTTTACCAATATTTCCCTTCAATTCAAGCCAAATTATTCGCAATAATCTGCAGCGAGATTTGAACCAATCTACCCAGTCATTCTCCCCAAAGCCAGTACCATTAGACCACTCGTTCATGCTTGCTTAGAGAGAGGTAAATTATTTATCTTAACCAAATTTTTCCTTCAATTCAAGCAAAATTTTCCGCAGCTGTCTACAGCGAGAGATTTGAACCAATCTAACCAGTAATTCTCCCCAAAGCCAGTACCATTAGACCACTCGTTCATGCTTGCTTAGTGACAGGTAAATTATTTATCTTAACCAAATTTTCTCTTTCAATTCAAGCAAAATTATTCGCAAATGTCTGCAGCAAGATTTGAACCAATCTAACTAGTAATTTTCCCCAAAGCCTATACCACTAGACCACTCGTTCAGGCTTGCTTAGTGAGAGGTAAATTATTTATCTTGACCAAATTTTTCCTTCAATTCAAGCAAAACTTTCGGCAGCTGTCTACAGCGAGAGATTTGAACCAATCTAACCAGTAATTCTCCCCAAAGCCAGTACCATTAGACCACTCGTTCATGCTTGCTTAGTGACAGGCAAATTATTTATCTTAACCAAATTTTCTCTTTCAATTCAAGCAAAATTATTCGCAAATGTCTGCAGCAAGATTTGAACCAATCTAACTAGTAATTCTCCCCAAAGCCTATACCACTAGACCACTCATTCAGGCTTGCTTAGTGAGAGGTAAATTATTTATCTTGACCAAATTTTTCCTTCAATTCAAGCAAAATTTTCGGCAGCTGTCTACAGCGAGAGATTTGAACCAATCTAACCAGTAATTCTCCCCAAAGCCAGTACCATTAGACCACTCGTTCATGCTTGCTTAGTGACAGGTAAATTATTTATCTTAACCAAATTTTCTCTTTCAATTCAAGCAAATTATTCGCAAATGTCTGCAGCAAGATTTGAACCAATCTAACTAGTAATTCTCCCCAAAGCCTGTACCATTAGACCACTCGTTCATGCTCGCTTAGTGAGAGGTAAATTATTGATTTTAACCAAATTTTCTCTTTCAATTCAAGCAAAATTATTCGCAAATGTCTGCAGCAAGATTTGAACCAATCTAACTAGCAATTCTCCCCAAAGCCTATACCACTAGACCACTCGTTCATGCTTGCTTATGAGAGGTAAATTATTGATCTTAACCAAATTTTTCCTTCAATTCAAGCAAAATTTTCCGCAACTGTCTGCAGGGAGATTTGAACCAATCTAACTAGTAATTAACCAGTAATTCTCCCCAAAGCCTGTACCACTAGACCACTCGTTCATGCTTGCTTAGTGAAAGGTAAATTATTGATTTCAACCAAATTTTGCCTTTAATTCTAGCAAAATTTTCCGCAACTGTCTGCAGGAAGATTTGATCCAATCTAACTAGTAATTAACTAGTAATTCTCCCCAAAGCCTGTACCACTAGGCCACTCATTCACACTCGTGTAGTAGTGGGTAAATTATTGATTTTAACCAATTTTCTCCTTCTATTCAAGCAAAATTATTCGCACGTGTCTGCAGCAAGATTTGAACCAATCTAATTAGTAATTAACCAGTAATTCTCCCCAAAGCCTGTACCACTAGACCACTCGTTCATGCTTGCTTAGTGAGAGATAAATTATTGATTTTAACCAAATTTTGCCTTCAATTGAAGCAAAATTTTCCGCAACTGTCTGCAGGGAGATTTGAGCCAATCTAACTAGTAATTAACTAGTAATTCTCCCCAAAGCCAGTACCACTAGACCACTCATTCGCACTTGTTTAGTAGGTGGTAAATTATTGACTTTAACCAATTTTCTCCTTCTATTCAAGCAAAATTATTCGCACGTGTCTGCAGCAAGATTTGAACCAATCTAATTAGTAATTAACCAGTAATTCTCCCCAAAGCCTGTACCACTAGACCACTCGTTCATGCTTGCTTAGTGAGAGATAAATTATTGATTTTAACCAAATTTTGCCTTCAATTGAAGCAAAATTTTCCGCAACTGTCTGCAGGGAGATTTGAGCCAATCTAACTAGTAATTAACTAGTAATTCTCCCCAAAGCCAGTACCACTAGACCACTCATTCGCACTTGTTTAGTAGGTGGTAAATTATTGACTTTAACCAATTTTCTCCTTCTATTCAAGCAAAATTATTCGCAAATGACTGCAGCGAGATGTGAACTAATCGAACTAGCATTTCTCAACAAACCTGTACCACTAGACCACTCATTCATGCTTGCTTAGTGAGAGATAAATTATTGATTTTAACAAAATTTTGCCTTCGATTCAAGCAAAATTTTCTGCAACTGTCTGCAGCGAGATTTGAACCAATCTAACTAGTAATTCTCCTCAAAGCCTTTACCACTAGACCACTCATTCACACTCGTGGAGTAATGGGTAAATTATTGATTTTAACCAATTTTCTCCTTCTATTCAAGCAAAATTATTCGCAAATGTCTGCAGCGAGATGTGACCTAATCGAACTAGCAATTCTCCACAAAGCCTGTACCACTAGACCACTCATTCATACTCGTGTAGTAGTGGGTAAATTATTGATTTTAACCAATTTTCTCCTTCTATTCAAGCAAAATTATTCGCACGTGTCTGCAGCGAGATTTGAACCAATCTAACTAGTAATTAACTAGTAATTCTCCCCAAAGCCTGTACCACTAGGCCACTCATTCACACTCGTGTAGTAGTGGGTAAATTATTGATTTTAACCAATTTTCTCCTTCTATTCAAGCAAAATTATTCGCACGTGTCTGCAGCAAGATTTGAACCAATCTAATTAGTAATTAACCAGTAATTCTCCCCAAAGCCTGTACCACTAGACCACTCGTTCATGCTTGCTTAGTGAGAGATAAATTATTGATTTTAACCAAATTTTGCCTTCAATTGAAGCAAAATTTTCCGCAACTGTCTGCAGGGAGATTTGAGCCAATCTAACTAGTAATTAACTAGTTATTCTCCCCAAAGCCAGTACCACTAGACCACTCATTCGCACTTGTTTAGTAGGTGGTAAATTATTGACTTTAACCAATTTTCTCCTTCTATTCAAGCAAAATTATTCGCAAATGTCTGCAGCAAGATTTGAACCAATCTAACTAGTAATTCTCCCCAAAGCCTATACCACTAGACCACTCGTTCAGGCTTGCTTAGTGAGAGGTAAATTATTTATCTTGACCAAATTTTTCCTTCAATTCAAGCAAAACTTTCGGCAGCTGTCTACAGCGAGAGATTTGAACCAATCTAACCAGTAATTCTCCCCAAAGCCAGTACCATTAGACCACTCGTTCATGCTTGCTTAGTGACAGGCAAATTATTTATCTTAACCAAATTTTCTCTTTCAATTCAAGCAAAATTATTCGCAAATGTCTGCAGCAAGATTTGAACCAATCTAACTAGTAATTCTCCCCAAAGCCTATACCACTAGACCACTCATTCAGGCTTGCTTAGTGAGAGGTAAATTATTTATCTTGACCAAATTTTTCCTTCAATTCAAGCAAAATTTTCGGCAGCTGTCTACAGCGAGAGATTTGAACCAATCTAACCAGTAATTCTCCCCAAAGCCAGTACCATTAGACCACTCGTTCATGCTTGCTTAGTGACAGGTAAATTATTTATCTTAACCAAATTTTCTCTTTCAATTCAAGCAAATTATTCGCAAATGTCTGCAGCAAGATTTGAACCAATCTAACTAGTAATTCTCCCCAAAGCCTGTACCATTAGACCACTCGTTCATGCTCGCTTAGTGAGAGGTAAATTATTGATTTTAACCAAATTTTCTCTTTCAATTCAAGCAAAATTATTCGCAAATGTCTGCAGCAAGATTTGAACCAATCTAACTAGCAATTCTCCCCAAAGCCTATACCACTAGACCACTCGTTCATGCTTGCTTATGAGAGGTAAATTATTGATCTTAACCAAATTTTTCCTTCAATTCAAGCAAAATTTTCCGCAACTGTCTGCAGGGAGATTTGAACCAATCTAACTAGTAATTAACCAGTAATTCTCCCCAAAGCCTGTACCACTAGACCACTCGTTCATGCTTGCTTAGTGAAAGGTAAATTATTGATTTCAACCAAATTTTGCCTTTAATTCTAGCAAAATTTTCCGCAACTGTCTGCAGGAAGATTTGATCCAATCTAACTAGTAATTAACTAGTAATTCTCCCCAAAGCCTGTACCACTAGGCCACTCATTCACACTCGTGTAGTAGTGGGTAAATTATTGATTTTAACCAATTTTCTCCTTCTATTCAAGCAAAATTATTCGCACGTGTCTGCAGCAAGATTTGAACCAATCTAATTAGTAATTAACCAGTAATTCTCCCCAAAGCCTGTACCACTAGACCACTCGTTCATGCTTGCTTAGTGAGAGATAAATTATTGATTTTAACCAAATTTTGCCTTCAATTGAAGCAAAATTTTCCGCAACTGTCTGCAGGGAGATTTGAGCCAATCTAACTAGTAATTAACTAGTAATTCTCCCCAAAGCCAGTACCACTAGACCACTCATTCGCACTTGTTTAGTAGGTGGTAAATTATTGACTTTAACCAATTTTCTCCTTCTATTCAAGCAAAATTATTCGCAAATGACTGCAGCGAGATGTGAACTAATCGAACTAGCATTTCTCAACAAACCTGTACCACTAGACCACTCATTCATGCTTGCTTAGTGAGAGATAAATTATTGATTTTAACAAAATTTTGCCTTCGATTCAAGCAAAATTTTCTGCAACTGTCTGCAGCGAGATTTGAACCAATCTAACTAGTAATTCTCCTCAAAGCCTTTACCACTAGACCACTCATTCACACTCGTGGAGTAATGGGTAAATTATTGATTTTAACCAATTTTCTCCTTCTATTCAAGCAAAATTATTCGCAAATGTCTGCAGCGAGATGTGACCTAATCGAACTAGCAATTCTCCACAAAGCCTGTACCACTAGACCACTCATTCATACTCGTGTAGTAGTGGGTAAATTATTGATTTTAACCAATTTTCTCCTTCTATTCAAGCAAAATTATTCGCACGTGTCTGCAGCGAGATTTGAACCAATCTAACTAGTAATTAACTAGTAATTCTCCCCAAAGCCTGTACCACTAGGCCACTCATTCACACTCGTGGAGTAGTGGGTAAATTATTGATTTTAACCAATTTTCTCCTTCTATTCAAGCAAAATTATTCGCACGTGTCTGCAGCAAGATTTGAACCAATCTAATTAGTAATTAACCAGTAATTCTCCCCAAAGCCTGTACCACTAGACCACTCGTTCATGCTTGCTTAGTGAGAGATAAATTATTGATTTTAACCAAATTTTGCCTTCAATTGAAGCAAAATTTTCCGCAACTGTCTGCAGGGAGATTTGAGCCAATCTAACTAGTAATTAACTAGTTATTCTCCCCAAAGCCAGTACCACTAGACCACTCATTCGCACTTGTTTAGTAGGTGGTAAATTATTGACTTTAACCAATTTTCTCCTTCTATTCAAGCAAAATTATTCGCAAATGTCTGCAGCAAGATTTGAACCAATCTAACTAGTAATTCTCCCCAAAGCCTATACCACTAGACCACTCGTTCAGGCTTGCTTAGTGAGAGGTAAATTATTTATCTTGACCAAATTTTTCCTTCAATTCAAGCAAAACTTTCGGCAGCTGTCTACAGCGAGAGATTTGAACCAATCTAACCAGTAATTCTCCCCAAAGCCAGTACCATTAGACCACTCGTTCATGCTTGCTTAGTGACAGGCAAATTATTTATCTTAACCAAATTTTCTCTTTCAATTCAAGCAAAATTATTCGCAAATGTCTGCAGCAAGATTTGAACCAATCTAACTAGTAATTCTCCCCAAAGCCTATACCACTAGACCACTCATTCAGGCTTGCTTAGTGAGAGGTAAATTATTTATCTTGACCAAATTTTTCCTTCAATTCAAGCAAAATTTTCGGCAGCTGTCTACAGCGAGAGATTTGAACCAATCTAACCAGTAATTCTCCCCAAAGCCAGTACCATTAGACCACTCGTTCATGCTTGCTTAGTGACAGGTAAATTATTTATCTTAACCAAATTTTCTCTTTCAATTCAAGCAAATTATTCGCAAATGTCTGCAGCAAGATTTGAACCAATCTAACTAGTAAATCTCCCCAAAGCCTGTACCATTAGACCACTCGTTCATGCTCGCTTAGTGAGAGGTAAATTATTGATCTTAACCAAATTTTTCCTTCAATTCAAGCAAAATTTTCCGCAACTGTCTGCAGGGAGATTTGAACCAATCTAACTAGTAATTAACCAGTAATTCTCCCCAAAGCCTGTACCACTAGACCACTCGTTCATGCTTGCTTAGTGAAAGGTAAATTATTGATTTCAACCAAATTTTGCCTTTAATTCTAGCAAAATTTTCCGCAACTGTCTGCAGGAAGATTTGATCCAATCTAACTAGTAATTAACTAGTAATTCTCCCCAAAGCCTGTACCACTAGGCCACTCATTCACACTCGTGTAGTAGTGGGTAAATTATTGATTTTAACCAATTTTCTCCTTCTATTCAAGCAAAATTATTCGCACGTGTCTGCAGCAAGATTTGAACCAATCTAATTAGTAATTAACCAGTAATTCTCCCCAAAGCCTGTACCACTAGACCACTCGTTCATGCTTGCTTAGTGAGAGATAAATTATTGATTTTAACCAAATTTTGCCTTCAATTGAAGCAAAATTTTCCGCAACTGTCTGCAGGGAGATTTGAGCCAATCTAACTAGTAATTAACTAGTAATTCTCCCCAAAGCCAGTACCACTAGACCACTCATTCGCACTTGTTTAGTAGGTGGTAAATTATTGACTTTAACCAATTTTCTCCTTCTATTCAAGCAAAATTATTCGCAAATGACTGCAGCGAGATGTGAACTAATCGAACTAGCATTTCTCAACAAACCTGTACCACTAGACCACTCATTCATGCTTGCTTAGTGAGAGATAAATTATTGATTTTAACAAAATTTTGCCTTCGATTCAAGCAAAATTTTCTGCAACTGTCTGCAGCGAGATTTGAACCAATCTAACTAGTAATTCTCCTCAAAGCCTTTACCACTAGACCACTCATTCAAACTCGTGTAGTAATGGGTAAATTATTGATTTTAACCAATTTTCTCCTTCTATTCAAGCAAAATTATTCGCAAATGTCTGCAGCGAGATGTGACCTAATCGAACTAGCAATTCTCCACAAAGCCTGTACCACTAGACCACTCATTCATACTCGTGTAGTAGTGGGTAAATTATTGATTTTAACCAATTTTCTCCTTCTATTCAAGCAAAATTATTCGCACGTGTCTGCAGCGAGATTTGAACCAATCTAACTAGTAATTAACTAGTAATTCTCCCCAAAGCCTGTACCACTAGGCCACTCATTCACACTCGTGTAGTAGTGGGTAAATTATTGATTTTAACCAATTTTCTCCTTCTATTCAAGCAAAATTATTCGCAAATGTCTGCAGTGAGATGTGAACTAATCGAACTAGCAATTCTCCCCAAAGCCTGTACCACTAGACCACTCGTTCATGTTTGCTTAGTGAGAGATAAATTATTGATTTTAACCAAATTTTGCCTTCAATTCAAGCAAAATTTTCCGCAACTGTCTGCAGCAAGATTTGAATCAATCTAACTAGTAATTCTCCCCAAAGCCAGTACCACTAGACCACTCATTCACACTTGTTTAGTAGATGGTAAATTATTGACTTTAACCAATTTTCTCCTTCTATTCAAGCAAAATTATTCGCAAATGACTGCAGCGAGATGTGAACTAATCGAACTAGCATTTCTCAACAAACCTGTACCACTAGACCACTCATTCATGCTTGCTTAGTGAGAGATAAATTATTGATTTTAACAAAATTTTGCCTTCGATTCAAGCAAAATTTTCTGCAACTGTCTGCAGCGAGATTTGAACCAATCTAACTAGTAATTCTCCTCAAAGCCTTTACCACTAGACCACTCATTCACACTAGTGTAGTAATGGGTAAATTATTGATTTTAACCAATTTTCTCCTTCTATTCAAGCAAAATTATTCGCAGATGTCTGCAGCGAGATGTGACCTAATCGAACTAGCAATTCTGCACAAAGCCTGTACCACTAGACCACTCATTCATACTCGTGTAGTAGTGGGTAAATTATTGATTTTAACCAATTTTCTCCTTCTATTCAAGCAAAATTATTCGCACGTGTCTGCAGCGAGATTTGAATCAATCTAACTAGTAATTAACTAGTAATTCTCCCCAAAGTCTGTACCACTAGACCACTCATTCGCACTTGTTTAGTAGGTGGTAAATTATTGACTTTAACCAATTTTCTCCTTCTATTCAAGCAAAATTATTCGCAAATGTCTGCAGCGAGATGTGAACTAATCGAACTAGCAATTCTCCCCAAAGCCTGTACCACTAGACCACTCATTCATGCTTGCTTCGTGAGAGATAAATTATTGATTTTAACCAAATTTTGCCTTCAATTCAAGCAAAATTTTCCGCAACTGTCTGCAGCAAGGTTTGAACCAATCTAACTAGTAATTCTCCCCAAAGCCAGTACCACTAGACCACTCATTCACACTTGTTTAGCAGATGGTAAATTGTTGACTTTAACCAATTTTCTCCTTCTATTCAAGCAAAATTATTCGCAAATGACTGCAGCGAGATGTGAACTAATCGAACTAGCAATTCTCAACAAACCTGTACCACTAGACCACTCATTCATGCTTGCTTAGTGAGAGATAAATTATTGATTTTAACAAAATTTTGCCTTCGATTCAAACAAAATTTTTCTGCAACTGTCTGCAGTGAGATTTGAACCAATCTAACTAGTAATTCTCCTCCAAGCCTTTACCACTAGACCACTCATTCACACTCGTGTAGTAATGGGTAAATTATTGATTTTAACCAATTTTCTCCTTCTATTCAAGCAAAATTATTCGCAAATGTCTGCAGTGAGATGTGAACTAATCGAACTAGCAATTCTTCCCAAAGCCTGTACCACTAGACCACTCGTTCATGCTTGCTTAGTGAGAGATAAATTATTGATTTTAACCAATTTTCTCCTTCTATTCAAGCAAAATTATTCGCAAATGTCTGCAGCGAGATGTGAACTAATCGAACTAGCAATTCTCCCCAAAGCCAGTACCACTAGACCACTCGTTCATGCTTGCCTTCAATTCAAGCAAAATTTTCCGCAACTGTCTGCAGGGAGACTTAATCCAATCTAACTAGTAATTAACTAGTAATTCTCCCCAAAGCCTGTACCACTAGACCACTCATTCACACTCGTGCAGTAGTAGGTAAATTATTGATTTTAACCAATTTTCTCCTTCTATTTTATTCAAGCAAAATTTTCTGCAACTGTCTGCAGTGAGATTAGCCTGCAAAGCAGTCGCTCCCCCCAAAAATAAAGCGACTGCTTTGCAGGCTACAGTGAGATTTGAACCAATCTAACTAGTAATTAACTTGCAATTCTCTCCAAAGCCTGTACCACTAGACCACTAGTTTACACTTATGTAGTAGTAAGTAAATTATTGATTTTAACCAATTTTCTCCTTCTATTCAAGCAAAATTATTTGCAAATGTTTGCAGCAAGACTTGAACAAATCGAACTAGTAATTCTCCCTCAAAGCCTGTACCACCAGACCACTCGTTCATACTTGTGTTGTAGGAGGTAAATTATTGATTTTAACCAATTTTCTCCTTCTATTCAAGCACAATTATTCGTAAATAACTCCAGCGAGATGTGTACCAATCTAACTAGCAATTCATTTCAAAGCCCGTACCACTAAACCACTCGTTCATACTTGTGAAGCATGAGGTAAATTATTGATTTTAGCCAATTATTTTCTTCAGCTCAAACCTATATCACCAAACTACTCGTTCATACTTGTGTAGTTAAAATAGTTAAAATCAATAATCTACTTTCTGTTCTACAAGTGTGAATGAGTGGTCAAGGGGTAGAGGCTTTGGAGAGAAACACTAGTTAATGGCAAGTTAGTTTCGATCAAGTCTCGCTGCAGACATTTGCGAATAATTTTGCTTGAATTGAAGGGAAAAATTAGTCAAAATCAATAATTTACGAGCAACCACACAAGCCAGGACGAGTGGTCTAATGGTACTGGCTATGAAATAAATTACTAGTTAGATTGGTACAAATCTTGCTACAGACGTTTGCGAATAATTTTGCTTGAAATGAAGGAAAAAATTGGTTAAAATCAATAATTTACCTGCTACAGCACAAGTGTGAACGAGTGGTCTAGTTGTACAGGCTTTGGGGACAATTACTAGTAAAGATTGGTTCAAATTTCTTTGCAGACAGTTGTGAATAATTTTTCTTGAATTGAAAAGAAAAATTGGTTAAAATCAATAATTTACCTCCCACTACTCAAGTGTGATCGAGTGGTTTAGTGGTACAGGCTTTAGGAGAATAATTCGATAGATTGGTTCAAATCTCGCTTCAGATAGTTGCCAAAGATTTTGCTTGAAGTGAAGGAAAAAATTGGTTAAAATCAATAATTTACCTTCTGCAATGCAAGTATAAACAAGTAGTTTTGTGGTACAGGCTTTGGGGAGAATTACTAATCAGATTGTTTCAAGTATATCGGCAGACAGCTGCCGATAATTTTGCTTGAATTGAAAGAAAAAATTGGTTAAAATCAACAATTTACCGTCTACAACACAAGTATGAAGTAGTAGTCTAGTGGTAGAGGCTTTGCGGAGAATTACTAGTTAGCGAAGTTTTCAATCATTCATTCATTGGTTCAAATCTCGCTGCAGACACTTGCGAATAGTTTGCTTGAATTGAAGGGAAAAATTGGTTAAAATCAATAATTTACCTCCTACAACACAAGTGTGATCAAGTGTTCTAGTGGTACAGGCTTAGGGGAGAGTTACTAGTTAGATTGGTTCAAACTCGCTTCAGATAATTGCCAATAATTTTGCTTGAATAAAGGACAAAATTGGTTAAAATCAATGATTTACCTTCTGCAACACAAGTATGAACGAGTAGTCTAGTGGTACAGGCTATGGGAGATTTACTAGTCAGATTGGTTTAAATCTCGCTGCAGACATTTGCGAATAATTTTGCTTGAATTGAAGGAAAAAATTGGCTAAAATCAATAATTTACCACCTACTACACAGGTGTGAACGAGTGGTCTAGTGGTTCAGGCTGTGGGAGATATACTAGTCAGATTGGTTTAAGTCTCACTGCAGACAGTTGCAAATGATTTTGCTTGAATTAAAGGAAAAAATTGGTTAAAATCAATAATTTACCATCTACTACACAAGTGTAAACGAGTGGTCTAGTGTTGCAGGCTTTGGGGAAAATTACTGGTTAGCTTGGTTCAAAGCTCTCTGCAGACCGTTGTGAGTAATTTTGCTTGAATTGAAGGGAAAAATTGGTTAAAATCAATAATTTACCTCCTACTCCACAAGTATGAGCGAGTAGTCTAGTGGTACAGGCTTTGGGAGAATTACTAGTTAGATGGGTTCAAATCTCTCTGCAGACAGTTGTGAATAATTTTGCTTGAATTGAAGGAAAAAATTGGTTAAAATAAGAATTTACCTTCCAGTTCCACAACACAAGAATGAACGAGTAGTTTAGTGGTACAGGCTTTGCGGAAAATCACTAGTTAGTAAAGTTTTCATTCATTCATTCATTGGTTCAAATCTCACTGCAGACACTTGCGAATAATTTTGCTTGAATTGAAAGAAAAAATTGGTTAAAATCAATAATTCACCTGCTGCTAAACAAGTATGAACGAGTGGTCTAGTGGTACAGACTTTGGGAAGAATTGCTAGTTAGATTAGTTCAAATATCGCTGCAGGAGTTCGGAATAATTTTGTTGGAACTAAAGGAAAAAATTGGTTAAAATCAATAATTTACCTCCTACAACACAAGTGTGATCGAGTGTTCTAGTGGTACAGGCTTAGGGGAGAATTACTAGTTAGATTGGTTCAAATCTCGCTGCAGCTAGTTGCCAATAATTTTGCTTGAATGAACGACAAAATTGGTTAAAATCAATGATTTACCTTCTGCAACGCAAGTATGAACGAGAGGTCTAGTGGTACAGGCTTTGGGGGAGAATTACTAGGCAGATTGGTGCAAATCTTGTTGCAGACATTTGCGAATTATTTTACTTGAATTGAAGGAAAAATTGGCTAAAATCAATAATTTACCACCCACTGCACAAGTGTGAACGAGTGGTCTAGTGGTTCAGGCTTTGAGGCGAATTACTAGTCAGATTGGTTCAAGTCTCACTGCAGACAGTTGCAAATGATTTTGCTTGAATTAAAGGAAAAAATTGGTTAAAGTCAATAATTTACCATCTACTACACAAGTGTGAACGAGTGGTCTAGTGGTGCAGGCTTTGGGGAAAATTACTGGTTAGCTTGGTTCAAAACTGTCTGCAGACCGTTGTGACTAATTTTGCTTGAATTGAAGGAAACAATTGGTTAAAATA
Organism: Muricea muricata; assembly: GCA_963855995.1. NCBI lineage: Eukaryota > Metazoa > Cnidaria > Anthozoa > Malacalcyonacea > Plexauridae > Muricea > Muricea muricata. The sequence goes on from OY979719.1 coordinate 754,218, forward strand.
AAAAATTTACCTTTCACAACACAAGTATGAATGAGTAGTCTAGTGGTAAAGACTTTGCGGTGAATCATTAGCTAGCAACGTACTCATCATTGGTTCAAATCTCGCTACAGACGCTTGCGAATAATTTTGCTTGAATTGAAGGAAAAAATTGGTTAAAATCAATAATTTACTTCCCACTACACAGGTATGAACGCGTAGTCTAGTGGTAGAGGTTTTCGGGAGAATTATTAGTTAGATTGGTTCAAATCTCGCTGCAGACCGTTACGAATAAATTATGGAACATGTAAATTAGGAATAAAAATTGGTAAAAATAACGTACGTTCCCTAGTTTACAACCTGACGGAATTCAGACTTTTGAAAAAAAATTGGCTTGAAATAAATTGAAAATTGCTTAAGGCGAATTTATGTCACAGTTACATAAGTTTTTATTGAAAATGTCTAATGTCCGAATTGCCCCCTCCCCCCTTGGTCTTTCTTGTTACTCGGAAATTGTCGACTTATTACGTGCTTGCTTTCGGGTGATTCCGTTACCGTACGGAGTTTTCCGAATGTCAAACTTCTATCTGGAGCTGGTGGGGAAAGTCACGTCGAAAGTTTCTGCGGAAATTCTACAGGTTTTTTGGCTAAATATCGTTCAACTTCAAGGTAAATGCTTTATTTTACATGTTTGGCTGTAGCAGACTATCTCTTTGGCTATTAGGAATTGTTTTTGGGAGCAGCAAGCTTGAATTGAGCGACATATTTTGCTTTAAACGTTGCACGTGTTGAACTGCTTCGCTTTATAGGTATATTTTATATGGTACATTGCTGTAATTATTCGTTTAATCATATTCTAATAATGATATACTAAGAAGGGTCGAGATTGTTGAAATATTTTATGGCAGACCCATGATAAATCACATTTTATGGCAGATCCATGATAAATCACATTTTATGGCAGACGCATGATAAATCACATTTTATGGCAGATCCATGATAAATCAAGCCATTCAATCATTATCTCTGATTTGTTTTTGCTTTAAAAGGTGGAGGGAGGGTAAGATGTTGGCTATAAACATTCCTTGCAACCCAAGTAAAATTCTTGTAAATCTTTAGATATATGGTACATTCTATGCTTTCCTGAAGAATTGTTGATGATGGAAAAATGGTTCGTTCAAAATCATAAATAAAAGGTATATAATGGTTACAGCAGCTCCACAATATTTTTCAGAAGTTCCTCAAAAAATGCACAACTTCCTGTTAAATGTGCCAATTATCATAGTTATGTTTCACCTTATCAATGATTTTACCAATTTGGCCTCCCAATGGCTCTTTCTATGTGCTACCTGTCTTGATTCAGAACCTTTGCATTTTGCATCGAAATCAGTTGAATTTTTGCATGCATCACTGTACCACTGGTCTCTTATGAATGAACTAACTTTGGACTTGTCTCATTATATTTGGAAAAGCTTAGTGGGAGATACCTCTTGTTGTAACTTTTTTCCTCATTGTTAATTGTAAAAAATTGTGCCTGAAATTGTGAAAATGTGCAATTTGTGTTAGAATTCATTGAAACTTGGTGAAAATGACCAAATGACTCATTGTTTGTGAAAAAACTTAGTTTGGAGTTCTGCAAATGCATTGTAGTTATGTTTCAGCTTGTCCATGATTTTACCCATTTTTGCTCCCAATGGCTCTTTCTATGTGCTACCTTTCTTGATTCAGAAGTTTTGCATTTTGCATCGAAATCAGTTGAAATTTTGCATGCATCACTGTGCCACTGGTCTCTTATGAATAAACTAACTTTGAACTTGTCTCGTTATGGTTGGAAAAGCTTAGTGGGAGATACCACTTGTTTCAACTTTTCTCCTCATTGTTACTTGTACCTGAAATTTGGAAAATGTAGAAATTGTGATGAAATTCTCCAAAACTTGTCGGAAATGACCAAATGATGCATTGTTGATAAAAGACTTAGTTTGGACTTGTGGCAATGCATTGTAGTTATTTTTCATCTTGTCCATGAATTTACCCATTTGGCCTCCATATGACTTTCTATCTTGATTCAGAACCTTTGCATTTTGCATCGAAATCAGTAGGAAATTTTTTTGCATGCATCACTGTACCACTGGTCTCTTAAGAATGAACTAACTTTGGACTTGAAGAAAATGACCAAATGACATTACAAAAGACCTGACTGGACTTTCTTTATTTTCTGCCTTTTTCGTTCATTATGATTTAGTCATTTTACATGCAAAATTATGACTTACAGTATTATTGTTATAATAACATTTGGTTTATTTTATTTCTAACCAATAATATTCTTGAATTTTTAGACCTATATTGCAAGTTCCAGTGCCTTCAAGTGTCTTCAAAACAAACACTGGTGATGGAAAATATTTAAAAGGTCTATATTTTTATAATTTGTTTAAGTATGAAATGATTTGAAAATTGTATGCGTACTTGTGACAAGTGGCAGTGCCAATTTATTGACCATAAAGAATGTGCAATGTCAGTATAAGTTGATTCACAATATATTGTTGCTGGTACCAGCTATAGATTTTATCCCCTTTGAAGAGCAACAAAATTTCATGCTGCCACAAATCATGGGAAGACGCATCTCATTTTCAAAACATTTTCCATTTGAAGCAAGCCAAAAGTGACAAACTGAGTTTGTTTTGCATAAAACATATTGCATCTTTTAGTATGGTAATATGTTTCAGATGTTCAGTCTAGATTTTTCAGTCTGGATGATATATTACCGTAATGATATGAAAACAAAAACAACAAAGCATAACAGTTTGTCATTATTTGTCTTTGCCATATTACTGTATTTGTTTTAGAAGATTGAGATGGTTTTAGAAGATTGAGATGAAACCAAAATATTTTATTATAATTTTAAATATTTTTGGTATTGTCTTATTCATATAATTTGTCCCTTTTCTGTGCTGACACACTTTACATTTCAGAACTTGTTTATCAAATGAATAAAAGAAAAATATAATTTGGTTTACTTGATCTACCATCTCAATCTTCCTCTGTTTATATGAATTTATACTGTTCAAAATGTTTATTTGAAAATCACAAAATTGATTCTTAATTAACTTCCTATATAAACACTGCACAAAAAGAAAGTTCCCCCCTACATACATCAGAATTCTAAACAAATGAATCGCTGTTTATCAAACCTAGAACTAATTGTACCTATTCTGGGCATGATTCAAACGGCTTTACACGATTGCACTACGATTTTGTGTTCACCATAGGGTTGGGCGATATTTTGATTTATTGTGATATTTCCAATCGCGATTATCGTATCGAAGCTAAAAACTTGAGTGACGATTTATCGAAATTATCGTCATGTTCGATGACTCATTGTGATATTACTTAGAAATATGTATATAGCTTGCAGAATCCTAAACAAGTTGAAAGTATCTTTGCATTCCAGCAACAAATATACCCTCAAAAAGTGTATTAGCAAGACATCGATTATTGTAAATGCTTTTCGTGGTAGTTGTACTGCATGTTCATAATTTAGTTTTCCTTCCACAAAACATGGAATAAAATTGAACAGTACACGTTATATTACAACAGTTATGAACAGTAAATATTAGAGAAGAAAAAGCCTTCATATTACTTTAATCTGTTGTTGATCTGTCTTTAATAAGATTATATACAAGTTTATACATGCTTTGATATTAATTGTACTTGAAAAATATGGTCATTTTTTCTATTTCATTAATCGCGATATTATCGATTATCACGATATTTTCCATGACAATAATTGTGAGTTGGTTTTTTAAATATCGCCCAACCCTAGTTTACCAATGAATGGTGAATGAGACTGATCACACTTGCATATTCAGCATGTTAATTTTGAAATTGGGTATTATTGTATTCAATGGGGTTTAACTCATTATTGCAGGCATGTGTGACCCAATTCTTCACGCACCATTAAGCAACCTACCATAGGTCCAAGTAGTTCTAGGTTTGATTAACAGTGATTCATTTGTTTAGAATTTATTCTGATGTATGTAGGGGGGAACTTTCTTTTTGTGCGGTGTTTATATACCTGCTTAAAGGTTTGAGCTAACCCAAGAAAGTTTTTTATCTGTCCAATGCTAGACACTAAACCAGGGGTTTTTACTGGGTACTCCAGTTCCATTCACAGAGAAAGTTAACAGGGTGGGTCAGGTTGGGTCCCTAGTAAAACTGCTGATGCTGTTGTGGGGATTCTTATGGCAAAATTTAGTAAAACAAACCTGGTGATCTCTCCAGTGAATTGAAAAGAAAAACCAAATTGTTTTCTATAATTTTTCATTTTGAAACTCTTTTACACACTAAGCTACAAAAAATTAAAACCTGCAAAAATACAACAAACCTTGTGGTTTTAAATAAACATTTTGAAGGGTTTAAACAAATATTTGCTAAAATAACTGGTAAGTGGGACTTGTTTGAATTTGAGTTGAACTGAAGCAGCTAGACCTGATTTTGCATTGATGACAAAACTTGCCACACAATCAAAACGAAAGATCTTCTTAAGGAAGTTAGCAGTGATGCAATGATTAGTCAAAAAAGATTAGCAGCCATTCTGTATCTGATTTACAAATGCGAGCTACTTTGAATATCAGAATGTATCAGTATTTCAAAGTTTTAAAATTACAACATATTTTCTGAATTGATTTTCGTTTTTACTTTATGCTGACTTATTTTTTTTGGAAATTTTGTCTTGTTATGTAATTGAAATAAACTTTCGAGAATGTTTGGTTAGTCTGCTTCAGTTTAACTTTACTTTCAAAAGTTCCACTTTGCAACAGTGGGAATAATGATATAAGAAAACAGGTTTCCATGGCTTTTGAACATGGTCTTTTCATCAAGTAAGTAAAGATAAATCTATACTTCAAATAAGTGTGTTTTTTACCTGACAACAACACATCCAGAACTCACGACAATTTGATTTTTAGTCTAAATTGGTCCGTGAATTTCCCAACAACCACCAAGTGGTTGACGCGTTTGATGTTTGAGATTTTGTAGCATGATTCATTTAACTTTTAAGTATAACTGGGTTATATTTGTTCATCTGAGTAATTCAAATGGCAACGACATTTCAGCATTTAAAAATGTTCCATGAGCATTTGAAAAAAGCTTGTCTTTGTATAAAAAAGTATCTTGTTGTATAAAAAAGTATCTCATTGTATAAAAACCCAATAAAAATATCACTGTTACATTGACATTTAAAGACTTGTTCAGTCATATCTAAAATATAATGGAAAACGACATTTTATGGAAAACAAATATTTTGGAAGTAAAATTGTTAAGAGGTTTATTTCTAGAGCTTCATTTTTATTAAAAAATAGTCTTAAGAACAAGCAAAAATAAAGAAATGAAATTTTTTAAACTAAAGTGCTTTTGTATCAACTTGATTATTGACTATTGACTACTTTAAATTTAATATTGTCAACAACAACGTCGTCCCTATCTGGGTGAAATATGTTGTCAGGTTTAAAAACACCATGAGAGAATTATATGGCTTTAGGATTTCATAAAGATTCACTTAAAAAACAAACTCTCCTTTTACTTTAGAAACGATTTTTGGAAAGTATTTTCATTGCAAAAAGTTTATAAAATAATGTCAAAATCTCAAGGCCCTTTAAAGATAAATATTTTAATTTTTGTGACATTTGCAAAAATTTTATTCATGGGATCACTCCAAAAGACAGGTCTTATTTTTTAATAACATAAAGTTTCACAATAAGTCTTTTATAAAGGATGTTTTGTTTGTCTTATTTCATCTTAAAGCCATTTATTTTCTCTAACTGTTGTGAAACAACTCTGTGAAGTTTCTTCATCAAAGTTAGTATAGAGTTGTATCATCTATCTTGAAGTATAGATATTTATCTTGAAAACTTGAATTAAAACCAAGTTCTTTAGCATTGTGTTTATTCACTTGTGTTTATTCACTTGTGTTGATTCACTTGTGTTGATTCACTTGTGTTCATTCACTTGTGTTGAGCGCAATGTCAATTGTTTTTTTTTCTGCCATGTTCTGTTTTCTTCTATTGTTATTTGAATAAGTACAAGTTTGTGATAGTTAATCTCTTTTTAATGTTATTCAAATTGTAATTTGTACAAATTCTTTTCAATAAATTGTTTACAAAATTTACATGTGACCCCCTTTTAATTAAAAATTCAATTCCCATGGGAATTGAAAAATTGAATAAAAAAAATCCCCCTACCCCGGCCAGCTCCCCAAGTGCTACTTCCACCTAAGTAGAAGTACTTGTACATATAGTTAAGTACTTCTACTTAATTACGGTGGAAGTAGCACTCGGAGAGCTGGCCGGGGTAGCGGAGCGAAGAGAAGACCAACCTTGCAAATGCTAATGCAATTGCTAAGTTGATCTTCTCCGGAGAGCAGCCGCGCATACCTAACAAATTAAAACAACAAACGTTAGTGACTTAAGTACTTAGCATGCAAATTTGATTCCCAAGGCCAAAATGACAAGTGCCCCCCGCTGATCCTACCAACTTCCTACCTGCCTCAGTTCTAAGCTGTCTTCCTCAGTTCTAAGCTCCTGCATTCCATTCGTTACCTTCACTTTCCTCACCATCGCACGGTCACTCACAGCTGATAAACCCGCATGCACCACCACCACCCCGACTGCCACCCAAATACGAAAATTAAAGGAATTAAAATTTTGGTAAAGTATGCTAGGCTTACTGAATTTAATTTATTCGGATATTTTAGGCCAAACAGAAACATCAAAGATTCCATGTACAAACAGGTAAACTGCCTACTTACTTTTGCCTTACTTTGTCAAAGATACAAAACTTATCCCGCGTTTTGTTACTAATAAACCAGCAGTTATATGCCCCTAACAATATCAATTTTAAAAGGAAATTCTAGACCAAACTTGTTGAAACTTATCTGTTTTGTTGGAAACTATGACTGATTTTGGTTTTTTAACATACTTCTAAAAATTTTAATTCCTTTAATAAGCCTATAACCCCATGCAACTTACACACGGCGCACACCCTCGCATTCCATACATTTAGCTAATAAATTACGTTATAAACAAAAAAGCAAAATAAAAAATAAATTACGTTATCTCTAGCTACTTAAACCCACTTAATCTGAGTTTTTGATCGAGTTTCAAGACGAAAAACCTTAGCTGAAAGGGCATGGGCTTTGTGTTGTGTAATACTGGTCCGAAGCAAATAGAAACCTAATACTTACCAATGTCTGAGGCTGGGTTAAATAAGCATGAGAATACAAAGAGTATAAATTACTTTGAAAGTCTTTAAAAGGTGAAGTTTTTTTTCATAACTCATGTATAAAAATTTTGGTTCAGAATGCAATTCAAAGCCGTACAGCTAGGTACAGTACAAATAGATCGAAATATGTTAAGACTTTACCGTAATTTTCATGCTTATTGAACCGAAACGCCTTCATTTGCATGGTACGACGCAGCTGCTCTCAAACCACTTGCGTAATTTGCTCTAGTGAACAAAAACAATGGATTAATTGTTCCATTGTTCCTGCTTGCCAAAACAAACCCGGAAAGCACCAAGATACTTATCATATTTAAATCAAAGAGGATTCTCATTATAAATTTAAGTCTCCACCAAAATAAAGCAAGCTGTATTCCCATGGGAATTTAAAATGAGCAAAAAAATATAATGAATACATGCTGATTTTCATGCACACATGTATAGTAAATTGAACTAAGAAACAAAGAAATAGTATATTCCCCTGGGAATTTAATCTGATAATGACACAATAGTTCTATTCAACGTTGATCCAACATATTAAGTGACATTATTTTGTTTTGTTTTCAGAAATAAGGACAATCTTCATTCAATTTCCGTGCGTGAAGGTATTGTTTCTTTTACAAACACTGCAATTATTGACCTCTACAGGGTGTCCCAAAAAAACCCAAAAACTATTGAAATCACCTATTGTTAACATTTGAATGCCCTAGCACTTGTTAGAAAACTAAAATATCTTTGTAAAGTACGTTTGTTTTGCTCATGGGAATATTGATAAAAGCCAAATCGAATAGGCTAAAATAACCCATGCATAAAATTTGATTGCATTTTTAATATGCACTCGTAGGTTTAGTTCTTTTGTCTGGCATAAAAATGGTTAACACTGAGTATTACTATTAATTATGACGGTTATGTCAATAGTTTATCCACTCGTGGGTTCAATTTAGTGCTAGGCATTGAAATTCTAACAATAGATCATTTTCAATAGTTTTTGGGGCACCCTGTATATTTTTACCTCATTTTTTAAACTTGGAAACTAAAACCAAACGAAAGTGTCATTTTTCAAAACTTGGAAACTTTTAAAACATTCCATATCGTTCATTTCTTCACACGCATTAACTCAAGTATCAACCTGGTCACTCAATTTGTCTCTTTTTTTTTAAACCAGAAACCATTTTGTCAGTAGAAACAATAAAAAATAACCTAACCCTCTTTGATCTCTTAATAATAAGTATCTTGTTCTCTACTAACTTGTAAATTACCACTACTTTCTATTCCCATGTCACGTCTTCTCATTCTTGAATATTGTTATTGTTTGTGGGTCAATGTCATACAGGATCGTTCATTCTGATCTTTTTCTTTTACGTTTCTTCACATCCCATCACCTTTTGAAAGTAAAAAATCGATTAGATCACAATTACGATAAATTACAAACTATGCTATTTTAAAAGATATGTGCAGAAGAGGAAAGATCGTACTCAGGGGACTGAGCAGTCGGGTCATTGTCGCTTAAAGTAATCTTCCACTCAAAATTTGCGATCTTTTCCATTTCCAAATATAAAAACCGAGTCATTACACTGTTTTTAATAATACCCGCTTAGTTTTGATCAACATCTGTAAATCGGATAAAGATTTTGCCATGATTTACCTAAACTTTAAGTTTGATTTTGTAACCAAATATCATTTATATTTTTGAGATTATGAAAGAATACGAACGTTTTCATCCAGATATATATTTTATAAGTACGATAAAGCATTCGCATCCGATCTGTATCGGATCTGCAATCTCCAGCGTTTGTAAATCATATACAGATCAGCTGCCCATGCTTTATCTGTTATAGAAATGTATACCAGCATAGATAATTAGTTTAGGTATAATTTCGTTAGTAAATAATGGTTTTCGAGCATTTTGATTGGTTGCCAGACTGGTAAATATGAGGCATTATTTACTAGTTGGCATTTTTTTCAAAATGGCCGCCAGTGAAAGTGGTTTTGATGTTTTATACTTTTGCCGAAATCAACAAAGCAGAGCGTTACAACGTTTAGTGCTGGGGTGATATTTTTTGAAATGGGGGCGGGGGGGGGAGTGGTCCTACTGTTCATTTCGTATACTGTGCTTTAGTTGGTCGTCCTCTCTCGTCCGTCCGCCGTAAATCGCGTAAATGATCTTCTCTATCAACTTGCATTGAGAAACATTATATGTACTGTAGGCCTTGACTGGTCGTTTAATGTTGCATTCTCTGGTTGGAGAAACAGAAACTGGAACTGAGGAGGAAACGGAGAGCGACGAAAGCGTACCCAGTAAAGTGAGTGCAAATAATATATACTAAGTCAATAGTCGAACGCCGCTTTTTTCATGGGCTAAATCTGATTATGATTTCATTAATCCGAACTACGTTTCAAAGATGAATCCGGTACGACGTAATAGTTTAGAGCAAGTCAAACGTCGCTTTTTTCATGCGCCAAAAGTAATCCATAAAGTGCCCTAGTTTCTTTTTTCCCCGATCATCTCAAATACTTCACTTTAGCTGTTGTATACATTTAGAGAGACATATTAAGTTCGCTCTATTGCCGAACGCAATTGTATTAGGTTCTGCGCATGAAAAAAAACGACGCTCGATTAGCCTCTTATCAATAAACTTACATTCACTCTGTCTTTCGATCGACGTGGCTTCCATTTGGTTGAAGCATCGTCATGCTGTCCATGGTTTCATCAGGTAGCACTCTCTCTGTCTTTTATATAGAACATCACGTCGGTCCAGTAGGTAACATAAAGCTCACTCATATCCCGTCGACCATCATAAAATAAAAAGAAAATTCTTAATGTTACAAAACACTAATTCAGAATGCTGGAAACTACAATTTAGTTTCCAGTGTTTCAGAATACGGTTTCTAAATGGATATTTGATTGTGAAGGACTTTGACAAACCGTACATTGCGATAGAATTTGCATCTTGATGTTTTGTGATGGACACGATTAGTAATTCACTTCTTTCCCATCTTGTTCTGTCCTTAATTCTTGTACTGAATTTTTCACTTGGAATCCTTTCAAAAGATAAATAATTATAGCATAAGTATTACAGAAGACTAAGCATGTAATGAAATAGCATATGGTGTTCTGTTTAGCATAAGTCATTCATGCCTTTCGTGATCTGTTGCAATATTTTAGGTTATTTGCCGGATGGCGTGATCATGCGGAATGATATCATATAAATGTAATAGACAATTTGCATTATAGATTATATAATAATACGTGTTCATTCTGCATTTTCATTGGTCGCGAGCTGTGTGTTATTAAAGTACACACGCACGGATGACGTCAACTGATGGCGTGATCTAATTTAGCTAATTTATTTCGCGGGTCTTCCCATGATTTTTGTCAACTTTATTATACTCGACTGCGTCTCGTGCGTACTTTTTTGTTCTTCACACGCTATGACGTCATCTGTGATCTATTACGGTACAGACGCACGCAAAAATGAAATCTATTTGTTAACTAACATCCGATCTAGGCAAAAAGAACAGAATCTTTTACTACAGCTAGAAAGAGGATCGATCATACGATTAGTAGAATTGCAGAGTTTGGTGGCGAAATGTTGTAAAATACGGAAAATATGGCATTGCAAAGTTTGGAAATTTTGTATATATTTGTATTACGCGCGGAAAAAGTTACCATTTTCGCGGCAATTTTAGCTCAAAAATGGTAACTTTTTCCGCGCGTAATACAAATATATACAAATTTTCCAAACTTCGCAGGGCTATATTTTCCGTATTTTACAACATTTCGCCACCAAACTTTGCAGTTTTACTCTTTTTAACCGTAGTAAAAGATTTCGTTCTTTCTGCCTAGTACGACCTTTAGTCTATTATGCAAATTGTCCATTGTCAAACTGAATGAATAATTTTCCTGTAACTTCGATAAATGAACAACTTACGAGTGTAGGATGGATAGTGGGAGAAAGAAGGGCGCAAACAGGATAAAGAGTGAATTTGGGTGACGAAAGGGGATACTACTCGAGGAGGGGTAATCTGAAGTGTGTAAAAAGATAAAAATTGTGAAATCAGGAGGTATGACCCTGGGAGGCGTCAGAAATAAAGTGTAAGAAATAAAGAGGTAAACAGAAGATTAGATTAGAGAAATGGGAGGGGAGGTTTAATGTCGAAATTAAATGAGGACCTGAAGTGCAAGGATCAAGAAATTCAGATTTGCTTGTAGTTCAAATGAAACGCTGTACAAAAGTCATGTAAACACTCATGATGTTAGTTGTTAACATTGGTCTCACATAATGAATTCTCATTTGACCCTAGCTAAGAATTCCCATTAAATTTGAAATAGAAATCTTAAATTCCCATCTCTCGTATAGAGTGCAGTGTATCAGTGGACACAAAAAGTTGTAAAGAAAAAGTAACAGCAGAAAGAATGAAAGTAAGTTATAATAAATTCCCATAAAAAGAAATTACTTTAGAAACATGTTTTTCATGTTAAAGTGCTTATGACACGAAATTTTCTCCTACAATTTTCTTGTTGCATTGGACAGATCAGTTAAAATCATTGTATAACTTCTTTGATAGAATTTTTGTAACTGCCTTACTTTTCGAGATATTCAATTTTATTTGATTTGAAAATTACCTAACCAGTGACGTCATACTGCATAATCACTTTTCAAAAAAGCTGAATTAATTTAAAAAGTACTCAAGATATACCTAAATACCCAGGTCTGGATGTTAAACATAGCCTACACACATGTAAGTGTAGTTTTAGTTATTTTCCACTATTATATGCTACAAAATAAGCAATCTAACTGTCGCTCATTATGCAGTATGACGTCACTGGTTAGGTAATTTTCAAACCAAATAAAACTGAATATCTCGAAAAGGCAGTTACAAAAATTCTATCAGAGAAGTTATACAGTGATTTTAACTGATCTTTCCAATGCAATAAGAAAATTGTCGGGGAAAATTTCGTTTCATAGGCACTTTAATGAAAAGTTACGTCACTGACAGTGGAATTTTTTTTGGAGGGCGGGGGTACAGATAATGAAATATTTAGTAATATTTGGTTTTCTTACCATCTCGAATGCTTTTGAGTCTCCTTTTTGGACGTGGATTCTCGTATCACATTTGTCTCGTGGTTGTCTTCCGGTATCTCTGGACTATGTAAAATGTAGGCAATATTTTGGGTATGAAAAAATTAGAAACTTTCAACCAACTAAAAATATCTGTCTGACAAAATTAATGCCAAAGTATGTACAGCTAAGGGGCTGATCAGTGGCGGATCTAGCGAAATGCAAAATAAATTACCACAGCTCATTCTAGGATATATTTACATTTTAAAATACCTTCAAAGCAACTTCATTGGTTAGATTTTATTCTTTTGAAATTCATAATCTATGACATTGTTATAAAGTCATTTTGAATTTAAAATTGAGCTGCTATAATTTATTTTGACTTACCCTGGATCCGCCACTGGGGCTGATCATATGACCCCCCCCCCCAGTGAACTCTAAAATACTGGAACGATAACTCCAGATAAAAACCCTACGTTTGGGTGAAGCCAAGATGGCGGCAACAACTACAAATGTCGTAAACAGTCTTAGTACTATTTTCCCGAGGTATTTGCTATTTTTAAAAAAGACTGTATCGCAAACTAGGTTATAAGCTCATAAACCATAAAATTACGTCTTAAATCAAAATAAAAACATCAAATACCGGTACATTCCCAGAAGAATGGTGTCAACCGCGCCAAGAGAAACAATAGAAAAGGACTGAACTTGATAACCTATTGATAACCAATTTGGCTTCAAAGATGGCGGCCAAGTTATCGTTCCAGTCTAATTTAGAGTTCACTGGACCCCGCTTACCCGGGATTACGTGAAGCGTAACATGATTTTGAGGTATTGAAATAAGTCATAGTTTACATTGTAAAAAATGCCTAATCCTTGATTGCTTGAGATTTTCGTTTTGCCGAAATACGAAGTAAACAAAATGGTGTATATCGCATTAATTTTTGGAAAGTCTATCTTTGTATTGATGAATGATGAAAGCATTCGAACTTTGGTCGTTTCGTTTCATAAAATGACATTTTTCAATACCTCAAGATCATTTTACGCTTCACTTAATCCCGGCTAAGCGGGACCATATAATCAGCCACTAAATGACGCAGACTTGAGATACAAATCTTACCTCGAAATTGAAAGTTCTGTTTAATTAAGTGACCAGTTTTCCATTTCGAACGGTTCTCTTACACCCGGCTAGAGAAAGCAAGAGAAACTAAGTTATATTATTACATTAAAGTGATTTTTATTTGATTACAGAAAATATAGATTACGACCTGGTATGCTGGCCGGATTTTTATCAAAAAGGTAACATTTAATAACTAAAATATTTACCGTTTAAATACACAAGATAATTAAAGAATACTTACGTGTACAATGAATACCCAATATTGTTGATGCCCAACTTCACTAGAACGATTTTTGTTGCATCTTTAAATTTGGAGAAGACGACGACGCCATCTTGATTTTGAATTCGTCCGACAACACGTTATTTTTCTTCTCAATTTTTTCCCAATTCTTCGTCATTTTGGTTCGATTTTCGTCCACATAGCTTCTCTGAGGCTTTTTTGTTATTTCTGCGCAGTAAATCCGTATTTGTTCTCCTTGTGTAAGGTGTTTTCAAGACCCGTTGCTTGGACATTCCTCATCGTGGCAGACATATATTTTCTCGAAGCTTCTTCTTGGACTACCAGCGGCAAATGACGTCAGATAACTATTGTCCGCCAGAAATACCCGTATGTATAATCTTTGATATTCTTTGTGCGAAGCTCAAAATAAGATTTTATTGCGAGAATGAAGTGTTTTTGTCATTATTTTTTACTCAGATGATTCTCCAATTTCCTTACTTCTAGTTTACTTACTTATTTCGCAAAAGAAACGCCGGTAAGGGGCGTTTTTGTAATTTTTTTTTATTTGCATGCTGATGAACAAGGAATGACCCGTTTGAGTTTTTGTTTGCAAATATCTTTCCCTCCGTGGCCGAGAGGTAAAGGTAACTGTCTTCCTGATTGTCCACATCGTTTGACTTTGGTTTTGGGTGGTTCGTCGACAGGTCAAGTCCAACTTACAATTCTTCACTCGCTCAGTTGGACAGACTGGTCGACGATCCACGCAAAACTCAACTCAAAGCTGGGTGTGGAGTGCAGGAAAACACTAGGCAGTACCGCGAGGCCAAGGAGGCATACGTTGTTTGCTCAGTGTATTTAACTAATATTTAAGCAAATTTCCTTAACTTGACTGTTGGGGACAGACCTGTAGGGTTGGTGCTTTGAAGACTTCTCGCCGTTATTTCCCTTCGTTCAAGAAGACAAGTTGTCTTCATCGAGAAATAACGACGAGAAGACTTCAAGGCACCACTAAACCACTACACTGTAAAACTACAGTGTAATGGTTTAGTCACCTAAACCATTACACTGTGCCAAACATATATGGCAGACTTCTTCCCAAAGCTTACGGTACAGGAGCATGGATGCGCAAAGATGCGCAAACACTTTAGAGCCTTTAAAACAAGTGTTTTCTTTCAGGAAAGTGTTAAAGACGACAACGCTTACTAAATCAAAGCGGTGTAGTCATGGTTTAAGTTGTTTAGCTATGTTTTATTGCAAGGTCTTTGCAAGTAGCGAATCCGACGTTTGCTTCAACTTTCGGTAGGCCTTTCTTCTTTCTTGGTCGCGCTTTGTGTGCCATTGTGTTCAGTGTTCTTGATATAGGAGTCATTTATGAATGGCCTTGGGTTTAATTCCCAAACACTGAATGGCTGTCTTCAGCTCTTTCATATATGAGATAACATTGCAACAAGATGACACTACGTTGTCGCACTGTAACCAATTTGTCGTAACTCACGCCGCAACAACGACAAACGTATAGTACATTCTATAAGCCTAAGCTTACCGCAGATATGATGATCCAAGAACATGAAAATCTATACGTTTGTCTTGTAACAAGTCTCGTAATCTGTCCCGTCAAATTGTGTGTTGTTATCAAACTTTTGTTCGTTGCATAGTATTAGCATAGTCCATGGGACCGCTGTAATTGGTGAAAATTGTAGCGTGCACCCTGCTATTGTAAGATATATTATATGTTGTCGTAAATTTACTGTAAAATATTGCATGTTAGTTGGCAATTGCAAGTTAATATTGCAAGTTAAATAAATAGATCGTGCACTTCAATTTGTATCATTCAATGGTTATCTACAAGCTGTGAGCGTCAAGCTTTCTCGTTGATAGGAAACTGTTTTCCTGAAGAGTAATAGATTTGTTTTAAGACAACGACATGCATATACTCTGCAGTTTACTTGTGATATAACCTATAAAATGCCTGGTTGTATACAACTGTGAGCAGCAATCTTTCTCGATAGGTAGAAAACTGTTTTCCCGAAGTAATATAAGGTTATTCTAAGACCAATGAGATGTATATAGTTTACTTCGCAGTTTATTTGTGATATAACCTATAAAATGTGCATGGCTTTATGTAGAAGCTATGAGTCTCAAGCTTTCTGCATGTTGGTCGTAAAATGTCTTTACAACCATTTGCAAGCTACCGTTCACCGTGCATTCAAAACAACGTTTTAAAAAGTTATGAATAGCATGTTAGCCAGTTGAAACTTATTAGTTTCAGCTGTCAAACTTGTAAGTTTTGAACGCGTAACTTGTAGTTTTGTGCGCGTAACTTGAAGTTTTGGTGCCGTAACTTGTAGTTTTGATGCCATAACTTGTAGTTTTGATGCCATAACTTGTAGTTTTGATGCCGTAACTTGTAGTTTTGATGCCGTAACTTTTCGCTTTGTGATTCCAAAATGATGAACATTGCAACACATATACAGTAGCGGAAATTCAGTTGAAACCTCTTCAACTGAATTTCCGCTACTGTATATGTGTTGCAATATTCATCATTTTGGAATCACAAAGCGAAAAGTTACGGCATCAAAACTACAAGTTACGGCATCAAAACTACAAGTTACGGCATCAAAACTACAAGTTACGGCATCAAAACGACAAGTTACGGCAACAAAACTACAAGTTACGGCATCAAAACTACAAGTTACGGCATCAAAACTACAAGTTACGGCGCCAAAACTTCAAGTTACGCGCACAAAACTACAAGTTACGCGTTCAAAACTTACAAGTTTGACAGCTGAAACTAATAAGTTTCGACTGACTAACATGCTCTTCATAACTTTTTAAAACGTTGTTTTGAATACACGGTGAACGGTAGCTTGCAAATGGTTGTATATATGTACGTGTCATACTTAGCGCCATCTTGTTGCAATGTTATCTTATTACTTGAGAGAGCTGAAGACTGCCATTCAGTGTTTGGGAATTAAACCCAAGGCCATAAATAAATGACTCCAATATCAAGGACACTGAACGCAATGGCATGTAAAGCTGGATCAAGAAAAAAGAAAAGTCCACGGAAAGCCAAAAAAGACAAAAGTTATTAATTTGCGAACATCGAATTCGTTTATTACAAAGAACTTTCTACAAAACATAGCTAGCTAAACAACTTAAAACATGGCTATATACGGCTTTGATTTAGTAAGCGTTGTTGTCTTTGGTTATTTTCTGAAAGAAAACAATTGCTTTAAAGACTTTGAAAATGTTTGCGTATCTTTGTGCATCCATGTTTTTACCATAAGCTTTAGGAAGAAGTCAGCCATATATAGTTAAACTACTACACTGTAGCTCTTGTTTTACAGTATTGTGGTTTAGTGGTGCCCTTAAATCTTCTCGTCGTTATTTCTTCGCGAAAACAACTTGCCTTTTTGAACGAAGAGAAATAACGGCGAGAAGTCTTCATTGCACCAACCCTACAGACCTGCCCCAAACAGTCAAGTTTAGGAAATTTGCTTTAAATATTAGTTAAAAACACTAGGCAAATAACGTTTGTCTCGCCGCACTCTGTCCAACTGAACGAGTGAAGATTTTAAATTGGACTTGAGACCTGTCAAAGAACCACACAAAACCAAAGTCAAACGATGGGGACAATCAGGAAGACAGTTACCTTTACCTCTCGGCCAATCAGGGAAAGATGTCAGTCAATGAAATCACGAACGGGTCTTTTCTTGCTTATAACCATGCAAATAAAAAAATACAAAACACGGGCGAATTAACTAAGTAAACAAGAAGAAAAAAAGTCGATGAAATACCTGAGTTAGAAATGATGCCAAAAACCCTCCGTTCGCGCAATAAAATCCCTTTTTTGGCTTCGTGCATGGACTATTAAATATTTTACATACGGGTATTTTTTGGAGGACAATGATCATCTGACGTCATTTGCTCCTTCTCTTTGATGGAAAGGCTTCGTTGAAAATCTCTCCGCTTGGACCGAATATTCAGACACCAAAAGCCTTCCAAAAGTCTTCAAATTGCTGATTGATCAATTAAAATGCCAGACGATACAAGGAAGACATCTTGGGGAAATTCGAGTAAAAGGAAATGGGGAAAAAATTGCGAAGCAAATGTGCAACACCTCCTTGGTGTTAGACAGAAAGTTTTGCATAGCTAATTAGTTCTGATATCAGGATGTCCTGAGGGGTAAAATGGGAAGTGGAAGTTGCCTATTTTTTGCTGTGAATGTTGAATTTCAAGTACTGGGACAGGGATTTATTGGCCAAAAAACAATAAAAACTGGGAATGGATTTAAGATTTGAACACCACATTCACTGGGACTATGCGATTTTGCATTTGTGCATTGGGATTTAGTCAAAATTTGCGCTGGGAAATAAAAACAGGACCCTGAAATTAATATGCTGTTTTGCTGGTGAAGATTTGTTAAACGAGTCTGTTCATAATCATTGTTCTTAATCATGAAACACAGCCATGCCCGCATCTAAAAACCTAATGTTTCACATTAGAAGACTCAACGATTGTCAGTTTTGAAAAATTTTTCCGGACTAGTCTTTTTTGGTTAAAAATAATAGAAAAATCATTTTAGCGCCGTGGCATTACGGATAAAATGAAATACAAGCACAAGAAGTTAAAACGACAAATTTTGACCGATTCCTTTTCGAAGCCATATGGAGGAGATGGGAGGTTAAAAATAGAATGAAATATTCTAGCTAGGCTGGATCACACAATGGATGAGAGTTAAGAAGCGAGAGTTTGCGTTACTTCTCTTCAACTCGCTTATTTGCTCCGGTTAACTTTAATGACTGCAACGCAGTAAACCAGCACGTCGCATAACTCAACATCGCCGAGCGCGCAATGAGAAAACAAACTATCGAGTCTATCAACCGTAATCTCCGATAACTATAAGGCTTACTTTGTCCTTTTACGAGAGCACAAATAGTTCACAAACACTGAATCCAACAGTTTTATTGCATTTTTAACAGATATTTCACAAAACAACTTATTGTATACACAAAATGCACACCCGGAATATATACACAAACACGCATTCACGAGGATTTTCCACAATGACTACAAAACCGATCCGAAGGCAAAATCCACGTGGAACATCTACTGCACGTGTGCGTCTCACGTCCATTTGAAGAGTGAAGCATTAACCCCCCGGCATGGGGTCTCATATACGGATGAAACGGCATGCTGATATGATTTCGCGGGGGGAGCATGTAAGGCCTGATCATTGAGCGAGTAGGGAACGTAGCTGGGGTAAATGGTGGTATCACGTGTGAAGGTAGAGTGGGCGGCAACACTGGACGTGAATAAGGGACTATTGTGCTCGACACTGGTGAAAATGCTGACAATCGGGCGTCGCTCGGGGACTGTTCGGAATCAGACGTAACAAAAACCGACGGACTCGCTGAATCTTCGGGGCTCACCGGAGGAGTTGGAAATCGAAGCATACCATTTTCGAGCATCAGTGATTCGGTGGCTCGAACTAAGTCATTGTCGTAAGCCTTCAAAATCATTTCTAATATAGAAAGACCGTGTTTCGGAAAAATTTTCTGTAAAACTTCAATCGACGACGTGTTTTCATATATTCCCGCGTTCTCATTTTCTTTACTCGTGTCGCTTCGTCGGGCCTTCGGGAATGTTTCGGGGTCGTCGGAATGATCCGATATATCAAGCCATCTTTTGATCGACTGTGTCTTTTTGAGGTCTACGTCATTTGTCGGTGCGTCTTCGGTGCTTTCTCGGTCTTCCGACTTTCCGTCATCATTGTCGTTCGTGTAAATGCTTGTCAGTCCTTCGTTATATTCTATATAAAGTTCATAATAGGAAAGAGACGCATGTAGTCATCGTCAAAGTAAGTTTGCTATCTATCGATCATTTATCATGGAGTCAATTATATTAGATTCGCTTTGTGAAGTAGGGGGTTAACCCAGGGTAACCTTGCCAATTTAAAAAACCCAACCTCGTTCCCAGGGCCTTTTAGAGTGAGGGAAATGACCCTGGCACCGGCTGGCTTTCAAAACCACGAATCGTGGTTTTTGAATAAATTAACGCGATAACTGTATGCGATTTTTTTTCCCAAAATAACGGATACATTGAAGTGTTTAGAAAAAAACACGTAATGCAGCGCCTTAGTAAGGCGCTAAATTTTACTCGTAATTTTTTCTCCACGCAGATATACAGATATACGGTTTTGAATAAATTAACTGGATGAGGTTATCGACCAATGAAATTGCAGAAGATAGCTGCCGGTGCCAGGGCCTTTTCCCTCCCTCCATTTTAGAAGAGGCCCTGGGATCGGGGTTGTAAACAACCGCCTCAAAATTAACTAAATAGGTGATTAACAGTAGTTGCCTTGGAAAATTTTGAAAAAAATTGTTTGAGAAAAATTTCTTATCTCAGAAGTCGAAACAGCGCATGATCTATTACAGCATTAGCACTTGCCTTGCACCTCTGAGGTCGTGGGTTCGATTCCCCGTAATAAGAATTTGTCGAGCTGACTCGAACCCAGTCCTCATGTGAAGAGTATACAGGTCAACGCTCTGGCGAAAATCGTGGGTTTTTTCGGGTACTCCGGTTTCCTCCCACAAGGAAAGTTGACTGGGTGGGATAGGTCATACGGGCCCACAGTAATTGGCTCACAGTGTTGTATTGATCCTGCTCTTGTGGCGTAGTTTAATAAGAAAACATTGCTGACAATGTAGTTCCGTGACGGAGGTCATTATAAATCCTCTTGGCGACTTTAAGCGACTTAATATTCATTTGATACATGCCACTTGCAGGCCTTAAGGGTTCCCATTCAAATTCAAATGAGCGGTAAAGTGGTGTTCTAGTGTGGCGCTTCAGTTCGGAAGTTTAGCTTCTTCAAATGATTGATTTTTGTATACTTAATACGTGTTCCGCTAAAACCCACCAGGGGTCGTCTTTTATCACGAATTGACAATCAAATTGTGGCCGTTTGGTCTGGTTTCGGTAACGTTTCCTACATTCTGACCAGTAAACGCCCAAAGTTATAGTACACACAAATTTTAAAGTAATGTTTAATGTATATTTATTTGTATATTTTCGTTCACAGAAACAAGACACAACTAAACAAGCAAACTAGCCACAAACAAGAAGTTTTTCTCCTAACTCAGTTACTGTAAACAAGAATATGATTCTTTCACTCGTATGCGGGCGTAGTCTGGTATTATACAACACGCATAATGTCACATTTAGCGTTGGTCATTGAAATGATGAGCAAGAGTTGCGGTTCGATGATGAATTTCAATCCAAAATGACAATGGTATGCCACCAACGTTTATTCCGTGGACACAGCAGTGAATACATTTGCTCTGACATGCATAGTTTTCGCAAAGATTTGATGTTACAAATTCTTCAATGCTAACAATCCTCGTTTACGATAAGAATTTTCCGCTGTTTCACACAAACCTTCATAATATATAGTCTTATTTAAGCAATGTAGGCTGTATTACACTAAACCAAAATGCAATCGCATTTGTATCGAATGTTTTTGTAATTCTGGTGTTGATCACACGAGTGCCACTAGAATCCAACCCACATTGGCTACAAGCTGAAAAATTGCTTGACCACGTTAGGAATTGTTTTGCTTTATTTACTTATGCAGTTATCAAATACCAGTCACTTGTTTAGTTATTCAATCTTTTATGTCACAAATTCCGACACAATGTTATGATCGCAATAACTAATGCCGAGTGTACAGAATATGCTATTAAGTACTTTACTGTACAATAAAAAGGCACATAAATTAGGCAACAGTAATATGTAGAAACATTGTTATTGCTCATGAAGGGAAACTTCCAAACGTCTACTGAGGATACAAAATCAATTAAGCAATTTATCATGAGAAAGGTAAGGTCCCATCAGTTCCCCGTCGGTGTCGCATTGTTTTTTTAAGACGAACTCCCTCTAATTTGAACACACTGCCTCGAGTTCGTAAACATACTCAAATTTTACCAGGAAAACTCTACGGTATTTAACATTTACCTAACTCCAGACAACTTAACCAGAAGTACTCTTCACTTTTTATCAGCCACAGGGCATTGAATTTGTCAACAAATTCCGGCTAACTTATCAAAAACGTACGTAACATGCTGGTTTCCGAATATCAGAAGTTGTAGTAAAGCGAAAAAATGTGTTGTTATTTCTTCTCTCAAATTCCTGAAATCCCCGTCAATTGTTTTGCACAGAAAATCGAAACATAATTAAGCATAAAATCTAACAAGTTCCAGTTCACCTTCCTGATCCAAAGAACCATCATCCTGTACGCTCTCATCAAATTTCGCCAACTGAGTTAATTCTGCTTCACTTGCAGCACCGCGTTGTTGAAACTTTGCTCGCAGATTTTCTTCCTGTGTTTGTTGCCTTCGTAGAGCGACTTGAGCTGCCATAACTCTTTGTCGTTCGGCGATTAATGTGCATTGAGCACAAGTACAATCACGCCAACGGCAATATCGTTTGTGTCCTTTCAACCAGGACACAACCCCGTGATTTCGACAGCGAGCACATTTTGGAGCGCGAGGTGGTTTACGTTCAGACGGGCCAGTCATGGTAACATATTGCGAATCACTGCGATCCGCCTCCATGGAGAAGTGGATACTGAAACGTTTGAACTTTCAACTTGTCAACTGTTTTATGCCAATATATAAAATGCTAAGTAACCACAAGGTGACGGGTCGTATTGTCTCACAAACTAACGCATTGTGTGACAATGTTTGCAAAAATCGATAGCAATTTGTCTGCCCTCTGTGATTGGCTGCCACCTACATACCAGTGTCAACAGACGGGACAAGAAGTTATGCAAACACACGGTCAACATCCAAATTATGTGATAGCAGATTAATATCATCGACACACGCGAAATGAAACACGTTTACCCCGCCATGAGAAAAGAACAGCCGCCCGAAGAAAACTTTAATAACGTTGTAGCGTTGATAAACTAATGAATGTATCGATAAGATCGCCATACAGTCTTTGCATGGCGGCATTGCGCCGGACAAGTGTTGCCTTTTATATGCTAATAATGCTTTCGAGCCAAATGTATGGAGTCAACGTTTTGAGAGGAGAGCTAAAGGCGCCGAAGTTGAGGAGGATGTTAGTTCCAGACACACTGCCAACACAAGACATGAATAACATTAGGCACATAACATTACGCAGCTACGCATGGTGAGATCACGAGACACAAGCAAACTCTAAAATGCTTGAAAACGTACATGCAGTAGCAACGCAATGACTTTACCCTAATACAGAGAGTGTTTTTACTATCTTCAGCCTTATTTTATAGGTAATTTAATTGAAAAACGAAGAAATTTTAAGGCACGCCGTCATATTTCTCAAGAATACGTCAATTGTTAAATAATCAGACATTGTTTTTGAACTAAATCTGCTAGAAAAACTTGCTGAAAACTTATCAAACTGTGTCATATAACAGTTTTGTACAGTTCTCTGGAAGTTTAGTTGGAACATTCATCTTGTCTTACATGTTGCCTTAGTTTGTTGAGCTTTTCTTGGTTTAAACCAAAAGAATAATCAGCAGTTATTCTAGAGTTTTGTTTTGTTTGTTGGTCTGGGGACCGGTCGACTTTTAAACTTCAAACCTTACCTGTATTACCTCAACTGCTTAAGATGGCATTCGTGTCGATAAAAAATAATGCATTTTTAAACATATCATATGTGATTTATGACGAGTGCTACAGCGTTACAGAGTATCACATATTTGTTTGCCAACACGCTTTCATAAACACTTTCCTATCAAACGTCGAGATTTAATTAAGGCGTTAAAATAAATCCATCAATCTTAACACAAACAGCACGATGAAGTGCGAGCCGAAAGTATTTCCGAATTTTATTGTTTTTTAATGGTTTGTTTGATTCGTGTGGGATTTGCTGTATTGTCGGTCAGTGTGGGTTAGTCGGTTAACTTGAAGCGAGTCAATAGTCGGATTAATACACGCACATCAACGGATTTATGTTTTGAATTTCAAATTTAAAGTGTTTCCAGTGAACAGAATGAAAAATAAACATGATTAAGGAATAGTTCAACGCTTCCGTTTGGGACTTTTACCGACATTGTTTAATTTACATGTAAATACACATTTGTACACTGGGTTCTAGCCTTGCATGGTATATTTTGTTGTCTTACAACACTTTTGAAACTGGACGACAATTTTCATGGCGAACAATGGGTGGTTCCTAAGAGTTGTGCAATCTCGTTCCAGGCTTTTCTGGCGCGGTCTTATCTTGTGTATATGTATGTAGTGTCTGTGCTAGAGAAACACGAAAACCTGTCAAGGAAATGTTAAAACACGCCTTACAAAGCTGTGATTTACTGTTGTGTGTATTAAGTGTATCACAAATACCATAAAATATTGAGAAATCCAGGTTAATAACCTTAAAAACTCGTTTTGATGAAAAAGTTATCGATCAAAAACGGCAACGCTAACTTTTAACAGAAATTCCTACTCTTCCAAATCCTTTTGAAAGCGTATTATAGCTAAAGGTCAATTTGTTTTAACATCCAAAAACATTACTTAAACGGACATCACTTTGCCTCATCTTTGACTTCACTCTTTGCACTCGAGTCTCATTCCAGATATGCATGGAGCTCAGTGAGCAACACAGATGACATTTACAAGTAATAAAACAGAACATATTGTCACACTTTATCATAATATCTTTTTAAATAATATCCTTAATATCAATGTATTCATATCTACAAGATAAACAACAAGCTGCCAGTTAATACTGCCGCTCTCACGACCAGATAATTACGTTATAAAAATATACCCGCAAAGGTTTATTATATTGCAGCTTATCCATTCCAACCCTGCATCCAAAACAGTCGAGATAGCGGCATGGACATCAAACGGTTTTATTAAATTTTGTAAATGAGATTTAAAAATTTTTTAAGTTTTAATAAATATAATAGCGATATACCCGTCGATAGCGATCGTTCGCGATGTATAGTTTGATATAGCTTGTTAGAGTATACTGCAGTTTTGTTCTATTGTTAAGGGAGTTTGTTCTTCTCGCTGTCAATCCATTTCATATTCTTTCATCTTGGCCTGATGCTCAGTTAAAATTAAGGCATTTCTACTGTGAGCACTAGAAAGTTTCAGATCTGACTCCCTGCATACTGTTATCTGGTTGGTTAATAGTTGAATCGACTGAACTGATGGTCGAGACGAACCTTATTTATTTTCTTTCTTAGCCATCCTCAGTAATGAGTCATCACGATGTTTCCACTACGATAGGGGCATCTTCTTCTGGTTCCTCGTCAAAATCCCATTGAAAACGTTTCGTCAAATATTGTTTGAACTTTAGAGCTTTCCGCTTCAGCTTTGGTGGCACTGCCGAATCTTTAACTGTCACGAAAAACCTCTGTGAAAAAAAAACAAACATGAAATCTCGGTGGAAGGGATTCAAAAGTTGAATGAAATTCTGGGCACTTTACAACTAAGCTAAACAACAGCTTTAAGCTATAAAACTAGACTATATATCAGTACAGTGACTACATCAGTAAAGTGACTTATATTCTGGATAAAACATTTAATTTCGACTTATTTATCATCGGTTCAACCACGAATCGATGATGAGAAATCAAATCAAAAAGAAATAGCATTCAAGTATCCATTATTCAATACCGGCTCAATAAAATAAAGGTGTACATGAATGCAAAATAATGTAAATAATCTTCCGTGCACATTATCACAATATTTAGCAACTTTTTCTATTGAGATGAAATCATCAAACTTAACAATGAGTGTAAACACGTGCATGTTGTAGTCACCTAAATAAATTGTAACTGTTGGAGTTGTGGACAAACTGGAACAACGTTGCACAACATTGTGGATAACCTGGCACAATTTATATTTTTATAATACCGGTAGATATTTTCAATAATGGAAAAGTTTTTTAACAAGGAATCAGATTACTAAGACTTTCGAAGAAGACAATGACAAGAAAACAACGCCAGCGTAACGTTTGAAGAGCTTGTTGTGGTAAAGAATGTTAATAGTTTTAATGGTAATAGTGTAGGAAGATTAAGTCTATGGGTGCAAACCAATTCAAAGTGTCTTAGCATGCATTCTTGCCTCTTGTAGATGTACGTCACAAGCGATTAAGTTCTTCCATACTTTGAGTAATTATTTACCAATGTAAAAGGTTTTCTAAAGACTGTGTGTAACATGAAACCAGAGAGTTTCGTCATATAGGAGAGTGTTCCCGCCATTTTCCCACACTCATCACAAGTTAACATGACAAGACACTTCAATCGTTGAGTGCAACTGTTGAACTGTTGTTGTTGTCAAGTTGTCAAATTAAAACTTTAAAGTTACTGTTTTGGCTAGCACTTTCAGACTTCAGAAGTGAAAATCTTCAAAAAGAACCATCATACACGTAAAGCACATGTATTTAACGACCGAAAAGGAACAAAAAGAACTTCGAACTTGCAGAAAGCCTTCGCTCAAAATATCAAAGTTCGTTCTGTGTGCCTTCTTCTGGCAAATGAAATATTTTGATTTGTACGTTTTGAACTGTACTACTTGCACAGGCAACGTTAGTTCGAAACTTCTATACGCCCGTTTAAGCAGTTAATTTTTGTTGCAATAGTCCGATTCTCTTCTATGATACATGGGATAAGTCACGAATGTTCTTAGTGTATGTAAACATTCATAACTGGCCAACTCGCTTACATTCACCAGAAGAATACTTACATGTAAATTATCCACCAAGAAGTTATTCCTGGAAACAATGTCGACGAAGAAATCTTGTGGTGTTTCCAACAGTTGAAAATGAAGAACACCTAAGCAAGATAATTGAAATTAATAAAGCAGGCCTAACAACATCAAAAGCAAAGCATCGTCGCTTGTTCCAACACCATACAGTAGTTTATACCGTGTGACAAATTGTGACGGTCTCTTACAGTAACATTTACTTCTTTTAAATTAATATTGATCTAATTGCTTCCTCAAGAACGGCAAGTACACATGCGTAGTAGCAGAAATTGACTTCTTTCTGTTCTATATGCAAGTTTCCTCAATTTTCGAGAAAGTACCCCCTCCCCCTTCTGAGCATCTTCAAATTTTACAGTCTTTAGCTGTTCACAGGGCAAAACTTCAAACAAATCGTCATTTTACATAAAGATGGGTGGATTGCTCTACGTCTTCAATACTTCAATATTTTGCAACAGAATTGACTTCTCTTCATTTTTGAGCGCAACTACTTAACTGTCTTAATCCTTACAATCACTGTTCGATCATTTATTTAAAACATTTGCCATTTCTAATAAAATTAAATGTTTTTAATCAATCGTCTGTCGACAAAAGCTGCTCATAAAATCTGGCGTTTGCCGTTAAAAATACATCGAAAAAGCGACTGTTTAGCATACTTCCGATAAAAAATAATCATTAAATCCTCCTAGCTACTGTAAACGAAGTTAAATAACATGTAATAACACTTAATTTTGGCATTGATACTAATAGTTTCGTTAACAATGACACTTCAAAGTGGTTGCTTGGAACACCTGGAGGTTCTCACGTTATCTGATCCGATTTATAAAACGTTTCATGGAAAAAATTATGAATGACAAAAACATATGTTGCATTAAAAAGTGAATAAACACAAACAACAAATGATAAACTTGGCAAGAGATACAAAGTTTGTATTTTTCATTATTCTCCACTGTGTTTACTCTTGATGTTTAAATATACACTCGTTTGGTTTGTTTCAAAAAGATCTTTGATCTTTCTAATCTATAACATATGCGAAAAATAACATGTCCTTCCGACCTCTCCCCTCATTGATGGCTATTTTAAAGGAGAAGATTCGTATAGAGTTGCCCAAAAATCTACGTGTTATGCTACCAGGTGGAGCATAAAAATTGCCAGCAATTTTGATTGAGTAAAAGAGAATTACAGAGAATTATACTCACAAAAGTTCTTAATATCTATTGACACCTATTTACAATTGTAGCTCACTTCTGTACATCTAGTAAGTTATCAGGCACATAACAGCATCAACTTGCACCTTGCTTTTGTAGAATTAGATATCTATTTACATGGAAAAAAGCATGTAGCATGCAGAATTTAGATTTATTCATACAAGGGAATATACCAAATGAATATGTATCTAGCATGTACCAGAGCATTTAAACATCGCTGAAACTTCGTTGTTAAGTTTAAATATTTGATATCTTTGTGAATATTGCACTAAACTAAACACTAAACTAACTGTAAACATAAAGCAAGTAAATAAACTACACAATACTAAACTGCATAATATACACTGTATATACTAGATAGGATTGAGAAAAGAACAAATATTGGTTAAATACCATATAAAAATAGCTCCCTACCTATGAAAGCTTCAAAGACGTCAGGATGTTTGTCAACTGCATCTACACATGAACACAGCAAGCGCACAAGGTTTTTCCATTGTTCAAACGCATCATAAACTAAAAAGCATTATTTTAAACATCAACATTGTGAATATTACAAAGGAATTCTTGCACGTGTGTATACTGTGCACACATAAGCTTCATATTTACCTTGGCCAACCAGAAATGTAATGAAAGCCAGCTGAAGCTCACCAAGAATGTCTTTGACTGTTTGAAAAAAGGTGACATTTTTTGTTATCAATTTATTACAGTACTTTTGAGGTGGCTTTATGTCCAAGTTCAATCACCTAAAGTTTCTAAAGTCATTCATTTCTAAAGTCATTAGACATTCAGCTTTATTGACAATATACGTTAAATTTACTAGAGATAATAGTACACAAAGCCATGTATAAATACTTGTCTTCTTTTTGCAGTTTTGTATACTGGTCTCAGAACTTATTCATTGCATCCATCAAGGCTGCTTCCAGCTTGACTCTATCTCTGGTCTTAAGACACAGTCTCACAATAGCATCGTACATTTTTACTACATGCCTGTCAAATGTTGGGATCCTAGGTAGTGGCACTACCAGCAATTATCTAAAGCTAACTTAAATCCTTGTCACAAGGTCTAATCTATGTTAACTAGCTATTGTCAACACAGAGCTATCTGTAATTTTTTTGTCTACCTGCAAAAAACAATACAAAGGCGTGGTTTACTATTTCGAAACATACCTGTTGAGCTGGCCATGATTTCTTCAAGTACTTGACTTTTGTCCATTGACAATTTTGTGATTTGTGCTGGTGAAGCACCCACAGGAAAATTTCTGAAGGGTAGAGGGGTGAACCTCAATGTTGTATCACATGTGACTGCCCTGATCTCATCCCCAACTCCACTCCTCTGGTCAGCTGGCGTTTCCAAGGTAACCTCGGTGAGAGACGAGATCCTCTTGCAAATAGGTTCAATTTGTTTCATGATGGATTCAGTGACATGTCCTGATAATGAAACCCATTTCTTCAAGCTTTCATATGGATACTTCCCTAAGTACTGGTCAAGATTTTCTAGATCTGAAATAAAGATTTATGATAATCAACTAGAGAAGAATTCCTCATAAGGGCCAAAATTCCCAGAAAGGTGCTGAAATAAAACAGAAGATATCTTTTTGTAATACTGACTTAATATCTTAGTGTGCTGGAAAATATTATTTTTCTTGATTAATTTAACCATTAACTGCAAAGCTACAACCCAACGTGCATACCATGTAAGCCTTCTGGGACATTTTAATCTTCTTTCATGGCACGATAATGTTACGGTGGACAAAAATTCAGTCTCTTTCTGATCTGACTAAATTATTAGCAACGTTTAGTATTTGTTCACAAGTGAATATTAGAAATGTGACATTGTCATTAGTAAAATTTGAAATGACATTCCTTGTATTCACCTACAGGTAAATATAACAGTGAAAACGAGTTTCCAAAATGGCAACTAGCCGCCGGCAACCAGCAAAAATGATAAAATTTTGTAAAAAGCCAGTTGTTCTGCAAATCACAATGCAGAATCAACAATCAAGGGTCTGGGGACCAGGTGGTTCTACTTGACCCCATCTAGGGCCTTCTGGTTTTAGAGTTTTGCATTTCCTTTCCCTTACACTCTTATTCTGACTCCTTCCCTTTCTCTTCTTTTTCCTTTCATTCTTTCTATTTTCCACTTTTTTCTCCTTTCCCTCTTCTTTTTTTAATTTCCTTTTCCCTCTTTCTTGTCTATTCCTCTTCTTTCTCTTTCTCCATCTTCCCCTTTCCCCTTCTTCCCCTTTCTTTCACTCTCTCTCTTTCTACCCCTCTTCTTCTCCTTCCACTCTAGTGTCATTACAAAAACTTTGACATTTCTCCCACGGTAATTATATACACCTCTGCATACACCCCTGCATCAAACTGTACGATACCAGTCCTTACCAGCCCTTATTCTCTCTATCTCTTCCTCAGACTCAACTTGATCGACCAAATCCTCAATCGCTGAATCCCATTTTTTCACAACAATTTCTTTCGGTTTAAAATGTTGAAAGAATCCTGTCCTTGGAGCAGCCTGTCCACTCCGACCTACCGCAGCATAGAAAACAAAATGAAATCCAGGCGGTATCATTTTAACACCTTTGAATTTCGGTCCAACGTTCCACGAATTGTAATCAATTCCAAATTCCGTCCCTTCTGGAACATCCAGACAAAGAAGAACGCCACCTTCGTAAAAGAGCTTCTTCGCAATTTCACTGTCCATTTCGGCCATTGTATTTACAAAATAAGAAGATTAACGTTTAAAAACGTTTGATTTTCTCCGCCATGTTGTTACTCGTTCTAGGACTTTTCGAATCACCGCAAATACTCTGACCTGAATACCATGACATCAGCCTGGACCAGTATAAACGATGACGTCACAACATTGCAGTTTACTGAGCTGTATAGGCAAACGCACTGGAGTGGTAGCATTGATTAGAGCATGTTCACCTTTACAACACAAACTTTGGAATGAGGGGTCCCCATATTCATATAATTGGATTCTGAGTATTAGTCCCCCATCTTCCACGGTTTGATGAATACCAACCCCCCTCCCCTATTTGATAGAGATGGTGTTTCACCTCTGTTCTTGCCACCTACTCTGCCACAGAGCCATGACAAGAAAGCCACATATCTATCTAAGCCCCTCACATGCCAGTAGCAAGAAAAGATAGTCAATGTTCAACACACATTTAACTAATCAACCTTGTTATTTATCAAGTCAATTCATTGAATTATATCATTGTGATATCAG
Source organism: Muricea muricata (assembly GCA_963855995.1). Classification (NCBI taxonomy): domain Eukaryota; kingdom Metazoa; phylum Cnidaria; class Anthozoa; order Malacalcyonacea; family Plexauridae; genus Muricea; species Muricea muricata. Next base: position 785,067 of record OY979719.1, read on the forward strand.
ACAAAACGTCATATATATTTATACACAAAACCCAGAAAAATACTTTTCATTCTGTTTCCAAACTGAATGCTTAAAGTTACTGTCAAATAGAAATAATTTGAGCTACTAACAATGTAGCTATCGCATGGAAACTGAATAAAAATATTTTTCTTTTCTTTCAAAGTTTGTGCTCATATCTTTTTCATAATTTTCAGTAACGCTTGGCAAGTAAGCCATTGTTCACCATTATATACAATAAATTTAAGAATACTCTATCAATCTATATTACACACAAATGTTAAGTAACTTGAACAATTTTTCTCATGATGATTCAAACTATAAACATTGATAACAAACATAACAAACTCTTCTTAGTGACAGTTTAACTTTATCTGACAACACCACACGATGTTGACAATTAAACAATCAACATAATGTCTTCGTGATAACATTCAATGTATGCTTTGGGCTCGGTAGCAAACTTTCCATTTTAATCAGGAGTCTCTCAACAGTGATTGTCTCCCCACCTGTACCAACCTCAACATGCTCAACCCTAGGATTACACAATTTCACCTCCTGAAGTTTCTTGCACTTTGTCTTGAGTTCCCGGAGCAACACAGTATCCTGAGGTGTCAAAACAGTAAAGTTAATAAACGAGACAGCTTCAATATCCTTGCAATGCCTAATGATGCCCTTAACAAAGTTTGTATCTGCAAGTGCCTCTTTCTTTAGAGGTCCAAACTCCAAGATCTTTAACTTTGTAACATGGGGCAGCATCTTTGCCATGATAGTTGGACCAACCCTTGGGGAATGGCTGACGCCAAGGTAACGAAGTTTGGGTGTCAGACGCAGCATGCATTCCAAACACTCGGCAGACAACAGGAAGTTCCAGCGAAGATCGAGGGTTTCAAGCATTGTGAAATGGACTTGTGGACGAATCTCTTGATAAACAAGCAGGTTTATGATGTGCCGAAATCCGCACTGGTTCATCTTGAAGTAGGTCAACTGTGGAAGCTTTGACAGTAGTGTTGTCAATCCAGTTGTCGTCACATAGTAGCAGCCAGTGATGTCAAGCTCTTTGATAACCGTGGTTTCCCATTTGACAGCCAGTATCCCTGTGTCGGCCAGCTTGGTAAATCGCATCAGTAATGTTGATAAGAACTTACAGTTCGTTAAGACACTCGAAAGTGTCGTCCCTCCAAAATTCTTACACTCGTTAAGACATATCGACTCGAGCTGTCTGCAACTCCTGGAAATTTTCTCCAAAGCTGTGTCATTAATTGCCTCACAGTCCGTACAGTCCAGCACCCGGAGGTCGTGCATTTTCCCAAAGACAGTGGGAACTAGGCACATCGAAGACTCCGCACCTAAACCAATGTACTTCATTTCTGTAAAATGTCTAGGTAGGCGTTTCATGAATTGAAAATTGCCATTACAGTGCCTCAAATCCATCAACTCTAGTGATGCTGGAAATTGCTTGCTTTCCCCAGAGAAAGCTGGGTCCCCTGAGATGGAGACTGCTTTGAAAACGATCCTCTTCAAATCTGGACATTTTCGTGCTAAATCTTTGGCTATTTTAGCCGTCAGTTTAACGGAGCCGAGATTTAGAGAGTTCAACGTGGATGCCAAGCGTGTTTGAATCAACATTAACATCGTACTTTCGTCTATGTTTTGTGAGAACGCCGACAAATCTAGAGCATGCCAAAATGATTTGTCATAAGCAACTCTTCTCCACCGTTTAGACACTTGAGCTACGACGCCAAGCTCCTGTTTGTTCAAGTAACGAAATATCTCCAAGATCAGCGAGTCGGGAAATTGTGCCTCCTTGTTTTTCGAGTTTTCAAGCCATGCCAGAGAGCTTGGCTTCGCTTTCGCTTGGGTAGCTATTGTCGACACGCAGTTTCTAAATGTCCCTCCGCTAGCCCTTCGTCGCGACATTTCGCTCCAAAACAACGTAATTTGCGGCTAGAAAGCTTACATTTCGTTTGCCATGTTCAAATGCGATAAAAAGTTGGCCTTTGCTTCAGGAAATGGTTTATAAAACAGCCCCTATTGTACCGTGGTGGTTTTAAGTTTATGTCCTCAAAGGTGATCATTCGCCCTTGACCTCTAAATTGTTCTGAAACGGCTGTGATTGGCTAATCCTCTCCCCTATACCCGCTTCGGGAAATTAAAGTTGCTAAATAACACGATGGCCCACACACCGCGTCCCCCTCCCTATTGTCGCTGCCACACACGGGCGTTTCAGATCTATAGGAAGTGTGGCAGACCGCCAAACACTCTCTAGGTTTTCCTGTCAACAGAAGTGATTCACAAACAACATACACCTTCTATACTATTTTTACCCGAAAGCCTTTACTCCAAACTAAACATGATATGGTTTTGTGGGTCCCAACAATACACATACTCAATCTATATAAACACAGGTGATTGCTACAAAGATGATTAAATACTATCTAATATACATAGTACATAATTTATTAACATGTCTGGGATTTGGTAACAAATGGCGAAAAGTAATGAAAGATGCAAGGTTATCATTTGCTTCGTTTTGGCATAGTTTTGGTAATTTCAACATTCCTGACATCAGTATACACCCCTCCACCACCCTTTTTTTACAGGTAGCATTTCTCCGGAACATAAAACTTGGGTCTGTGTCTCTGGTCTGTGTGTGGCCGGGGTTTCTATGCGGTGGGTGACTGGGTGTTGGGAAACCCAAAGTGGGGGAAAATCCAGACAGATTAATGAACCAATCACAGGATGTCAATTTACCGGAAATGAAGCGTGTAAAAGACATAATCTTTTATAACTTGTACTTTCGTACAGTACAGGAAAGCTTTTTTCCCAAAATACTTTTAAAGAAAAAGCAGTCATATAAACAAACAGTCGCTCTTATATACGCGTTCAAATGTTTACTTACTATAAATTTATAAAAATTTCATTAAATTTAGGCAAATTTTGAAACCGGAAATGAAAATGACATGCGAAATTCAAAATGGAGGACGAGGGAATGGATTTGGAAGCAAACCACAGTGAAAATATACCGACATCTGCCTCAAAATACACCAAATACATTGGTAAACTCAACTCTGTTTGTTCAGGAAAGACTGGTCTTTTAGTTACTGCTTTATTGCTGGGCATTTTAATGTGGACAGCAGCATTAACCGTCACGAAAAGCGAAAATTTACCCGGTGGAAATTTGTTTGGTTTATTTGTAGTTTTTGTGTGTTCGTTGTTGCTAGGTGCTTTGCTTTCTCGTCTGCCATTCCTGCAGCTACCAAACCTTCTGGGTATGCTGTTAGCCGGGCTTCTTTTAACGAACATACAAGCGATTAACATCGCCGATGATATACACAAAAGCTGGTCTGTTGGATTGCGAAATATCGCTTTAGTCGTTATACTATTACGTTCTGGCTTAGAACTCGATCCACTTGCTTTAAAGAAGCTTAAAAGGACGGTTATTTCTCTTGCATTTGGCCCATGCATTATAGAAGCATTAACGGTTGCTGTTGTCGCTAACTTGTTACTGGAATTGCCCTGGTTGTGGGGGTTGCAGTTGGGGTGGGTACCGGTACATAAAACCATTGATATAAAAATATTAATGTGGACGTGGTTTAGTGTTCATTAGCATAAATTTTGTGACGAATTACCCGTCACTTAATCGTCAATTTTGTTGCCAAATGTGTTGTTTGTGGTTAATTTGTGGTCTGTTGTCATAGTGACATAACATGCAAATGAATATGTAAACAAACCACAACTTACGACTGTTTGGGCTGCATGGCCAATTCCACTATGCATAAAAACCAATGATAGCCCTACTTGCATTGCTTTTCTTTGTAACTATGGTAAGAAACCAGAATATACTCATTCTAGTTGTGTGATTATTATCCATCAGTTACCAATTGTAATAATGTACAAAAAGAGTTGGGTACTTTGCACTTCATCATACTTGAATTATGGCAGGATGCAATGGCATGATTTGATTCTCGTTTTTTTATTATGCTTTGATGGCATATGTATTATGTACTAACTTGAGTATGGCAAAGTGTAAAATTTCCAAAGAATTAGAGACCAGATGTATCTGTGTAGTGCACTGTTAATTTATCATTTCCCCTTAACTTTATTTCATCATCAGTTTTGTGCTTGGTGCTGTTTCTCCAGCAATTGTTGTACCTCAATTGCTCATACTTCAAGAGCAAGGATTTGGTGTTAGAGAAGGCATTCCTACCCTTGTTATGGCTGCATCCTCATGTACTTGCCATAAGTCTCTTTACTGTCTTTCTGGGAGTTGCTTTTTCTACAGGTAGTAAAACACAATAAAGCACATGCTCATTTGCAGTCAAAATAGTTTTCTCTCAACTGAAAAAAAAAATTCTGATAACATTTTTCTAAAAACTTTACAGGTGATTTAGTATTCAACATTTTCCGAGGACCGCTGGAAATACTTCTTGGGATAACCATAGGTTGCTTATCAGGCTTTGTTTTGAGTTTTCTTCCAAGTAACAATGAGGTACTATTTTGGGTTTAGATTAAAAAATTTGTCTATTTAGTTGAAGCGAGGTAAAACATGTTTTGCCATCTTGCGCCGGTTGTTCGTACGCCGTTTAGCTTGAACGGCGGATAAGTAAAAAATATCAACTAAGTTGGTGTATTCATTGAACGACCAAATTAAAAATTTTCTATCTAAAAAGAACACTTATGTACACAATAAAGTATTTATTGTTAAGTGGTTCGCGGAGTGAACCGGAGCGTAATCTAAATTTGACTTATCTACCCTTTAAGCTGAACGACGTATGAACAACTTGAGACTGAGATTTCCTATCTAGCATGGGCAAGATATAGTCTAGCCAGGGTTAGAATCTAATGAAAGTGAATTTAGTTAGGGCTGTGCTCAAATAAACAGATCCGCAAAGAGCAGTTGCTTCATAGAGAGCTTTTACCATAAGATACGTGCCTTTATTGATTTGCATCTTTTAGACTCGATATTTAAACGAGAAGAGATTTGTTATGTTATTGTCTCTGGGAATCATGTTGTTATTTGGAAGTAACTGGATCCATTTGTCTGGAGCTGGTGCACTGGCAGTTTTAACAACAGCATTTGTAGCAGCGCATGGCTGGACGGAGACGGGAAAGGTATCATCTAGCGAAGGGGCCGCCCCTTTTCCGAAAACAGTTTCACGTTAAAGTAATTAGTGTTTTTAGACATCACGAAAAATAACAGAAATTACTTCATGTTCATGAAAACATGTTTCACGTAAGGTCACGAAGCATTTTCCGCGGAATTTTTAAGAATCCTGGTGTAGAGAGGCTTCCTTTTCCTAATAATAAAACTCCATCTTCACCAGGGAAACGGCAGTAGGCTACACTGTTTGTATCAATCTGTGCCATACCGCAGCTATTTCATAAAGATATCTGGGTGTTTTTCTCTTTGTAGTTGCCAGTTGTGAAATCTGTAGATAAACTATGGCTGGTCTTTGAACCTCTCATGTTTGGTCTGATTGGAGCTGAGGTTAAAATGGAGTATATGAGCGGGAAATTAATCGGTACGTTCCAGGCTTAATATGCACAGCTCAATGGTTTGGTTACAGTCTGATCTTCACCAGAGACATAAACACAAGCTAAAATAAACGACAAAATAAAAAAAATGCAGTAAAGTGTGCGACATAAGCTCAAGCATAAGGAAACGAGCGTAAGCTGTGGTTGAATAAAAGCAAATTCAAAAGAAAATTCTTCGTAAACCTCTGAGAAAAATTTATCTTTTGTCTTGCTGCTTATGCTTATGACTCTAGCGTGGACCAGGCTTAAATTTGAAGATGAAAACGTCTACTTTGTTGTTTACAGCGCGAGGCTTTGTCACGTTGGCTGTCGGTTTAATCTTGCGTGTTTTAGTCACTTACCTGGTAACATTTGGTAACAATTTGAAGTTGAAAGAAAGACTGTTCATCTGTATTGCTTGGCTTCCTAAAGCAACTGTTCAGGTGGGTCTTCCTGTTTAGGCGTTGATGACACAGTGGTGAGTGTGTTGGTCTTTCACCTCTGTGACTGAGATGTTAGTGACACAGTGGTTATTGCATGATTGTGTCTTTCATCTCTATGATTGAGATGTTGGTGACATAGTGGTTAGTACAAGCGTCTTTTATCTCTGTGACTGAGGTGTTGGTGGCACAGTGGTTGGTGCTTATGTCTTTCATGTCTGTGTTTCCGTGTCACCATCACTATAATCGCAGACGTCAAAGAAAGAATGTCTGTGTGTTTTATCTCTGTGATTGTGGTATTGATGAGACAGTTGCTTGGATGAGAGTCTTTCGAAGAGTAGTGTCCTAAACAGCAGCCAAATACCTCAAATAGCTAATAATCAGTACAAAAGCAGCTTTTATAATGATTATTAGCGATTGCGTCGAGAAAAGCTCATCACTATACCATGTTAACATTCCTTGTGCGAGGAAACCAGAGCACACGAAAGAAACCGACGACCTTGACTGTCTTAGTTTTCACATAAGGGTGAGGAGCTCGAAGTAAGAATCGAGTCTGCGATTTCTCCACAATTTTACGTCGTCGTTCTTAAACGTTTGGGGTTAAAGCGTGCACGCGTATCGGGACTCGTTGCGTTTTCTAAATTTCGAATTTTTCCTAGGCTGCTATCGGTGCAATTTCATTGGAAACAGCAATGGAACAAGGTTATGCTGGAAAACCTGAAGAAGACTATGGCAAAAATGTGAGTCGTTTTAAGATTTAATCAGGAATCGTTTGCAAAGTTCGTATTATAATGTTTCCCTTCTAGATTCTGACCTTGGCTGTGCTAGTGATATTAATAACCGCACCCGTAGGTGCTGTGGGGATAGCTGTTACCGGACCCAGGCTCTTACAGAGAGAAAAGAACGAGATCAATCCTCTCACGTCAGAGGAGGAACAATTGGGGCTAACGGTTGATACAGCGATATAGGCATGAACCCGTGGACTTTATAACTGCATAAGAAATTATTTAAATCATTTAAATATGTTTATATTTTGTATTTATCTATGCTCGCAAATTTTGAATGTAAAAAAGTGAAACGCCATAGCAATTTGTGGGAAGTTTTGTCATAAAACTTAGGAGGGCCAGCCTGATAGCAGCTAAATGAAACTTAAAGAAATGTTCAGTGGTTTACAAGAAATTTTATTGATATATGTGAACTTTCAGATTTAAAAAAAATACCACGTTTTAACATGCTACACTTCCGAACGCTTTATCTGCTTTTTGGAACGACTCATCTCTCCAGAGCTTTCATTGATTCCTGTAAGAAAAAATACCCGGATGGAATGTTATTTGGGGGTTGTGGGGAGTTCACATATTCTTACAACGAGATATTTATCATGAATCTTGAAACTGACGTTCAGTCCCGGTCAACACAAATTGACACGAAGTATTTACTTACCAAATCCATTCTCGTGGTGTCCTCGTCCTGATAACGTTTCCATATCCAAACATTCCTCGTGTTTCCCAGCAGATCCATTAGTTACCCCGTTCTTTTTACAATAATACAGAGACATTTCTCGCTCAGCATTCGTCACGAGGACTCTATCCTTTAGCACTCTCAACTCTCTCTTCAAATCCTGATTTCTAATCTTAACTCTTCTGAAATCCTCGTTGAAACTGACAAGCTCTCTGTTCGTGGATTCTATATAACATTTCATTACTTCTTCATTACTTTCTTTTACCACTAACTGTTCTTTTAAGTAGCGGCATTCTTCTTCTCGCCTGTTAATAGTTTCCTGTAATGTCGCCACATGCTTATCATAGGTCTCTTTAATCACAGAGAACAGCTTATCCCCATAAAACTCGGACAACATTCGTCCTTGACCAATGCCCAGATCTTGTTCCTTTATGCTTTCGGACGTCTTTGATTTCTCCATCAAACTGTTGTCGTTTTTCTCGATTTTTTGACTCAAATTCTCGGTAAGTTGTGACAATTGTGTTAAACGTCTTTCCAAATCGCCAAGTCCTTTAAAACTGTCCGCGTTTTGAACTGCTGTCTGCGACTTGACTTCGCCTTTCGGACTTCTTTCCAAGTTCCCTTCTTTCTCCCCTTCTTTCTTCAAGTCACGAGAAGAGATTACTTGCCAATGTTGTAGAGTTGTAAGCTGCGTTTCCGAATTCGACCTCCTTCGTTGCTTCAGGTATTTTTTTAGTTTTCCCAACTCCATACCCGCTAACGGTTTTTCATCGCGTTGTTTCAATTCAGTTCTAGTTGCTTTTTTTTCATATCGCTCAGAAATTTCTTTACACCTTCGCTTCCATTTGGAACAATCCTCCTGCAGCATTTTATTTTTCTGCACAAGGCCATCGTTCTTCCTTTCTAACTCACTTAGCTTAACTTGAAGGTCGTTCAACGGTTTTTCACTGTCGACATGTGTACTGCATTTTTCCTTGGTTTGTTTCAATAGAGTTTCCAAGCTGGCAGAACGCTTGAGAACTGTGCCAAGATCATTTTCAGCTTTTTGTATTTTCGATATGGTCGATTTATAACCACTTGACAATTGCTGGAAATCTTGTTTCATCCGTTTCTGAATTTCACCGACCACATCCCCATTTGTTTCCGAATGTACGTTCTTATAAAATTGCTTGAACTCAACGGAAAGTGATTGTCTTCTTGTTTTCAACAAAGTCACGATGCCCTCAGGGTTTTCTTCCATATTAACTTCGAATTTATCATCCAGCCCAAGCTCTTTAGCCAGAGTATCAAACAAGGCTTTGATTTCGTTGTTTATTTCTTGCATCACTAGAATGTACTTTTGCCCTTGCTTCCTATGGCTGTCCACCGTAGTTTGGAGTTTGGAAATTTCTGAATTTTTGTCTTGCAAATTGTTTCCGAGCATTTGAACTTGTCGGCCTAACTCTGTAATCTTAAAGTCTCGTTCTTTCGAAATGGAAACCAAACTTCCCTTTAGACTTTCTTCTTTATGATGGCATTCTTTAACAAGGAGCTACAGTAGAAAATATGACACTTGACTAAAAATGAACTCGGAGATCCTATACACAGTAAAAGCCTGCGACTATATATATCTATAGAGGAGAAGGTTATATAAAGAGGTGAGGTCAATAGTTTAGTATTTTTAGTACTGCTAAGGAAAGTGTATTCTAGCTGATCTGACTGTGAGTAAAAAGCATGGAACTAGCTACCGAATAGAAATCCATTTTGCTGTTAATCACTTATATCTTTTGTTTTTCTTTGTGAAACCTGTTGGAACTTAGTAACTGTCTTTAATAAAGGAAATTATAAGTCTACCAGAAATTTAAAAACAAAGTAAACTATATTTAATGAGAAATTTTATAATTTGGATAAAAAAATGGATTTCTATTTGACAACTAGTGCCAGTACTTTTCCGTGTTTTCAGATCACCTGTATTTGTATTACCTGAAGACGATCGTGCTCTTTATGCATGTTGGCGTTGTCTTTTCGTAAAGCTTTGATTTCCGTGTATTGTTCATTGCTTTTACTTATCAGCTCGTCGCATTGTTTCTCGTATTTAAGAACGATGTTTTTAAGATCCTGTGATAAATAAAATCTTGTCAATTCTAAATTGTTCTTCCTGAAGGCCTAAAGAAGTCAGAGAATGTTCCAATCCCCCCACACCTCTTACACATGGCGTCGCCAGCCCTATCACCACTTTCTCAAATACGCCTGCTACTTTTTATCATTTATATATCCGGAGCGAGGGGGATTCAGTGAAATATTTCCTGAAGTGATGATATTTCCCGAGAGCTTTAGCCCAAGGGAAATATCATCACTGAAGGAAATATTTCACTGAATCCCCCGAGCGGAGGGTCTATAAATGATATATTATACCGAAAATCAAAAACTTCCGTAAGAATAAACTTTTAAGTTCTTCAAGTTGAACATACCTTCGTGAATATGATGCTCTAAAATACAAAATAGCCAGTTCTTTGTTTATTTTTATAACGAGAAGTACAGAAAATTCCTTTTAATTTTTTAAATATTTGTGTTTTCAACGTCCTTGTCCTCCAAAATACTTTATAATTCTTCGTGAAGTTCATCAAACTTTTCGCACAAGCGTTGCCATGACAGCGTGAGATATTTACTGAATCTTACTTTAAAAGTGAGATTCAGTGGTATCTCACTTTAAAAGTGAGATACAGTGAGAAATCACCTCATCACGTGGTAGAAATACGATATTTTGACTGGACAATTTGAATTTGAGGTATAATATTCGAAAATATTACGTATTTCTATACCTGAAGCCTCAGATCACAGTTACACTTTTTGTTTTTCATCTTCACTCCTACAACACAAAGATATTGGCATCAATATTTACAATTGTATTTTATTTTAATGTTACTTTACATGTGTTCCGAATTCGCCTCGAGAACAGGATTACCACAAGAGCCTATTCCATTACTGTGGACCTGTATTGCCTAACCGAGCCTGTCATCATTCCCTGTGGGAGGAAACCGGAGTACCCGGTCTGGTCACATTATTTAGATTTGACTACGGCTACGAAAATGACTACGACTACGAGAATTTAATTTCTTACATTCTCTTTCTTCATCGCTTTGAGTCAACTGCTGTTTTCAAAAATTTTGTATAAAAAAACATGATAGTATTATCAAGTTTACAACAGCCTATTTTAAAAGGCAAAATGTTGAAGTCGTACCCATTCTCATAGCCAGCAAATCTAAAGCTTCATATTGTAAACCATCTATCGAGAATCGAACCCCGCGACCTCAGAGGCGAATGGCGAATGGTTAAGGTTTAACCACCCCATGATTTATTACAGTACATTATTTAGCAACTTCTTTATTTGATCGTGCGATATTAGACAAAAGCAAAATTTAAATTCTGCACTAAATGGAAACATCTTTACCTTCATTCAAATCCTCCTCCTGTCTATCACTTTCACTATCGCTATCCATTCTATATTTCCTGCTACTCTCGCCGCATTTATCAGCATCACGAGCTGCTAAGGGGCTCATGGGACGCTCCAAGCTTGATGGTGTCAACTTGAGACGTTTTGTGTCATTTAACATTGAGTCAGCTTGATGCTCCCGGTAAAGAAGTTGTCCCGATGGTGTAAGGAAACGTTTCTCAAGACCCGAGCCGGTGGAAGCAATTGAATCTGGAGAAAATGAGTTAGAACAAATTGGGGTGTGGGTGGGTAGGGGAGGTGTTGAGCAACGAAGGCACAAGCAATCTACAATAGTCTGGGGTGGTATAGGGACAGGCGATTCAGTTTTGAATACAAACTTACCTCTTCCTTCTCGTTCCCAAGCCCCTACAATAAGCTCGCTCTCTGACGCAACATCTGAATCCAAAGTCTCCTGGGATAGCGACGATGACGTCAGATTGCCATCAAGTGGTATGCTTACATTCGACTCCAGGAATATTTTCATCGCTTCGTCTCCCTTCTCCTGTTCTCTAGCCACTGCATCCTCGTCGGATTCTTCGTCACTCGAAGTCGGAAGATCTGACAATTCCAGCACGCTTTCTGGCCGGCGTACTTCATGCTGTAGTTCCTCAATGACGCGAGGACGGGGACAAATGTTGGTAAGGCTGGATACATCGGTATGCGAAGGGTGAAGATGACATATTTCACTGAAGCTTCGAGTGTGGTGTAAATGAACGTTGCGATGTGGTGATGATTTGGTAGCGTACAGGTCGTCTTCTTTACTGTTGTTTGGAGGGTTGACAACAGAATGGCTCTGGCTAGAACTTACTGTCATGTTGGCCGCATCTTTGGAGTTCTTTCCCAGGCTTTCTGTCTTCTTGTTCATACTTCAATTCCTTCTCCGACTAAATTATAGGAAACAATTCAGTTCAAATTATCTTCGTTTATAAAAGGCTTGTTCACTCTTGAAAAACACCGGATCTTTCTCCGCCTAAACGATACATGTGATAGAAATGAACGTGTTCATTAATCTTGCAGCAAATCTTTATCAAGTTAAAGCAAGTCTGACTTTCACAGAATTGATACAATTTGATGAAGCCAACAATCTTGAAGCAACTTGCTCACAAACTTGCATTAAGTCTGTGGCATTTCTGGCTGTGTAAAGGCAGCTTTCCACTCTGCATAACTTTCTTACAGATCGGGAAGTTTCTTTCGTCATCTTGACATCAGTTTCCATCTGGTTATACAATAGAAACGTTCATATCCGTTTCTATCCATGGGAAAATTATCCAGAGTGAAAACGAGTCTTAAGTGATTCAAACATTGTTCATCGTCATCTCTAAAGTACGCTTATCACCGTCGTAAACGAGCTCAATATTGTAACTCGTCGTCTGAGCGGTAATGCCTGCATGTGCTGGCATTGGTGTATAACCAAACGTTCCACAAGCATTTCATCTTCACTACAGATTCGCACAATATGTTCATATTCGACTTACCTAATTTAGCCCGTAGAAACCTGCGAGAAAATCCTGCTTACATTGCGCCGCCGCTCTTGACATATGCGCTCAGAGTCGCTGAACATTTTCTCGCGCGCCTTTTTTGTGACGTCACTAATTAGCAATGTTTGCGTTCTCTCTCCTGCAGAAATTTCTTCTGGAATTTGCTCCGATGTTAAGGATACATTAAAAATATTTTATTATAAATCTAAAACAAATAGGTACTAGACACGGCAACTGTTTTGAGTAAAATTATAGTGAGTACAATGATGGATGGTTCGAAAACTTATTAGAATTACAACATAATTCATGATCTGCGGTACTTCATCGTCACGTGTGTATTGTGTTTTGACAACAGTCCAATTGTTCAAGTCACAGATGGCCAACTTTCCTAACGCGTTACTATTGGTTAGTTAGACACGAGTACAATACAGTAAGCACGTGACGATGAGCGACCTTATTTCTCCATAAACTAGGACAAAAACAAAGATAATGAGCTAGATTGTGGTTCTGAGAAGCTCCCCAACCATGTATTCTATTAAATTGAAATCAAAAATCAAAGAGTTTTCACAATTTCACACAGTCACGTGAAGTTCGTTCTCTAAAGCGTCTACCAAATCTTGAACAGAAATCTCCTGTCCAAGCATATTCTCAACAAGCTTTCTAGGGTCCCTTCCCCCACCATATCTAAGGAACATTTGTCTGTACCTCTCCCCTGCATCCCTGGAGAGAGGGTCATCCTTAAACCATTCATTCCAGATACGAGATGCAACAGCTCGACACCATAAGTAGGAATAATATCGTCCAGCATAACCACCATGGAGATGCGAGAATCTCTGCTGCCACGATGTTCCTAGAACAATAAAACATGATTTCTTTTAAAGCTCTGAATGGAAATACCACCAGTATGATCTGGTAGGAAGTGGTGCTTAGCCAACCCTGGAGCCAAATATCATTGGTTATCCATTCTTCACTGCTGGTCACCCATCCGTCAACGGTGTTTGAAAATTGTGGTAACTTAATGATATTAATACTTACAACTAAAATTATGGTATTTGGTTCTGCTAATTTCTATTGCTTTATCATGAAAAATAGCAACCACTATCCCCCTTCAACCCCAGTAAATCCGTCCCAGGGTAATGCTATCTTCAGAGAAGTACAAAACACAATTAACTCTATGAAAACATAATACAAATTCAACACCTTCAGTATAGGGTGTCGACATGTATTTTATCTGCAACTCTTTCAAAATCTCTGTTGTTGTTTTACCAAGAGGATGTCTGCCGTGATACACTTGGTCGACCATGGAGTAAAACACTTGTGTTTGCATGTCTAGTGAAGAGAACAAACTTCTCGACTGGCACAACTTTTTAACAGCCTCCTCGGGCAGCGGTTTACCAGAACGATAGTGTCGACCAAGGTGGGACAGAGCAGTTGGGTTCCATACGTAATACTCCATGAGAATTGATGGTACTTCCACAAAGTCTGTCGCAGTCCGTGTACCAGTCACATGTTGGTAACGAGTTCGACCCAGCATCGAGTGCATAGCATGACCCATTTCATGGAAAAGATTCTCCATCATGCTGTGGGACAGCAACGTCACTTTCTGCTGCTGAGGTGCAGGAAAGTTACAAACAATTGAAACAACAGGAAGTTGATAGGAACCATCTGGAAGCTGGCAACCACCTGATAAACATCACAGAAAATTAAATTATAGGATGTAAAAGTCTATTCATAATATCATCTATGTTTTTGGTGAATTATAGTATCGAGAAACAAATTGACCTCTGGGCCCTATAACATGTCACTCATCAGGGTATTGCCCAGCATTTTAAAAAATTCGAATAAATCAAGTTGATCAAAGTTGCCACTTTAACAGCATTTTCAAAATATTGTCATTGTAAAAGCCAACATGACATATTGTTGTGGCTTAATTCAGTCATTTGAGTATAGTCAGCTTTATGTCACACATATTTAACTTAGTGGCACCTGGTTCAATGACAGTTGCCAACAAAATTTTCAACATACTCACCTCGGATAGTAAAATGACAATCTTGCTGAACTTTATTATCACGATAGTAGAGATCACAGTATATGTATCCCAGAGTTCCTTCATCTTCATGTTTCACTGTAAGCTTCACAACTAACGGATGCCAAACCTCACCAGCCTCAGGTTCTGTTGGCTCGATGGTGATACCATAAATTCTCTGAAAAATCATATTCAACCCTTCCATACATGTGCCCAGAGAGAAATACTCACTGATGCTAACTGGGAAATTTTGCACCAACTGAGCTTTTGCAAGGCCAGTAAAATACTGGACATCCCAGGGCATTAACCCCGCATTTTCACGGTTATTGTTACCCTGGTTGAAAGCCATTAATAATTTGACATCTTTATGAACAACTGGCCAGATCTTTTTGGCTAGGACTGTTAAAAACGTGTCAACTGTTTCTGGCGTTTCAGCCATGGTGCCTCGTAAAGATCGACTTAAAAATGAAGGAAAACCAACCAGTTCTGCTAAGTTGTGTCTGGATTGCAAAAGACCATCTAAGATGGCCAGCTGGGTTGGATTTGTGTGCATGTAAGCTTTATATACAATTTCACGAAGTTCAGGATCTGGTGAATCATAACACAAGCCATCTATTTGTATGTACTCATTGTCTGATTGGAATCCATGTTTAATGTGACTCGGCCAGAATGTTTTTGGGAAGTATGTGGGTGCCGAGGCACCTGCTACAAATTCACTCCCTAGTCGTAAGATGCTATCTTGAAGCTTAACAAACTTGCTTCGTTTAGAAGCATCTAAATGTATACCGCTCTGTTCAAAATCAAACACTAACGATTCTGCAACATGTCTGCTTTCCTCGTCAAGTTCTGAAGCACTTGCACTCCTTAATGAGCTCGTTAAAGCATCATACAGTTCAACATTGGTATTCAAATTCTCGACGAAACCATTAATCGCAAGGCTAACTTCACCAGCAGACCTTTGGTACTCTGGATCAGGGTGGGTTAAACGCACAAATTCTGCCAAGTCAGCAACATTACATATAGTGTTGGACAAGTAATCAAATGTTGTGATTAAATTTACAGTTGAATTTTGGCCGTTTCTTATCTCTTTTGCCAAGCGCAACGCATCGTCTACAAGGACTTGAGATTCACTCAAGACTTGCTCGCATAGTGCATTAAACCCAGAACTTTCGTGTAGTTCAGGAACCCCAAATAAACCAGTTGTTTTTGGTAGAATAAATTTCGATCGTTGAGCATCAAAAGCGTGCGTTAGTTGCCCCCAAGTGGAAACAGCCTTACTGCCAAAAAATGCAGATCTCCAAATCCTTCTTCCTGCAAAACCTGTTTTAGAAGATAAATTTTTTAACGCAGACAAAAACATATTTTTCTTTGGAATTCTGCGAAATTCTGGCACATTTTCAGCACGATTTCCAAATACTTCCTGCTTGAAATATTTCAAAACAATTGATGATGTTCGCAAGGGGCCTGGGTCTAGTTTTCTTTGTGTCACGTGATGAACGCTAATTTTGCGCGGAAAATTTCTAAAAACTTTCTTCGGTGTTAAAAAGCCAGTGACAAAACCTGACTGAATGGACTGAATGACGTTTGCCACAATACCGGAAAATATTGTCGAGGGCCTGAATTGAGTGAAGTTGTTGACGACATTAAACCCTGCTGACATTAACATTCTCCAGTTCTGTTTTGATGCACCCTAATCAGGTTGATAATATTTTGCCGTGTACAATAATAATGAACCGTAAGACACAGTATAGGGAATGGACAGTAGGGCCACTCAGCAGTGCAACACGGCACCTTATTATTATCATTATGCAGTTTACTGGCTGCCACCAGCCAGTTCAGCGTTCTTATTGGCCAGAAAATACAATTGACTGGCTGGCATAAAGGTGATGAGATGCGTAATGCGATATGCGTGGACACACAAACTTAAATTGAGTGGGCTTACTGTCCATTCTCCATACTGTGATTAAGAGCTGCAGTTTACAGTTTATAATTTTCTTGCTTGCTCCAAGACACGGTCGAATTTATGACGTCATGAATGTCACCGAAAAAAGATGGCGAACCAGTGGAAACATGAGGAAGTGAGATTTGTTCCGGCACCGAGATGCAAGAGTTGTACACCACAGCTGGCCTCAGAACCGCAAAACGTAAAAGCGTTAACGTGCATGAAAATTCTGTCAATTCTTGGCCACAAATCATTGGATGAAAAGCTTCTGCAACACAATATCAGACGGAAACGTTCAAAAAGCGCGCGTTTCGTTCGAAATTTGATGTCAAAAAGTCTTTCCGAAGTCAGAACACCAGGATTTAGACAGGAAGATCTCGAAAAGCTAACAATGGAACAACTTCAATCGTTACGAAAATCATTTGGTAGAAAACTTGCGGATAAAAAACGTGAACACGGAGAAATTTTAGAAATGAAGGCGAAAGAAACGGAAAAGATGATCCAGCTGATGGGAGAAATACAAAATATAGAGGAAGCTGCAAAAACAACATTGAATCCGTGTATAAATGTATTGCCTGACTCCGACGATATGGCAAGGGTATTGTTATTGAATTAAAGTTAAACAAAACACGTTAATTGAGAGAAGATGTTAATAATAGTAGTAGATGACAGTGTGAGAACTTTGAGTGTAGAATATATAATTCCCAGGGGCTAAATAAGTAGTGATGAAAGATATATTAATTCAACGAGAAAGTTAATTTAATTTTGGGTTAGTTTTAGAACCAGTGATTTTCCACAGTTATCAGACACACATTCAATTCGCACTTAATTAAGTCCTTAGCTTATTAAAGTACAGTGACTGAGAAACATTTAAGTGTGTAAAAACCTCACCTTGCTCATAGCAGCAGAGGAAGAAAACCTGTTTACTATAATATGTACTACTTTCAACCAGCACTTACATCGTTTTTACCATACCATACTTTGAATCGTTTGTTTAACTCGTTTGTCAGAACTAAGGAATATTATGTGTGCTGCTATCAATATTATTTCATAAGCATTTACATAAAAAAACTCATTCGAGAGAGCCTATTTAAATAATTAGCCGTCTCATATTTCTGACGGTTTTTAGCCACCTGACAGAGTGCAAAAATTAATGAAGTAAATTGTCGTCAGTAAAACAAAGACAACAATGTGTAATGATGTTTTTGGAAGAAGTTATACGTTACCGAGTATGGCTGTAAATCAAATTAAGACCAATTAACAACGTGTTGTTTCTAAAAGCAAATGAATTAAAATTGTAAAAGTATATATGGAAAATGTTTTTAACACTTTCTAAGCATGGGATTCTTCGCTCCTAAACACAAGTGATTTTGGGTGGAGAGTCTTCACTCAGCGAACAAGTGACGGATAAGCTCTGGTTTGAAAAAGATTACAGTGCGTGAGACTTCGCTAAGGGTATGTCTGCGTGGGAATATAATTGACTCTCATGTCCCGAGTCAACAGTTGTCAGCTGTGAATAAACATTTTTGTTACTCGTTAGTTTCGTGCCACGCGTTAATGCCGTGTTATTCAGACAGAATATTTATGATGAAGAGTACAGAACATTTTGTCTGAGGAGTACCACACGGCATTAACGTGTGGTACGAAACTAACTAGCAACAAAAAATGTTTATTCACTGAACTGTTGATTCCCTATTTATTCAATATTATATTAAGTAGTGGATTACCATGGATTACCGTGGATGAACACTTTGCCAACAGTATTTACAACATTTTAAACATTATCATATATAGCCGTGAAACGTTAGCGAGAGTTGGAACTCACAAAAGAGTTCATCAGTTCTGATTCACTCTTGTGGTTTGACCACTGAACAAGGTTAAGAGTAAAGGCACTGAAAACACAAGCATACTTTTCAAAAAGTAATGTGCAGTGGCGGATCTAGCGTAAGTCAAAATGAATTACCACAGCTCATTCTATGGGATATATTTACATTTCAAATACCTTCAAAGCAACTTTATTGGTTAGATTTTATTCTTTTGAAATTCATAACCTATGACATTGTTATAAAGTTATTTTGAATTTAAAATTGAGCTGCTATAATTCATTTTGACTTACCCTGGATCCGCCACTGGTAATGTGATTGCAAAAAAGACGCCCTATAGCCTGGTAAATCAGATTAATTGTGAATAATTATAACAGTATTTTACACCGTGCGAAGCTAGACGATGCTGCGCATGCTTTAAAATGGGATTGATCATGTGGGATGGTTTGCCTTGAGACATTTTTGCCATAGTGTTTTTTGCAAAGACAAGATAAGGCTGAAATTCATAAGGGTTATCTGCTAATGATCATTCCTGCCATGAAATGGACGCTTGAGATGATCACTTTTATCATGATTATTCAAAAATTCCATTTGAGCAATTTAATTTATTGCTTCGTACATTATCGCCGTAAAACGGTTCAATACGATAAATGTGTCTACATTCGCAAGGGCCGCGTGCCCCGTGATTAGATAAGAAACGCAAAAGTTCTATTGTAAAATATTCAGGTGCGTCGAGATAACGAATTTTTAATAATTTTACGCACATGTACAGCAGTGTGAGAGATACCTGCGACATATTAACATAAATCGCGCTCTATGTAGAAATACAGGGTGAGTAAAAAAAACTGATGCTCTTTCAAATTCAAATTAGCTGCGAATTTCATTACGGTGTATTCCCATGGGTATGCAGAGAACAGATCGTGATTTAGTACATTGTACGTTAACCACAAAGTCTCTTTGTTCCGTTGTCAATTGCACCATGTTGTCATGTTTCTGACTTTGTCTTGTTTCTGACAACTCTTGGCTAAAATTATGCATTTTAACTTCCACTAGGAATTAGATTTTGTTTTAGATCAACGTCTGTCAAATTGCAAGAATGCAATGCTGCTTGTTTGAATTTCAATAGTATCAGTTTTTTTACTCATCCTGTACTGTGTACTTCGTCACGATCTGTTCTCTGCGGTATACCTATGGGAATACTTAAAGTTCCGTAATGAAATTCGCGGCTAATTTGAATTTGAAAGGGCATCAGTTTTTTTTTACTCACCCTGTACAATGCTGACACAGAAAAGCTGAAAAACATCGAAATTGAAACGTTCTGGTGAAATAACGCGCAATTTTGGTTTGCATCTTGTAAAGCTCAAGATGTGGGATTTGTCACGTCTTGTTACGTTACGCAAACGAAAATGCATGAGTGTTGTCTTAATTACTTCAATGGATCCTTACTCCGCTTCAATTACACTCAAAGCAGTTCGAATATTATGCAAATATTCTACAAATTTTGTAATATGCATATAAATTAAGAACTTTTAATTTGTCGAAAGAGTCCATTTGTAAGTACGGATCGTGACGCGCAGATAATATTCCATAAGGTGACATGCATGTATTTTTGGCAAATATTATTAGTTCGAATAAAATTCCGGATATTTACATAATACGCCTTATATAGCTTGCAAGGAATGCAATGATCTCGAGTTTTTTTGTCAGTGGGATTAAGGTGAAAACGTGCTACATGAAGTTGTGAAGGCGGAATATGAGGCACTTAAATTATCTTTGGGATTCAATGAAAGAATGTCATGCATTGTCGGTAATTAAAACCACAGGTAGCTAGTGATTGATCGAATGAATTGCAACGTTGAAAGCTTGTTATTTACAGAAACTTAATCAACGCGTCTGTATTGTGTTTACACTGTATAGGTTTGCTTCTCGTCTGGTGCTTAACCTGGTCTAGTATTTTTCGGGCGGCATTTCTGCGTCGTTTTGAAAGAAAATAGTGCGCAAAGCCCAAGAAAAATCCTCGAAAAAGGTAAGCAGTCATAATTTTGACCATATTGGTGGGACATTGAACGATCACGCGATTGCTAAGACATCTTAACTTCTTCCTGTTTAATTCCTGTGAATTTTCATAAATGTGCATTATAGAGGAAGCTTGTATTCGTCTATTGCTCATCTTAGCGTTAAATTAGCATATTATACACATGGCAGATCATATCGGTCTTATTAAAGCTTTGACTAACGCTAAATCTTTAACCATTAACTGCTATTTTGACAAGCCTTGTCAACAAGATTTCCCACAAGAATAAGACGCGTACTGAAAAACTATGTATATCAACTACTCTTCGTGTTAAACCCCAGATCCCACGGTTTCGATCGCTAGAATATTCGTCGCGCAAATGGCCAGTGTTGAATGGGCTTGGGTTAACGTTAAAATAATGTCCTTGTTTAACTTCGCAGGATGAAACTCTTCTACCCCATACTGCTAATTGTTCTTGGTATATCTGGAACGCAGGTGAGTACCGTGCCGAGCTCACAGTTGTTCTGAATTGTAGACGTACTGTATCCCTTAATCCAAACCAAATGATTACCATTTTATGCGCGCCAAATAAGCCTTGTGGGAACGAATTTGCACATGTTATTGTACAACATCTATGTGTCTGTGTCACTAAATGTGTTTTTTGGCGACTAATGTTATAAATGTTGGTAATTGGGGTCCAATAAACAAGCGTATTCGATTCAAACTTCCTTGACTAATTCATATTTGTTGTATGAGCTGTTACGCAAACCAAGACAGGCGAACAAATTTGTACAGACACGACATTTTGTCATTATGATGATTTATCATCGAACATATAGAGTTTAGAGAGGATTACAAGTGCGTGTTATAAAGTATATATGCTGGATTTCACACATCTAACCAGACCTTTTAAAACCTTTTTTTATTCTAGCTGAGATAATGATCGATAGGACATGAATAAAAATTTTTTCTCAAACAATAATTTATACCTTCTGATTTGCGCACGATTAGTGACTTGAGAGTAATAGATAATCCGTTAATATTGTACAGAGGTCATAATCGACCCTTGACCACCTCATTGCTAAATTTACATGTGTGAAATAGGTCACAGAGTCTTCACACAATGCTGGCTTTGAGCCCGGACGCCAATGGGGCGACTGCGTCAGCTGAAGGTTATTTCTTGCCAGACCTATGCAGGGTAAACATCATGTAGCACTCGTGGCGTTTGCGCAAAATATGTTTTGTATCTTGTTACGCTTTTTGACATAATTCAAACAAATTGTTTCAAGTGCGCAGGTAAGATAACATCAATTTCAGGATAACCCCTCTGGACAGCTGACACACGAACTACAAAATATTGTGCTAAACTCCAGACCTTGGCGCCGGATTACGTTCTATTATTAAAAAAGCTCCCTCCCTATTTAAAATACCTAAAATCGTACTGAACTGGTTCTTTTCAAAGCATCAAATGTCAGATTTCTTATCACAGCTTGTCAATCATTTACTCGTTAAGATATAAAAGTTCTCTCGTCAGCGTTGATCATACACTAGTATTTATACCAGCACACGAATTTTTTGTCGATGCATGAGACCTATGATGAGACATAGAAACGCATATTTGACATGGCATATCAATTTGGCGAGAATTGTCTTTCTTTGACGTGATTTGGTGCTCGTACCGAATCTTTATAATTTAGAGAAAAAACAAAATCCATGGTAATCCAAACGGAAACAAGATATCAAGTTGGCAGCGAGCGAACAGATAATTTTACATATTAATATAGACCATAGGATTGTGTGAAAAGATCAACAAAAAGTCATACTCAGCCACACAATCAGAGGCCTTAATACATTATTAACTGTTATCTGTGTTTATGACATTGATTTATGATAAACATGGCGCCATCTTTGGAACCAAAATGAGTCAAAATTATGCCTAAAAAACGGTCTTGAACTGGACTTGAAATGCTCGGTGATTTTGCGCAAACCACGGGTTGTCCCAGACATTGACGAGACATGCTCAAATAATATGTATTTTTGTCGATAACAGAAGTATATGCAATCATGCAAACAATTTGCTTCACTGCCCCCGGGCATTTCACATTTGTATAATCAAAAACGTACTGTACAGGCAGGCGTATATATGTACATGTTTATTTCTTGCGTTTACGGGCTCGTGTTGCCTGAGGATACGCTGGTTGACAGTTGGTTTGTTTATGTAATGCTGCCTTGAAGTTTACACTGAGTATTATTGAGAAAGCCTACAAAGACGATTAACACGCATTAGTTTATTTCATTGCATGCAAACAGCAAACTTTCCTATCAGAAAATCGTCTGGTTCTAGAGTCATACCATCGTTGCGCAACCATGGCAAAAACTCCCCATGAAAGAATGCCACATTTGATATTGATTTACAACCTCTGGTATTGCAGAATTAACCTTGACTGCGCGCGCACAGGCAAGCGAGCTAAATGTGCGCGCATAGACAAGCCAGGTAAGATGCGCATTTGCAATCTACACCTTCAATAGCGCATTAAACAGACGATGCGCTACCGTTTTTAGTCAAAATGCGCACATTATTGTTTTAACAGCTCGTTGAAACATGTTATATCGTCGCACAATGGTGTAGTGTTGATAAATGCAAGTACACAGTCTGATCTGATGTCTATTTTAAAATGAATGCAATACAATTAAGCGTGTTGATAGTATGAATTAATGCATAAGAAGGTCGTGCTTGTGAAGGGAATGCAAGGGATTCAGTTCTTGCTAGGTGGCATATTCATGAATCTTGCTAACCGAGTGCTGAAAAATCAATAATCTCACACCTCTCTGCCGAGGGTTTGCCAATAATGGTGCTTATCAAATCAATTGTATTCGACTTGCTAAGTAGTTTTCATTGCACAGTGCCCACGTTCTGGGTATTAAATTACGATATTAACTTAATTCACTTGCAATGAATAAAAACATTGTGTAGACGACGTGAGAAAAACATCATCATTGTCATCGTAGTGAAACTTAAAATGAAATAGTCTGTTAATTATGACTTTTTGTGTGCGAATCCAATACTACAGTGTGCTTTTTTAAGTGCAGTTAATAAGTCGCAAGAATTCCAATATACGCCCATAATTATCTGGCAAATCTGCCAACATCCCTTTTCAACAAATCCAATTTCACTGGTCAAGATTTGCGGCACGCCAAATATGCAAATTAGCTCAAAAATTTGCCATCATGGATGGATGAATGCATGCACGCGGGCGGCAACACTATATCTACAAAGTTTTTCAAGTGTATAAAAACTGCCTTGGTGCAAGTTTATAACAAGATAAAATCTTTGACAATACTGTAAGCGGATGCGACTTATGAAAACAAATAAGCCATAGAGCACGCCATTATTTACTTTAGGAAATAATTAATTCGAATTATCGAGGCAAAAACAACAAGTTTTATTTTCGCGTCTTTGTGGATCCTTCGCCTCACTAATGGTTTTGATCTCACTTGTTAAAAGTTGCTGCAAGAAAAGCTCTTAAAAGCGCGCACATATTAAACGCACGTAAAGTTTAGATATGATTAATGAATGTCTGAAAATTACAAAATAAAAACGCATAATGAGTCCGACACATTACGAGAATGGGTGAATAAGTGCCCAACTGCGGCGGCAATCGTTTCCATTCAATGTGTTCTTTGGCAAACAATCTCGGCTCTTTTTGGAACAATTACGGGTCTATTTTAAGGCCAGAAATGTTATTTGGCAGTTCTTCAAGAGAGATTAGCCAAACGGTGCCTGTATTTAACTGTCTTCACTGTCCGTCTTCATACGTATTCAAATGGTTTGAATTTTTTTAACACTTCTAAAAGGCATCTATCAACCCTTTCGCTTACAGGGCGAGGCAAGTCATCTGGTTTTCTTTTCAGATTGTTCAAGAAAACCTCACTTGATTAAGTTCATGCTAAGAGTGGCACGGGTGGCGTCAAGCGGGGTGTCTCTCTGGTCACATGTTCTTATCTCGTTCTTTGTGAATTTTGGGCACCGGTTAACTGGAGCATGTCTTATTGATTTTGTTAAAATCTCGACAGCGATATATAGCAAGACCTTAATATATTAGCACTTCTCGCCACTGAAGTATGTCCTGAAAAGTCTAAGCCAAGTCTGGTGTGGTATTTCACGTGAGTGGAATTTCCGCGGTCGATCTTTTCCGTTCTCTAAGCGTTTTCCTCCATTTTTATCCCTCTCAACTTACACCAGCATACTTTCATCGTTGATGAGTTTAGGACAAAGAAGTCTGAGGTGAGCTGTTTGCCATAAACGATAAGCTAAATGTCTCTTGTAAAATTACTATGACAATATTATCGAGGTTCTTCACAGGAGCTTCCTTCCTTCCTCTCGTACTCGTTGCTCTTGACAGGAGGGGTTCTGGCTCAGGCAGCGTGAGCTGGACTGAAGGAGGTGACTTACAATATACACTATATATAGCACTGATGTCATCCATAGCCCTGCCAGGTGGGGTGAGGTCCGATACGAAATTAATCTTAAGCAGTTTATGGAGCTTTTCCGCGAACTTTCGAATATTTCACATCGTTCAAACCTCGCTTGCTTGTAAGAATTTTTGATCTGCAGACGATAGTGACTTTGATGTGACAGGCTAAATACTGTTGAACCATAGAGATTATCAATAACAGTGTTTGTTAAAATCGGCTGAACACAGAAGGCAAAGGCGAGATTTTAATTTGGCTGTTCGTAAATCTAGATATGAATGAAAACTGACCCGTGCAAGCGCTGCATTGTCAGTGTCGGTGGTGCAGTGCAAAGCACACAAATACACCTTCCACAACCTGAAACGATGCTAGAATTCACATCCTACGTTTCTTCATGCAAATGTTGGTTTAGTCGACGAATTTGTGCAAAATCGTAGCGGTTCAGTGGCTGATGTTTAATATATATACATGCATGAATTTCTATATCGAATTTGGTTTCATAATTTTTGAGACTAGTGCCTTCCATCTATAGTCCGTGATCCTTCAGCGCAACACTGGATCAATAAAATATCACAGCTGAGAAAAATTACATTTAGGACTACGGGCTGCTTAACGACGCAAACATACCTCACAGGGTGTACATGTGCCAAAAATAATAACATTTTGTTTTCATGAAGTTATATGAATTCTGATCTTGCTGATTTGTTTTCAAAGCAAATATTGACCCACACAATGTTAAGGTAAACATAAAACATCCAGTAACGACTTCATATGTTTTCAAGATGTAATTACGCTCGAGACGTGTTTTTTAGAGATTTTCCCAGATTTTCGACCAATTCTTCTTAAGGAGTTCCAAGCCCTAAGATATTTGAGTGTGATTTAGAACCATCAAGTAATTCTGTGCTCTGACGCAATAACCGATTGTATGTGCAAACACTTGCAGTCTCATCTGTGTGGGGGACAAAATTACACCCAGCCAAAATATTATCATTTTACATAAAATGTTAAGATGTAACTGTCAATCAACTGTCGCTATCCAATGGAAACTCTGGGCCCCAGTATAGCAAGGAAACAACGGTCAACATTTTGTGGTTGTTCCGAAATGAATCGAAAGTGAAAACACTTGCAGAATTAAAAGTACCACTGTCGTAAAAACTTGTCCGTTTATTTTTGATCTCATCAAAGATGATTTGAAAATAAACCGTCAAGACACTTTGTTTCTTGGATGATTTTTTCGTCTTCAGACATTCATCTTTTAAAACACACAAATTTAAGCTGATTTGTGATCGCATTTACTCCCTCTTTCCATGCGGGATTTACTAAATAAGGCAATTTACCCAATTAGGCAACTTTTAGGCAATACATGTGTCGTCTATACTACAGTAGTACAGTGCTGTACTCGTGCAAAGTTTGACAATTTTTGGTTGTTGGAAATATTTCTTATTTGTAAAATATTTTTAGTAGTATAGGATATCTGGAGAACGAGAGGATATCTGGAGAACGAGACATATTATTGAGCAACTTGATGGGGGTTTTTGACATGATTGATTGAGGTCAAGATATACATAGGCGATTTTTTCTCACGACAGTATCGCTTGAGGATAATGGTTGGGTAATATGATCACACATACATGCCCGCTGTTGTCAGTAAGTTGAGTTCAATGTTTTGCTTTGACTCTGATCAAAGCTGCAATCTAATACAAGCCCCTTGAAACCACCTGGTGGATACGCTTATTGCACAATGACAACAGGAAACTTCCACATGTAGTTCCATTTTGTTCCATGACAAATTTTTGCCTTGGTAAGCCTTGTTAAATGGGGCCAACCTTCCAAAAACGTACGTGATCCGAGAAGTTTAAACTGGCCAGTTCCAATTCTCGTTAATTCTTATTTTCATTAGCACAGGCTATGTACTTATAACATGTGACCTCAAACTATCGGTCTACATTCTCATATGATTCTCTTTCTCTATTATTCAGAGTGAGTGGAGTGACTCGGGTGTGTGGTCATCTTGCTCTCGTACATGTGGCGGCGGTATCACCTATCAGGAGCGCATCTGTATTGGAGGGTAAGGAGGGCGGGGGCGTTCTTAATTACAGGGGCGGGTGTAATCATAGACAAGAGACATTCAAAGGAATGGACTAGAAACGAAGGCTGAAAGCACCAATAACATGTCATGCCGCGCTTTACTTTGTTGATCTTCTATTTATATATATTTTAAACAAGAACGGCAATGTCTATCAAACTTTTACAGGCCGTAGCATCACGGATGTAGCATCAGCAACATTTAGCGTTTAAACGTGCGTTTCAGCCCATTCATTTGACTGACAGTGGTAAGACAGGGTTAATTAAGTTTTTCACAAGCCTATGTTACTGCCTGCAGTTAACGTTCCTAGATTATTAAGGCCTGATAATAGAGTACCCTATACACATAACCATGTATTCTGTCTTATTTCGCTTGCGCGTTGTGGAAAAGGACGCACGCTACAGAAATAATCCTATTTCCATATGTTGAACATTCCACTGTGTCTTAAATGATGCGAGATATTTTAGGCAACTGGCACCCCATGTGTCTGGGAAATCACAAAAACAGAATCGTCTTAAACGCTGTGAACAGATGGTGAAATTTTATGGGTTATTACATGCCAGACAACAGTCTCCGTTCTCTGTATTGGTTGTGCGGTTAATCTGACGAGAGATGTATTCGGAGTGGCTTGAGACCCGCAAGAGTTAAACACAGTCACCTTCCGATGCATACCTAATTTTAGTGCGCAGTGATAACCAATCTGTGCAGAAATACGTCATAACTTGTCACGTGTGCATGGACAAATTCCCTTTTTAACTTTACTTGCCAAAATGAAATCATTTTTTTTACTAGCATGTGAAAATTAGATGTATACCGCAGGTACTTTCCATTTTAATGCTTAGACTAATATGATCGAAACTGATTCACGAATGATGTTTCAAAAGAGAATGTCGCAGAGTAATGCTAAAGCGGAACCTGAAAATGTTCACACGTTGAACGGAAGGCTGACAATATTAAGTCGTTTGAAAATCATATACACACAATAGAGGTCCCGATGGAAAAAAATCTTTGCAGTAAGGTGAAGAGCTTTACTACATCAAATTCATTTTTTTTTCAGAAATTGTGTGGGAGAAAGTAGGACGTACAGGTCGTGTAACATTCAGGTATGATATGACAGCGACGTATGTACGAATCACAATATAAATACGATGTCACGTGTGTCTTCTATGTACAGGATTGTCCAAATGGCAACGGAGACTTTCGCAAGGAGCAATGTGCAGACTACAATTCTGTTCCTTTTAGAAACAAAACATACAAATGGGTTCCTTACTCAGGTACAGAATTCATTTACTGCAGTTTCGTCAGACGTAGAGGAGAAGAATTAATGTCACTCGATTTAATGCATTTACTATCCTACTTTTTGCCCAAGTTGACTTAAACCTGGGCAGAAAGAAAGATCCTTCCAGAAAGATCCACCATCTTTTCTTAAACTATAGTTACATGTATTAATGATCTTCTTTCACACTGTTAAAGATATTTCATTTTACTTTATTCCCCAGGTGCGTTGGACAATCCGTGTTCACTAAGCTGCATGCCGAAGAATGAATTCTTCTACCAAACATTCAAAGAAAAAGTTGTTGATGGAACTCGCTGCGCTGAGCATTCATATGACATGTGCGTTGATGGTGTCTGCAAGGTAAATAACAAACTATTTTAATTCCTATCACTCAATCATGCACATTGCTCAATTCAGTAATACATCAATCCAGATTTACCACAAGTGTTTGTCTTATGCATGCAAGAAATGCATAGAATTTGCGAGGAAACCCGAAACTGCGCGGCCTTAGTTCTTCTCCAAACTTGAAGTCTGTTTTTCACAGATTTTATGAAGCCAACAAGCTTGGCGTAACTTGACGACAAACTTGCATTAGTTATCCTACCAAGTCTGTGGCATTTCTTGCTGTGTACTACAATCGGCATTTATAGTACGACAATGTTTTTTTCTTCGTTAAAGAAAGCAGGCTGTGACTTGATCCTTGGTTCGGATGCAAAAGAGGATAAATGCCGCGTTTGCAATGGCAGAGGAAACAACTGTCGAACCATTCAGAATGTTTACCAGAAAAGAGTGAGAGGAAGAGGAGGTGAGAAAAAAGTGAGGTCTCTTGGGAGATGAATATATGACTGGAAAACAATGCTTCCTCATTTGATGTCCATCTTCGGAAAACATAGTTTATAGGAAACAATGTTTCCTAGTTTGATGTCCATCTTCGGGAAACATAGTTTCTAGGAAACAATGTTTCCTAGTCTGTTCACCTCTTGACAAAATGGTTGGGGAACATCGTTTCCTGGTTTGTTAACCACGTTCGGAAAACAAGGCTGGCAAACAATGTTGTCCAGTTTGTCTACAAATTTCCTATCGTACATAGAGTGTACACCAGAACTAGAAATATTCTCTCTGTTCGTTAGCCTACCAAGATATCTTGGAAATACCGGCAGGAGCTACAAATGTTCATATCAGAGAAAATTCAAATTCAAGAAATTTCCTTGGTAAGATCATAGATGTATGCTTGAAAGATTATTGATTATATAGCTATACTTCATGTTAACGCGAGAATGCCAATGACTAACACAATTTTAATCCAAATTTTTAGCCATGAGGACCAAAAGTTCGTTTATCTTTAATGGCAATCGTAAAATCAAAGGTCCTTACAAATACAAAGCAGTTGGAACCGTTATCGACTATCAGAAAACCCGTTCCCTCGAGACTATCGATATTCTGGGGCCCATTGCTGAATCAGTCTATCTCTCGGTAAGGCGTTCGCAAATAGTTTACAAAGTTCAATGATATTTCCTCAGCTAAATGACTGGTTACTGTTTTAATTTACTATCCAGTGAGTAAAAACTTGTCTAGCTTTACCTTAACTAGAAACTTATTGCTGGTTAGCAAATGGACATAGATATATCACGTTCATTCATAACTGATTTATACTGACGTTTTTACTTGTCATCTCAACCTTGCTTCAACGTTTATTCAACGTTGAAATATAGTTGATGAGATCATAGACAATCAAATGGATTTCTGTTTGACTGCGTGATTCTGTTTGCTTGTCTATGGACTATGGACATCCCAAAGTTCTTAGCTGGTTAAGCTACGCAAGGAAAGAGGAATGCCAGCATAAAACTGTCAAATTTAAGTAAAACTATTTTCTCGCTTGACGTTTTACCTCTGCTAATCTTCAACCATTTCGTTTCAGCTGTTGAAATTAAGTGGAGACGTTAATGTCACTTATGAATATTCCATTCACAAATCTCAGAAAGTCGTCGACAGTATGATTACGTATTCTTGGAAAGTTGATGAATATGGTGCTTGTGATAAGAGTTGTAATGGAGGTGAGGCATTTTCTTGTATTGTAGAAGAAAGCTTGTCGTTTTTAGGTAATAAAAGAGCTTATGTTGCTGTGTGCTTTTGACTGCACTAGCGACACTGCAGCAATGTTAATTCGTAATCCAGTGGAGGATTCCCCTTTTAGACAAACTTTTCAATGAGGAATATTCATTAGCACAGCTGAAAAGAGCATCCTAAATTTAGTAAAGTGATGAAGTTTCGTTGCAAAATATTGTATATTTTTCCCATTTTACAATATTTTGCAACTAAACTGTACAATTTTACTAAATTTAGGATGCTCTTTTCAGCTGTGCTAATGAATATTCCTAATTCAAAAGTTTGTCTAAAAGGGGAATCGTCCATTCTTACACAGTGCTAGCATCCAGTACAAATTTATGATTGAACATAGTTTAGGACAAAATACGATAACTGTACTTACATACAGGCACGAAGAGACGAAACGTGTACTGTATACAAGATCGAGACAAGATGGAGGTGGATGACACGAAATGTGATGCAACTCCAAAGCCTGAAAAAGAAGCCGCTTGCAATGTTCATCATTGTCCACCGAGGTGAGGAAACGTGTCTGTAATCTGTTGAATATATTGAAATGAATAGAAGAACTACTGTACGTAATTTATATGAAACATAAACAGAGTACAGCTACTGTGAAAGAGCTAGAAACTTAGATAGTCGCCAATTCCCGTTAATTACCCATCCTGTAGGGAGAAACCGACGAACGCAGGTAAAAATATCGAACAAGTCTGTCAACAAGCCGTTAACAAGTTGTGTTCGCACTACTTGTCTCAAGTTGTGGTTAGAACAAACTGTCGACAACTTGTAACAAGCTTGACGGGAATATCAGACTTGTTACAAGGTTGTCCTAACAACTCTGGTGGTACAGGCATGGTGCAGCAAGATTGTTACAAAGTTGACAACACAAGACTGTAACAAACCCCGCCCTATATACTCGTTTCAACAACTTGGAACAAGGCAGTGTGAATTGTGAGACTTGTTACAACGTTTTGGTACAAACTGTGCGTTTAACGCATGTACAGCATTAAAGGCACAGTAGTGCCTGTTGAGTGATGTATTTTACTGCACGGTAAAACTATACTGTATCATATTTCACTTGGTTGCTTTAATGTTTCATTTTTGAAACGATGCAAACTCCCAATCGCCGCCAAATTGAATTTAACACCGATTCAGCTTTGATTTTGGTCACGTTCAAAATATTAATATCTACAATTCATCGCTTAACAGGCGCTACTGTGTCTTTCAACGAAACAAAACGTGATTCTAATCAAGATTTTTTCAATTTTACACAGATGGTTTATTGGGGCGTGGTCGCCATGCAGCCGCACTTGCGAGAGAGGGACACAAGTAAGGAGGGTGCATTGTGAAAAAGACACACCAAGTGGACTTGAGATGGTCGATGAAAACTTATGTCCGGGAAGTAAAGTTATCACTTCGAGGAAATGTGTTGAACTGGCTGAATGTCCCAAGTGGAAACTGGGAAAATGGTCTAAGGTAAAATGAATTGTTATGTCGTGTGTGTCTTGTTTACTGAGCAAGTTGTGAAGACTAGATCATCTAAAGCTATCAGACAAAAGTATTTTCCTACACACGGAAAAACGAACAGGTTGTTTCAGTTCTACAAAACCTAGGAGGTTTTTGTGACGTTAAAACTGTTAAAAATACGTTGCTGATCATGCAGACTTAAAGACTTTTTTTATCCCTTTTACAGTGCAGCAAAACGTGTGCAGGAGGAACTCGCACTCGTTCAGTTCAATGTATGGAGATCAACGATAATCTTATCAGTGAAGACAGATGTCCTGAACATAGTAGACCACGTGACACAGAAAAATGTAATGAAACACCTTGTGCCGTGCGCTGGGTGACAGGAGACTGGGGAGAGGTAGGTCAGATAGGTTCTGGTATCAAGGTTGACACTCCCCCTTAATATCACTGTCTTTTTAGTGCAGTCCATCATGTGGCAAGGGCATGAGAACTCGTCCAGTATACTGTTCCAGTACAGTGGCGGACAGAAGGTATCCAGACTTTATTTGCAATGCTGATGACAAACCAGAAGTGATGAAACCTTGCAACAGCACTGAAAGATGTCCTCCTATGTGGTATGGTTCTATGTGGAGTAAGGTAAGGTTGTGACACATTGCTTAGTGCATGTGTCCTTGATCTCTGTGACTGACGTGTAGGTGACACAGTGGTTAGTACATGAGTGTTTCATCTTTGTATCTGGGGGTTCGGTGACAGAGTGGTTAGTATTAGTTTGTGCATGTGTTTCACAATACAGTAGTGATTGGTTTCTAGAACTGCCCTTTTTTATTTCATAGTGTACGGCAAAATGTGGCAAAGGGATACAGATGAGA
The DNA here is from genome assembly GCA_963855995.1 of Muricea muricata. Classification (NCBI taxonomy): domain Eukaryota; kingdom Metazoa; phylum Cnidaria; class Anthozoa; order Malacalcyonacea; family Plexauridae; genus Muricea; species Muricea muricata. The sequence goes on from OY979719.1 coordinate 817,508, forward strand.
AACGTGTTCTGTGGCGTGAAAACATCACCGGATTATCTAAACATACTGTCTGAACAAAGATGCATTCTCTTACCACAGCCGAGCAAGATACAACAATGCACAATCAAACCTTGCTACACGCAATGGATCACGTTGTCTTGGCAACCAGTAAGTATACAAAATTTTGCTTCACTGGTTTGGGGGGGGGGGGGATTTCGTTAAAGCAATGCAAGACCTGACAGCATCTTCGAACTTTCTTGCTTCATTTCTTCATCTGTAAATTGAACTGTTTATTTGTTTTCTTTGTGGAACTGATTTAAAATGCTATGTTTTCCAATTGCTGTAACATCTACGGCATCTCACTGAGGGCCAGTTCTGACAACAAATTAAACCTTGATCGATTGCTGATTACTTCATAACGATGTGCTAGTTCAGGATAACGATACATTCTGTCTCACTACTTCCCCCACAGTGTTCGTCCACCTGTGGTGAAGGCAAGAGATTACGTGTAGTCAAGTGTTATGCGGATAGTGAGGAAGACAAATCAGAGAAGTCGTGCGATCCTGGCACAAAACCACACACTGAAGATGTCTGTAACCTAGTTGACTGCGTTGGTGGTAAGCGCCCTTTTTACTTATCAAAAATTGAATATATTATCTGAGTTCAGAGCAGGCTATGATGAACAAAATGTCTTATTTTGCGTATTATCATGCGAAAATCATTGCATTTGTTTTTAATAATGATTTGGAGTCTAATCAATCTGTTTTATTACCCGAAGTAGGGAGTCATTACAAACGTTTTTCTAAAGTTCTCTTCGCTCGTTCGTTGGCTGTCTCGTTTAGTTTTAACTGACAGTTAAACTCCAACGAACACTGCAAGTGTTTGTTTGTAAGGAGCCATCTTCAATCATCATTCGTATCCAAAATTGCTGAATCTGATCTTTGACGTCCTATTCATATTTTGTAAGCCTCAATCTTCTTTCAGGACCAATCCGAGAGATAATCAAAACCCCAAACTTACCAGCCACTACCTCTCCCCGAAGAAGAGGACCATCGGCAAACCCCACTACCCAAACACCACCCCAGACCCCAAGAGTTACGCGACCACGAATTATACCCTTACCAACGACTGCATCCACGCAATCTCCACGAATCACGAACAGGCCCACGCAAGTTCCCACGACGCGTGCCACGAGACCTACACGCCCACGAGTGATAGTAAGACCTACCCAAGAGCGTCGAGATACGGCAGAATCAACACAAGAACCGACCAAAACACCACGAAGATTGTCAACCATACTGTTTCCAACCAAACAAACGAATGAAGATACAGATATACACGGAATGTCCAAACCAGCAAATATTATCAGAGGACCAACAGATATGGGTAAGCCGTTCTGTTAGCTCGGCCGTTTGAAAAAAAATGTTTGCATAAAAGCCTTGGGCTGGTTGGATAAAAAGTTATCAAATATTTTCTCAGAAATCTTCCAGAAAACAGATTTCGATTTCATAGAAGTTCTCTAAAACCAAAAATTTTCTCTCCATCTGCTCTGAACAAAACTCCATGGTTTTTTTTTCAGAGGCCGTGGTGGGCAGTAATATCGCCCTGCCTTGTATGGCGACAGGCAATCCAAAACCGAACATTTTCTGGCTCAAAGGAAACTTGGACGTCTCTGTATTCGGAAGACGCTTCCAAGTTCGGCGTGACGGAACTCTCACCATTGCACAAGTACAGGAAGTGGATGAAGACCAGTACACATGCGTCGCAAACAACGCCATATCCAGGCGTTCACAACCCGCTTATCTCCGCGTTTTGAGTAAGTTAAATTGTTAATAACATAGGTTAGTATTCCCCAGTATCTTGGTACGTATATTTTGTCTTAGGAAGTTCGTTAAGGAAAGAGCACTTTGTGATAAAGTGAACACTTCACCAAGGCAAACTATGGTTGAAGTTGCGGTTGCGCGCAGTTTGAACTCGTTGCCAAATCCATCGAGGCAATCTAGGTCGCTTCAAATATGGACTGTTTTTAGAACTGAATACATCCACACATGAATGTAGTTTGTAACTGTCATATTCAGTGATATAGCTTGCATTTCCCTTCGAAGTTTTAATAGCTTATAACTGTAAGCACTGTAAGACCAGCTTTATTTGCTGAATGGGTCTCACGGTCGAAATAAAAACTTTATTATTATTCTTCATCAACAGTCACCAAAGACAGATAGAATTCAGTAAAATACAAAGTTTAAATCATCAATTTTACCAGATTTATTTATCTATTTTCCCAGAGCTTGTTCGATTATTTAGCACGAGATCTGTGTGTTTACAAAAACAAGGTTTAAATCATCAAATTTACAAAGATTACCGTTCTCTCTCGCATATATTTTATTCATGACAGTCCAAAAACGTTGAGGATACCCCAGATAGACGACATAGCATTGCTACGGGTGAAAAACATGATTAAAAAACAATTGCATTTAATTTTTCAGCACCTCCGCACGTCGAGATATCTCCAGGCTTCACAGTAAAGCAAGGTAGAGTGGCGAGAATTATATGCACAGTTAACGGCAGGCCGAGGCCCAAGGTACAGTGGTATAAAAATGGACAGCTTTTACCTTTACAGAGAAGCCCAAATCTAATCGTCACCGCTCGAGAAATATACATAACGTCAGCAAGACTCGAGGATGACGGGAACTATGACTGCAAAGCAACCAACATCAATGGAGAGCGCATTGCGCATATGATGCTCAATGTCATGTCAGGTGAGAGAAAATGCTGTTACTCCAAGTAACTGCGAAGTTAAGAATACGCTGCGTTTGACAAACTATCTCGTGATACATGCCAAACATTACACTCAAGAAATTACTTGAATTTGTTAATAACGAAGTTCTGTAACAATACCGTAGTAAGAAACTATTTTCAATGTATATTTAGAAAACTTCTCTTTTTATATGTAGACGACAAGACGCGACAAAATGACATAGTCAATGGGGTTTGCATAGATCGCAACAATCTACTAGACTGTGTAAGGGTTGGCAAAATGAATGGCTACTGTGACAGACCGTACTACCAAAAAGCTTGCTGTATAACCTGTCGCGCTAAGAACAACAGATTATCAAACGGACGACTTGAAGGCATATAGGAATTGGTTTATTAAACAAGACAGCGACCATTTAGGAATCCTTGAAGCAGTTCTGTGCCGTTTAAAAACTGCTGCGTGTTCGAGATATATATATATTTACGGTTTTATCATAATATAATATTATATATATTTTATACAATGACTTTACAGTTGTCAGCTTCAAACATACCGGACTATGATATGAAGACCCTGAAGTATTTTACATTGTTCCCGAATCTTTAATGATGCTTGAAACGAATGCCTTCTATTTCATGGCTTTTATCTCATCTGGCTTTCCATGAAGCCTAGCTGGGTATCGTACCTTAGCTGGCTATGTTTCGAAGCAGTAATGACATGTATATGACAATAGATCGTGCATAATTTTCATGTAAATTTTCTTTTAGCTTGATACAAGTTCATGTCTCTACATGAATTGCAAGACTTGACCAACCACGAGCCAAGTGATTTTTGCTTCCATTTCAGGTTCGATTTTCTCTTTTGGACGATGTGAATGAGTGGATTTGTTATGCGGATCTTCGCAGTGGCCGTCAGGCATCAAGGAGTTTCATTACTAATCCACTCTTTTACATCCATGAAAAGTAGAAAATCTCTTCAAAAATCACTGGCATGTGACCTGGTCTACATGAACAACAAGCCGATGCGAATCTTTATCGTAAGCTTGAATTTAACATTGGTTTCAGCACTCAAACAATCTGGATTCATGATTAGCAATCGACTTTACAGTCTGATGTTCTAAGCTGGATCAGCGCCAACCTCGGTCGAACACACTGTTTCCAGCTATTTTTTAAAACTTAAGAAACCAAAATTAATATTTAATATCTTTTGAACCTACGTACACGTAAGGTTGAGCCAGCCGGCTTTTGAACAAAGTGCTCATTTGGGTTAACCAATGTTTCCAACAGCGTGTAGAAAAATAAGTACAATTCAGTGACACGGGTTAATTCGACCCTGTTCGCTTCTAATTAGCTTCCATACAAGGAGGCTTGCCTCGTTACAGGAGTGGTTTAAAGTGCTTCAGGGAGTTTATAACAAGATCTATACGAGGCAACAGCTAAGCGACCAATCAGCAACTACGAATAACTTCCAGGAGTATTCTCAAATATACGTAGTCTGAGTTTTTTTCTGGATCCTTATATATCGCAATTCATCACCGTTGTCTTTTCTTGGTGATTACTGTATATCACTTTACACTTTAGTTTCACTCTGCACCAACATAGGCTTTTCAGCCTTTCTAAGAAATAGGTTTTTCCACAATGCGAGAACATTCCTTTTACATGCAAATGCAAGGAAAATGTACACGCCCTGAAATGCGGTAAGAATGACGAACACGTAGGAAAATATCGGGAAAAGTACGGCAAGAAAAGCGGAGGCCCAACCTAATCCGACAACGGTTGCGATTTTAAGATGTACACCGACTAGACGTTTCTCTTGCTTCTGAGCCCGCAACATTTGCCGATTCTTTTCGTGTTTACGCATCTTGAGGATACTTCGTGTAAACCAGATTATGTTGAAGGCTACGGCGAGGCAGACGGGTATGTAGACAATGGCGAAAACATGCTTCCCTGAGAGCCAACAGCTTTTGGTGAACTGTATGTCAAGAACATTGCAGTAATAAAATACGCAACATATTACGACGAAGACCAAAGGAATAGACCACACGATCAGGAAGCACTTCGCCTGAGAAGTTGAGTTTTTCCGTTGATGAGCAATTGGATCAGTAAACATGGACAATGTATCATATGCGATCTTAGCCATGCTTAGATGAACAAATAACATGAAGTACTGAATCACGAACGCTGTCGCTGTGCACAGTGGACCAATTCGGACTGCCTGTGGGCTCAACAACCACACCAGGTCTAGCATTACCAAACCGACCATCAAATTTATGATATTCTTTCCAGGAAGGTTTCGAAGTTGCGAAAATGTTATGTAAGTTACCAACACAAGCATTGAGCAAAATATTGACAAGGACAAGCCGATGATAGTCATGTATCCCCTTACGCTATCACTACTGTCTCGGAGCGCTATGTGACAAATATACACTTGGTTTTTCTGTAATGAGTACTCACCAAACTGATACAATTTTCCCCTAAGTTTATGATATAATGATAAGTTAGCGCGAACTTCGAATTCTTCTTCGTCATATGCCATATGGAAACCAGTACAATCGCTCGGCAATTGTTTTTCGCACACTCCAACCAAACCTTTGGTCGAGTCAACTTTGAAGTATTGATCTCTGGTATAGTTTCGCCTCGTTTCATGCACGTATATCTTACCGTGTTCGAGTGTTGTATAATCTGATGCGTTAAAAACCTTCAGTCCAACGCACCCTAGCTGACGGGACGTGGTCTTTATAACTGTGACTTTTTGCGAACCGATAAAAAGAGAAAACCGTGTGGTGAATGGCTTGATGAACTTAACGATTGAATAAGAAGTAACGTTAGCAGAATCTCGTTTCATATCGGAATAGTTTTTCAACACGTCTATACTTTGGTTTAACGTCAGTTGTACGTCGAATGTTACCATATATGCGTTCTGTAATTCCACGTTTTTGAGCACAGCATTGAATATATTGCCTGGTTCAACGTCGGTGAAGCAGCTTTGAAGATTAGTAATATTTCTATTGTCGCAGAATGAATACGACGAGTAAAACCATATAGCTATTTTATACTTGTCCAAGACTGCGTCAATTGGGGCGACTATGTCATCCGAGTCAACGCATGCTTTAAGATGATGGTCGTACACACGTTTCGGGCATATATAGTTAACAGAGTAACCCCTGGATTGAAACTGGTGCCTGAAGTTTATTGTCAGATAAAAGTCGAATGTAACTTCTCGAACTGAATGTCGACTGCATGTTGAATTGCAGTACCTTCGAGGCATGTCGCTTTTCGGAACGAAACTATTTCTAATTGAATGGTTGTTCGCGAATTCGAGTAAGAAATCAATTAAATCTCCCATACTTTGAATACCAACTGGTTGGAAATTCAATGGCATACTAACCTCCCAATTTTCGAAGTTATCTTGATGATTGCATCGAGCGCAATGGCGATTTCTGTAGGTGATGTTATCTTGAGCCCCCAGCACAGGAATGAGATCGAAATACGTTGACGAATTGATACGAGATGGCTGATTAACGCACAAAGATTCAACTTCATCATGCGGCCACGATTTAAAGCATTTATTTTTCATCCAATACCTTTCATCACCTAGGCTAACACAAGACCACGGCTGAAGAAAATCCTCTTTGATTTTGGTCGAGCTTCGCTCGTGCTTACTTGCATTGCCAGAGTTCCAATAATCATTGCAGCAATCTTGAAAGGACTGGCAGTAAGCATCGCAGTAGCAGCGAGTAGATTCAATAGTATAATCATAGGAAGAACCAAGTTGATCTGGACAGGAACCTTGGGGACAGGAGAAGTTCTGGTTTCCAGAACTATTTGTTGTGGAATTCTGTACGTCTTGGCGCGTTGACGAATTGCGAGGAGATCTCTTGCTCGAACTACAGTTTTCGTTTGAACTCCGTACCATGATTTCCGTCACATTCTCCACATTCTGGGCAATTACCAACAACCTAGAGAGACAAGTGCACAAAAGCAACCGACAAAAGACGGCGAATTTCATTTTTTAAGCACACAGCGAGCTATTCTGGGTATTGTCAGCACATTAACGGAACAGTACTAGTTCATTACAACAGCGTGCGGCAGTTTATACATTTCGTATCCGCGTTTTTAATTAAAACGTACCAGATCAAATCAACATCAGAATTGCTTTTATTACTAAACTGCAATTTTGTCGCGGTAAACAGTAACTACTCATTCCCGGATGAATAATAGTACACGCCCACGTTGATCTATTAGTAGTGGTAACAGAATGATTTCGAGCGCAATTTGGAGGGAAAAAATGAACGAGCAAAACAGGAAAAAATTATAAATTGTACGAGTTTTCGAAGAACAAGTTGAATGCTTGAAAAAGACGCACGCGCGGCTGCTTTACTTTGATTTTCTTTGGAAAATACAGTGCTATATCTATTAATATAAAATTAATTAAAATAGTTATACAAAACCAAATTCATTTCTCAAACTCATTTCCTCTCCATTTCCAAAATAAACACTTTAATCCTCATATACGCGAGAAACACAAATATTCATTAAGTCGAATGGACTTGTTTTGAAATTGACGTGGAAATTAATATAAAGATGTCCGTCACTGTATATGTAAATATATATGCATTTTCACTCCTGTATCTGAATGGAACTACAAGCACTGAGAATATAAATTTTGAAATATAACTTAAATATACATTTTATTATAATTTAAATATAAATTTTACGATTAGACATTAATATTTTGCGCTTTAATTGCGACTAGAGTCAAAACGTTTAGGCAAAACATTTGAGCAAATGGTTTTATGTGCACAAGGCGAAGTTTCAGGACAGAAAAGTGCTTAATTTACACAGCAAAATAATTTTAATGATTTATACTACAATATAAGGTAAGAGTATACTTGGTCACAATACCTAAAGATGCATGGGACATGGAGAAACCTATATATTAATACACATCGTAGAGATACCGCTCATTATAACTGAAACGTCAAGAGAAACATCCCAAAATTAAAAAAATTAAAACATTTAATTTCTGATTATGCACTATAAAGTTTCTTAATCGAGACATTTTTGTAGTTAAATAAATAAAGGCTACAAAGTTATCATATAAATTTCGTGATATGACCCAAGATATTCGTATAGTGTGCATCTTAGTAGTTTATTAAAGGGAAGCAATTAACAGCTCAAGCAGGATAGAGCAATGTACCTTAGAAAAGAAATATAAAAATTCACAAACCTCAATTGAACAGCACCGACATGTGTTTCATTGTAGTGGTGAAGCATACAGGCTCAATATAGACCTAAAACAACAAAATGAGCTTTGCTACAATAAAAAGAAACTCTTAATAATTTTGCCGCAACTTGCAACAAAATCTGATTTCAATGCACGTTCATAAAGAACATTCCTAGATGTGCGCATGTTAAGTAACCAAACTTTAGACAAGCAAATTTTGCTGCCATGCAAATTAATATTATAATACAACTCACAATTCTGCTCTGTGTGGTGTTATAATTTTTATATTTACAATTTTATTTACAATAAAATGTATGTTCATACTAAGGAAATGTTCTATAGGCGATATACAGGCTGTCCCAAAAAAATACCAAATTTTCTAATTGCAATAATTTAAATGGCTGAAGGTAAAAAGAGGTAAAATGTGTAATAAGATATTTAAATTCCGACGAAGACTTAAGCTTAATTTTAAAGAATATACATTTTACAATCTGCCAGGGTTCTGCATTGGTAATAAAGCATTCAAATTCTAACAAAGCTTGATTTTAAAAATATGCTTTTAGAGGGGGGGGGGGGGCTGTAGATCTTTTCCACGTGATATCACGGCGGCCGGCAAGTTCGACTGTTTTGTTTTCTTTGCAATGTAGCAATTAAACTACTGATTTCTAGTTCTCATATATCGCCGATCATCAGTGAATCGTGGTCAATAACATTCAAAGTAAAAATGTTTTTTACTCAGGAGCAATCACGGACGATCGAAGTCGCCGATGTTCGCGAAATATGAGAACCAGACTGTAAATCCAAGTGCTTTTACAGGAGTGCGATTCTTCTTTTGGAAGATGTGAAAGAGTGGATTTGTTACGGATCTCAACCATGGGGTCAAGTAGCAAAACCATTCACCGTTAATCTACTCTTTCACATCCATCAAAAGAAGAATGTTGCTAAAATCAGGCGCGTAAACGGAGCACAAAATACGTGTAACATTGTGGGTTTCAACTCGACGTGAGTAATAGCGAGGGATAGCGACGAGGCGGGAAGAACATTGACATTATAACAGCCATTTTATGTTGACTATGTTTTTTCTCCAACATGCAGTTCTCTCCAAAAACCTGCTGGCATTCGTCATTCCATTCTCTATATCAAGCTGCCATGGCTACTTGTGATCCTACAGAAAAAATTAACGGAGGAAATTTAATGTCACAGTACTTATTGTAAAGACTATTTCAAACTGTTCCAGGCATCTTTTACTGACGATGCTTTCTATTTCAAAACTCGCTTTCACAATTAGGATCAGACTGGTTCACTTTGATGTGGTCTGTAAACTTTGTAAATACAGGTAACTGTCCCATGTTTATGGGAAGCCATGAGGGACGTATGCTTTACCTTGACAACCGCTGGGCGCTCACAGGTCGTTTTGCAGATCGTGGTCTTGCCGGAGGCTTGGGTACCACTGTCTCCATACTAGGTTTACTAAACTTATGAGCCGCGAGTCTTTCAATCAACATTTGCATGTGTTTATTGTAGTCCTGTCTCGCTGATCCTAATTTATCCATGGTATCACCTGTTGACACCACATCAGTATCGTCACCACAAGGGATCCTAATTATCCTCGAAGGACCACGTTCATCAGTAGAAGCATCCTGTCGGACACTAGATATCGTCGAGCTCTGACGCTTGTCTTTCGATTGCCGGTCATCCAGAGTTTTCCTAGTATGTGTTGGTTTTGACGTCACTTGAAGTTCGTTTTGAACCAAACTGGCAAACGTCCGGTCGGCGTTCCTACACCTTGTTTCACCTTGTGTACTCTCGCGTACATTAATTGTCCTATTATCAACAGTTACCCTTTCATTACCAATATGCGTAGACTCCAGATTATCCATCCATATATCTGAACCATCATTCTGATTATCAATTGATGTTCCTGAATGTCCATCGCCTTGTACAGTCTTACGATGAGAGGGTACCGCGAGCTTATCTGTCCTTTCAGTGGCCCTGATTGTTCTGCCCGTAACCCTGTCTATTATCCCATTATCACCGCTATCAGCAGAATGATCTGTATTTTCCACAGGCTGCATCCACTTGTTCGTTTCAATTTTCAGAGGAGGTCTAGCGCTGTACTGGCGCGCTGCTTGTCGCTTCGCCAGTTGTTTCAACGCATCCGCTACAGATTTCTCTCTCATTCCTCGCTCTAGTAATTATAAACATTGAATACTCGTTATTGCTAAGTTTTATTACGCTTTATGAGCTGCGCGAAATAATGTAAACACGGAATAATGTTCGCAGATAATATTCCTGCTCACCATAAGCAACAGTTCCTGTACTTTTGGCGGAAATAGGACGAGCGACAGAGGTGTTTGATGTCCTTCCTGAAAATTCAAATTTTACAATAAAAAACAGTGGCCACTGTCCACTCCTGAATGATATATCCACACATCCTTCACCAGCAGACAATTTTAAAGATATATAAAAAACATGTAAACTTAAGACATGAGTTTTATTTGAATAAAACAAGACACATATTATAACAGTAATATTAATTAGACTCTATTTTAGGGTCATTGTCGAACCATAGGTCAAACCGAACTAAGAATTTACAAGCATGCGCAGATCTTTATAGGAAGAGGAAATAAACGTAATCGACAGAAAATGGGAGTATTTTTTTAGGTATCTACACATATCCCCTATATTATATAAATACCACGTACTTCGTTCAGTAAAAGCACTCGCAGAGGCAGGTCGTCGTTTCTTATTCACATCCAGTGACTTGCCATAAGCAGCTATGGCCCCAGCTAAGCGTCTGTTGTGTTCAGCCATGGATGTTTGTGTTCTTGTCTGTTCCGGCTTGCGTCTGGTTTCAGAATCGCGAGCGTTCGTTGTAGTCAGTGTGTGAGCACTGTGACTGGAATACGAAAGATCAAAAGCAGGTCAGGGTCGAGTTAGGGGGGGGGGAGGGCGGGACATAATACGTGCATTAAGGTACCCCCCAGGCAATATTTCCGCTGAAAACAGTTCAAGATTAAACTGCCAAAGTTTGATTGCATTCTTGGCTAAATGTAACATAGCTGCTTACATTGTCATGTACTGTAAATGTATGACATTAAAAAATAAAATTTTATTTCAATTCATGGTTAATTCGAGGTTAATTAATTAAGAATTGAGAGAATATTTGAGTTTTTCACGCAAGATATTTAGAGCAGATGAGAATATGAACAGCTATGTTACATTGAACAAAGAAAGCAATCAAAGTGTGGCAGTGTATTATGAACTGTTATCAGCACAAATATTACCTGGGCGAGTATTTAAAATTACAGCCCGTTTGCACGGGTGATTTTTACTGAATTATAATCTGGAACGGTGGTGGAATGCTTGCATGGGAAGTATGCCTCCAGCAAACGCCACGACTTTTTTGAATTTGGAATGTAATACCTTCTCAAATGTTTCCTGGTTTCAGTTTGACGCTGTAGAGTTGGTTTAGAAGCTTTCCATTGGCTCGTAGCCGAGTGACTTGGAGAATTTCCAAGAAATATACTCGCATTGTTGTTAATCCTGGTATAACGGGTTAGAATTTCCTCCAAATCATTTTCGCTAAATAAACAACAATTATGACAATGGGTTACTGTCGCCCCCCTGACCAGCGGTGTAACTGAACTATTGTGACCTGTTGAGGGAAGGCTGGGCATTAAAATTGGGTAAAATCTATAAAATTGATCAAAATCACAATCACGACGAACCTGGCTAGTTTCATGAAGGATTTAAAATCTTCATCTGACATTGCATCAGTCATTTCAGTATTATCAGCGTTCTTACTTTCCTTTATTTGAGCTGTCTCCTGAAAAAAAAAAAACAACTAGAAAGTTCAGCCTTGATACTCTTCTTCGAAGTGGCCATAAATACACCAGCTAAGCCCTCTCACAGCCAATTCTCATCGCCAGCAAGTTTGCGTACTCTCCACGCTAACCTCAGAGTAAAGGAGAGTTTCTCTAGGTAGGAACACACAGGGAAAACAGCAAGAAATCAAGCCTACCTTGTCATAAATATGAACAAAATCTCCCAGTTGTTGTGCTAGCATCCTTCGCCTGTACAACCACAGCATAAATACATATTAAACAAAAGAAAATCAGTAAAACTCGAACGTAACGCAGGGCCAGTCCCGCTCGGTATTTTTTCATGTTTGTTGTAAAAAAAGCGTTTGCATAAAAGTATAAAAAGTTGTTTCAAAAACTTTGAAGTATAACCTTGTTTTAAAATACGACGATTAAGAAAAACAAAATACAATGGAGAATTGTTATTTAATAGAATCTCGTCTTCATTTGATCACGAAATAAATAATTGTTCCGAGTTGAGTTAGCGTCAACCCTGGTTTAACCTGCTGTTTCAGTTTCTGTATGTCTACACTTCTGTTTATTTCAAAACTTCAGAACCAAAACCACTGTCGATCCAGACAAGATTTCTTTACAATTTTACGTTTTACCCAGGGTTAAACTGACCAGCTTCTGAACAACCGGCCCGGGTTCAAAACACACTGTACCACGTATCTTAATAACTTAATAACATATATATATATATATTAAATAACAATCCCAAAAAATAGTGCAGCATTGTTAAAAGCTGTCAACAATGTTGCATAACATGTATGCACTATATACAAGCAATTTTACAACATGATTTTGGAAAAATTATTACAGGTATAACCAACGCCACGCGAGGTGACCGCCCAATGTGGCTCTCATTCGTCTCTGGAATGAAGTCACATAATGCTGCTTAATTTATTACTATATGCAATAATTTTTAAGGTCATAGGTGGATTGTATTATTTACAATAAAACTGCAAGTTTGCAATAAGACGTATTAGGCATTATGAACTACACAGCAAAAATGAACAACTTATTCAGGGCTGTTGAAAACATAATTGAACAATGTTTTGCTGTCCAGATTGTTTCATACTGTCAATGACATTGTTCAGCATTGTTGAGCCTGAGTTAGCCCACAATCAGGTGTAGCAATGCTAAACAATTTTGTTGACAACAAATGTGGGCAGCAAAACATTGTTTAAGGTGGCTCGATAGTCTAACTCATAGCACAAAATACTTCTTTCGCCATAGAATCTTTTATAGTGCGCGTGTAAAGCTTAGTTTAGGTCATTGCATAGCTCTACTGGTTGTCTTCATAATTGGAAAAGTTTTATACTCCTACCGTTCGTATGTCCAGAGATATTGCTGTCATAGGTAAGGTGCGGAGTTTATGCAAATGAAATTATAATTAGAATCGAGTTCCAACAAGAAACGTGATTTCTATGTTCAGGCAAACTTTGAAGAAATTTTTTTTACTCAAGCATTCACTACAAAACATTTAATCGTAGAGACATAAAATTTCTAATGAATTCTGACTATCGAGCCACCTTAAGCCTGTTTTCATCAACCATTAACAGCTTGTTATTTTTTTGCTGTACACTCTACATCTCATGTCCTAGTGTTACATCTTCAAAGCTTATCTAGTGCTGACTCATGAACGGTTGAACGCATGCATACTGTTTGACGCGACTTCGACTGTCCATTGTACAGACGTTTATACAACATAAAAACGTTCTGGTTGCAAACAAATGCGAGAAAAATATACACGCCTTGAAATGAAGTAAAGAACACGAACACATAGGAAAATACGGGGAAAATTACCGCGACGAAAGTGGAAGACCAGCCCAAGCCAAGTAAGGTGGAGATCTTAATGTAAACAAGTACTGAGCTTTTCTCTTGTGCCTGCGCCCGCAACATTTCACCATTTTTCTGTAGTTTACGCATCTCGATGATACTTCGTGTAAAACAGAATATGTTGTAGAACATTGAGGTACACACAGGGACAACAGCAACAATGTACTGATGCGTCCCAGTTATCCAGCAGTCGGCATGGCTTACCGTCAAGATACTGTATTGAGAAAGTATCACGCAGACAACGACATGCGCAACAGGAATGAGCCAGAAAACGAAAAACTTTAAACAGGTTGAGCTGTTCCTGCGTTGAAACGCTATTGGGTCAGTGAACATCCCCATCGTGTCATGCGCGATTTTAGCCATGCTCGTTAGTGAGACTAAGATGAAGTACTGCTGCACAAATGCCATTATGACGCACAGCAGGCTCAGACTCTTAAACCACCCCCGTGAGAGCCATAAAAGATCAAATATTAATAAGGCCAATGCTAAGTTCACCAGGTTTCTCCCGGAGGGTGTTCTAAGCTGCGAAAATAGCGAGTACGTCATTAACACAGCCAGTAAACTGATCACAGATAGACTTAGTCCGATGATAGTTATGAGCCCGCGAACATTGTCACCAACGGTTGGATCGGATACTTCATGACAGATAAATACACTGTCACTCTTTATCGAGTACCTTTTGTGATCGTAAAGAACTTTTTCCTTCCTATGATACAAAGACAAGTTTTCTTGTGCAACGTCGAATTCACTTATGTTATACTTAAAGTACCGTCCGCCACATTCGCCGGGTAATTGTTGCTCACATACTTTAATACCATCGCTAGAAGTGTCTTCAAAATATTGGCCACTTGAATAGTACTTTCCAGTTTCGTTGACGAAGATTTTCCCTTCAACTTTCACGTACTCGGGCCGATTGTAATTTTTTAGTCCGAAACACGCCAAGCGCCGATAAGTTATCTTCACAACTTTACTAACTGTTCCAACAATTCGAATAGAAAACACCCCTGAAAATGGTCGAATGAATTTTTTTATTGAATAGGCTCCTGAAGCGGAGGAATTTGAAGTCGAAGTATTCCTTGATGATTTCACGGTTTGGATAAATGTTAAATCAACTTCGAATGTCAGAAGATATCTGTTGTTGGTGATTTTAGTCAAAACTTGTTGATGGATATTAGACGGGGAAACGTCGTAAATAAATTTTGATATACTTTCTGAGGAGATTTTTTCAGGGAGTGCAGTATCCGTTGTCAGCCATAGTGCTATTCTGTACTTATCAAGAAGTGAGTTCTGAGGAGGAAGCACTTCGGTAACACACGTTTTCAAATGGTTATCAAATACCTTCTTTGTACCACAGGAACTCGAGGCCGTGAAGCGAGTTGTCTTTGTGTTCCTAATATCGATAATAATATAAAAATCAAAGTCTCTAGAGGGTATTCCCTCAGGTCCTTTCGCTAGGGGTTTTTTTCGTTTACATTGAAGTTCACTTGTGTTAAGATTATTACACAAAGCACACGCTACGTTTTTATAGGGTTGTTCCAAATTATAAACAACGCCAACTTTTCCAAACAGACAATCTTGTTCCTTTTCAGTATTCTCGTATTCCTTCTGGCAAGTGGACGTCGCGTTCTGGCAGTATCTTCGAGGTTTATTTTTTGGTATCACAATATTATTGATGCCTTCTCCGTAATAGTTCACCAAGAATTCCATCAACTCGACCACATTACTGACGCCTGTCGGATAAACGGCAACATCCAATTCCCAAAATTCGAACTCGTTTTGGTAGTTACAGACGGCACAAAATTGGTTGCGATACGTTACATTATCGGCGCTTACCACTGGAATAAAATCGGTAAAGGTTGAAGAGTTGAGTGTTTGGGGAGCGTTCAAGCAGCGAGCTGCGTTCGTTGGCTCAGTCCAAGTCTTCGAACAGTTCTTTTTCATCCATACTGGTTTGGCTGTACCAAGCTTGACGCAGGACCATGTGGAATCCACAACAGAGTCGGGCCCTTCTGTGCTGTTGTACAAATAATAATCGTAGCAGCAATCTCGCATTGCTTGGCAAAGACTATCGCAATAACAAACATCTTTTGTCTCATTTACAGGGTAAGTAATCAACTGAGAACGATTTCTGCAAGACAATGTTTCTGAACACTCTATCAACGCATTCCCTTTTAGTGGACTTGAAATGTTTTGTTGTCGTTCATTTTCTTGTTTTGTCATACTTGGTTGCAATAAAAAAGCGAGGACCACGGAAAGCGAACAGAGTGTAAAGCAACTGTAAAGCGCCATATTGTTTAATGACAGAGGACGTCGAGCGTAATAATGGAAAGAAAAATGTTTCGTTTGCTTATATGTACGATTTTAATTACACACCTTATAAATATTTTCTGGTTGTTGTCATAATTAATCTTACTATTTACGTTTTTCATTAATTATTTGAAATGAATTCGTCGTTTACATCACGAGTTTTACAAATATCAACCTGCCACACTTAATTGAAAGTATTTAATTTTATATTCTTTACAAGACTAGTATTTGTGATAGAAAATTTTACACAAATACAGTCCAAATGAATAAATCGCAGGTGTACACATAATAATATATATCCTCTGTTCTCTTATCCTATGTTCTCTTAATTAAAACTCGAGCAATAGTAATTAATTATAATCACATGATTATTTAAAAATTTCATATACAAATTCGACTTAGGACAGTAAAGAGTACTTGTCAGTTCAGTAAAAGTTAGCAAAAAATGCTTACCTGTCTTGCAGTGGTAATTTATGACTTGGGATGATAACTTTGAATTCTTGTCGGAGATTTTTTGCCGCTCGTTTTAAGAAACGAATCACTAAACTCTGCGTGAAAACAACACGAAGTGTTAACATTAAACACTTTGATATTAAATTACGATTTCAATATTAAACACTTCAATATTAAAGACATCAATATTAAAGACTTCAATATTAAAAATTGCACTATTAAAGACTTCAATATTAAAGACTTCACTATTAGAGACTTCAATATTAAAGACTTCAATATAATAGACTTCAATATTAAAAATTGCACTATTAAAGACTTCAATATGAAAGACTTCAATATTAAAGACTTCAATATTAAAGACTTCAATATTAAAGATTCAATATCAAAGAGTTTTATGTAATTTCCTGAGCCGATTGTACACAACCCCTCATAACTTTTTAATGACTGTTTTGTAGTTAAATAGTGATCAAGTAAACAATATGTCATTCTGATTGGTTGACGTTTCCACTAATCATAGTTAACTTTAATCACTTTTTTTTATACATCCATGGTTGTCTCTAGCAATCAATTGTCGTTGATAATTGTTTCTTATCAGCGAAATACTCGAAAAGTAATCTTACCATTTGCTCGTCATGTTTGCCTTTCTCGTCCTCATCATCGAAGGTCTCGTACACTAAACTGAATAAATACGTCGAAATTAGCCTAAACAGCCATCGATAAGTAAAGGGAAGAAATTCTTTCCAGCAAAAAATCCTTTCCGACAGCACTAATGTGGGTTTGCCCTAAGGGTTCTTTTCATGGAATTTTTTGAACCGTTTTTCTTTCAATTTTCTACTTTTCATTGTAGTCTGGAGTAAGCCTAAGTCACTTAATATTTATTTACATATAGACTACATATATATTCAACCACAAAGTTCGGAACTTTGAGCAATTTAGGCTTTGTCATCGTGGGTGATATAAAACTGACATTTAGTGTAGCTATTTTCAACATGGTCGCGCAATTTTGAAAACGGGTGTGAGAAAGATTGGTTGGAAATTATTCCACAACGCAAGAAAAACTATGCATTATAGTGTTAGCCATAAAATGACCAAGATTCTTTATTTCCCGAACCCCCCCCCCCCCGAGTTTTCATTTGAAACAAGATGATTATTTATTTGTTTGCATTCCTACCTGACTTCCTTCATAAGTCTTTCTTTCACCCGTCGGAGATACATTGCAAATGCTTTACGGGCTTGCAGCTTGCTGAAATTACATCCAAACACAAATAAGCATCCTAAACTTGATTTTAAAAAGGTATCGAAAGCCCCCCCCCCCCTTCCTCGCCTCAAACCCACAGTTCTCCGTGTAATACAATCATATAACTTTGTGTGGCAAGAACTGAAACTGCGGTCAAAAAACCTTCTCACTCCTGATATGTTACTGTATAGAGACATCAGACACTAAGTGTTGCTCCAGTTCACCTTAGACCGCCAGCCTTGCTGATTACTTCCTCCATATGAAGAACTTTATGGTTCACGACTTCAGCGTCCTTGGTGATAGGACTGGTACTAAGTTCATCAGTATGAACCACTTCAATATGGCGAGCTTCTAGTTCACCTTGAACTAATGATGGTTTCTGGCTAGGAACTGCAAACAAAATTACAGGCATTCATTACAAATCTTTTACAGACTTGATTCAACTTGATGATAAGTTTGTATCAAGCCGGTGTAGACTTGAAGAACTCCTTAACTTGCATCATGAAAATATTTGTGCCAATATTTACCATTAACTTTTTCCACACTTTCTTTTCGTGTCGCAACTTGTTGTTGGGAAGTGACCTGAAAAGTTAAGAGAAGGTTAGGCCGCGATGGTGCGTCATAAACCATCGTTCTTATTTTGGTCCTACAATGTAATAAGGAACCCAGCAAGCACAGGAAACATTGTTAAACCAGAATGACTTTGAAATAGAGTCGAAATATCACCCAAAACTGTAGTCTTGTTGCTAATAGCACATATCTCGAGTTTACAAGATGTTGTTCTTCGGAGTATGTTTTTTTCTTATATTTTATTGAATTGTCTGCTGGTAAAGGTTTTTACACTGATACGTCAACAGTGTGGTGTCAAAATGTTAGTGACATTGCGCTACAAACGTTGTATGGTTGAAAATTACCACAAAGACGTCCATATATTGTCTATTTATGGTCGATTATAATGTACGACGTTGATTTGACTGGTAATTTCAACGTTGAGTTATGGTTGATGTGATTAGCAATGCAATCTTAACATTAAGGTCGGGAAAGTAGTATTTTTGTATTTTCAATCTTTTTCAACGTCGATTCTTCGAAGAGAATTCCACACGTTGGAACGTTGGTTTAAAAATTTGCCAACTAGGAACAGTATCTTCAAAATCTTAAAGAAAAATACACAGGATAATAATTCGCTTACCAATGAAGGCAACTGTCGCTCATAACAAACCATTCTTTCGTGCAGAGGCTGGCCATACATGTAAACATTAGATACTACAGGAACATCATTCTCATCGTATGTAATTGTCGGTGCTGATCTAGAACAGACAATGTGCTGTTTCAAAAATGCTAGTCTTCGTTATAGGGTTTTTTCCAGGGGCCGGTTGTATCAAAGGCGTTTAGCTTAAACGTTGGACAAGTCAAAAATATAAAACAAGTTTGCATGTTGTATAAACAAACTAGCTAAAGTTATTTGACCTGAGAAGAACAATTATATATAAAACTAAATATTTATTCTATTAAACTCATAATTTCAGTTCCGTGCAAGGTGTAAAAGTGATTTTTAAATTTCACTTATCCACCGTTTAAGCTAAACGCCTTTGATACAACTGGCCCCAGGACTTTATTTCTTGGTCTGTTTTTGTAGAGAAAACTGAGTTTAGCTTCAAATCAAGGGTGGATTTATGGGGCCGTGATAATTCTAAAGAATCTCTAAGAAACCCCACTATTATTTAGATGGAAGGCGAACATTCTTACTTGTCGAGAAAGAGCCTGGCAAACAGCATCCGATTATTGGTCGTTCTGTATTCCAAGTAGGAGCTGCAAGAAATTTTTCACCGATTCTAAGACGTCGCAAACTCAATAATAATCACGTGGTGGGTTTGCTGCTAAGCTGAGGGAAAATTGATCAACAACGTTAATATTTTAAAGATACGACCTAACCTTTGTTGCTGTTCAACTCACAAGTAGTCTTCAACACCCTCTTTCTCTGACAATTATTATTCCAGTACACTACTCCCCATAACCCTAGAAAGTAGTACACGTACCCATATCGTTCACGAGAGGTGGGTGTAGGAAATATCCTCACAAAATAGCCGCGTCTGAGATATTCGTCCTTAGTTTCTCGGAACACACGCAACTCTTCGGAAGTCAGACCGCGTTCGCTGTCTTCAATGTTGGACTTGTTCTTGCCATTGGCTGGATTACTGCAACTACTTGAGAGAGAGCGTGAGGAAACCAGACCAGCTGATTGACATCGTTGTCGCTGTGAAAATATTTAGAGGTATTAATTGCTGATTCATTTTCCAGCTTTGGTGTCATGTTGTCTTCCATCTGTGATTGTGGTGTTGCTGGAAAAGTGCAAGATCGCAAGTTGTGGCAAGTTTGTATCAGGTTTCTTGCCTTGCAGCTAATATCCATGATATGTCAATACGAGAAGACAGGACCAGTAAGTGAATACTAATCTTAAGCCTTTACCTTTACCTGATGGCGGTTTCGAACTTGAGGTCCAATATTTTGCCGACTTGAAACTCTCCTCAAAAGCGGGTCATGAGCAAGAAAGCCTGAGAAACGATGAAAGTGGAGAAAAATATGAGAAATTATGATGGAATGTTTTGTTTTAATCAATTCACCCATCAGATGAATTCCTGCAATAAGTTCACCGTGACTTGCAAGACAATACAGGAGAAGTTGAAATGCCTACCTGTTAAATTAAACATGTCTGTCAACAGGCTAGATTTGATTTTCAAATCCATCGGAGAATCACTAGATATTTAAAATTTCATCAAATTGGATCAGAATTGACTGTAAGCTTAAAATTGAAATAGAATTCGACTGAGAAGAATTCGTTACCATGCCATAGACGGTGATAAGTTAACTTCCATCAACCAAGGTTTTAGAGCGTCATCAATTAAAACATCAAAACCGTAAATCTCTAAAATTAAAAGGTAACTACTTAGTGTCTGTCTAGTGCCTACCTACGCCTATCCATGCGAGTTGAGCATCTCAGTTTTGAATTATTACCATTAGTGTCTAACTTACCAAAACAGTTTCCGCAGTAAGGCACAAACATTTTACATGCTGTCGCAATTGGTATCTCGCCAGAAATAATCGTTTTGACAATTAAATCTTCAATCTTCGCCACGAGACCTTCGCAGAAGAACAATTTCAGCATTAGGCTAGGTTAGGTTAAGTAGCGACTTTATTTTACGAGGGTAACACGTGACAGCATTATGAATACTGATAACCTAGGAGTAACAGGAGAAAAATCCTCAAAGCACAGGAGAGATAAACTGCGAGAACTTTCTCTTGAATGAAACTCGACACACCAGACTTGGTTTCAGTGGTGAGAGGTAGAACACGTTAACCAAGTCACCCGCGCTTCAAGTACTTTCTAAGGTCACAATGTTACAACAACTACATCAAAGTGCCATTTCTGTACTCTTCTGAACCTACTTACTGGATGTATCAATGCCTTTCGCCTTTAAAAATCTCAGCAGAGCTCCAAAACTCCATTTATTGCCATAATCTTCGACATCTGGGTCGTTACAACTGCAAGAAAATTCTCATTTAAATTTGGCAGTTTGATCGTTGGAGTTGCAAAATGGCAGTAACTCCTGTAGTAAGAACGTGCAATCCAAGAGTTGTGAATCAGGCATCGTAAACAAAAAGCAATTCTAATGTATACGACTATTAACAAGACGGCACCAAAGTTCTTACAAGAGATGTTTACTTTCAAAGAAAATACCTACAGTCTGAGAGATTCTGATAACAAGTTAATTATCCCAAAAGCTTTGTACTGAATATTTAAATTTTTCACTACAGTGGTGCATTGTTGTAGAGTAGTTTGCCTGCATGGATCTCTTAGATCAATGTCTAGTCTTTCGTCCTTTAAAAAGGGTTTACATGCATGCATGTTGTACTAATAATAATAACTATTATATATGTATCTATGTATGTATGTACTGTATGCACTTTTGTGTATTTATATTGAGTCAGTCCTACCTGACATAGTCATTGTTCTTCTTGTTCACGCTGTAGTTGGTCAGATGCATACAATTGTTCTTGATATTCCGATTACTCTTGTCGTACTTCACTGTCGCAAACCTTAAAAACACCAATTCACACATACTGAAGCTTGTTTTTCTATACACTTGACAATACTCCAACCTCGCCTACCTAGTTAAGCCTTCTTCGTATAGGTATATTCGTAGAGGGTCAAATGATGTCACTCCAACGTACAAACGTAGATCAAATTTGAATCCTTTAAAGAAAACAATTCTCTTACAAACCTTTAACAGTGCAATTCATGTCATCACATACTGAAATCCATGCAATACTATTCACATGTGAAATACTTGTGACCTCGTGTGCAGTTAATGTGATAGCATGTGAGCTTTGTGTTAATGCATGTGAAATTCATGTGAAATGCATGTGGATGCATGTTCAATGCATGTGAAATTCATGTGAGATCCATGTGGATGCATGTTCAATTCATGTATTCACATGTGAAATTTGTGTGATTAAATGTGATTTTTGGAGCATTACAGGAGAAAAAAATTTCCTGAAGACAACTGAATTTTTACATTACATCCATCATACAGAACTTTGCATACCGTCAACCAGCAGAGGATTAGAAATATATCTTGAAACCAACAATGTTTCATCAAGAGGAATTTGACTTGGCTAAAGAATGAGCATTATAGTGAGACAAACTGTAAACTCCACAGAACAAGGTACAAACCATCAAACATACATGATTGACAAGAAAAATACCACGACCACGAGATAGGGCAACAGGTTTCACAATCCATAAACCTCTGTGCTTTGCAAAAGATGCTGAAAATCAAATTGAAGAATACGTTTATTTTCAATTATATTTAAACAGCATTTCCTACATTGCACATAGATGGCATCCCTGCAGCAAATGTTCAGTCAAAACACCTTCAGTTGGCTACAACATGTTTTACTTCATGAGTAAAATTATTGGCAAATAAATAAATTAAAATTTTCAATAATGAGGCCCATTTATCCACTTTACTGCAGTAGCAAAACTTTTTTTACAAATCGTTCAAATCTCATCCTGCATACATACCACAAAATTGGCTATATTCACTTGGAGTAACATAAGCCTCAGGAATAAAGTCAAAATTTTTATGTCCCTAAAAAGACAAAGTTAACATAGAATGATATACAGTATTTTATCATATGGTTGTGGGTGTTTTACCACAAACTAAAACACTTGTATTTTCCATATTTTCACTAGTGAAGGTGTATGTGTTTTTGCGCTCGTTCGTAAAATACTGTTTTCGCCACTCGAAAATAACGTTCATATCTTCGTGCTATCCTCTATTTATTTCCTACATCAGCAAGGATGTTCCCAAGCAAGTCTCTCTCCACTTTTTTCATACCTTGCTACTTTGCATTTTCTGTATATTCTGATACAGTTTGTCCTTTCTTGTCAGTTCATATGATCTTGGAAAGTGGTTTACTTTCTGAAACTCATGTAGACCACTAAGAGTGTGTGGTTTTAAATGTGAACCAGTCCACATTAAGTTGAAATCTGAACAATTTTGGTGCACCTGTAAAATATATATACATCATTTAGATCTAGATTAGCGGTCCAATGAACCATCCCAAGTTTGGGTCACACATTAACGTCACAAACCTGAATTGCCAGAGCTTGTGCACAGCATTTATCAATTCTTATCAAGGCATTTGGCCAGGTCTTCAGATTAAAGTTATTAAGTCTAGCTAGTGAAGTTACAAAATGGCTAAAACAGTAAGTCATTGATTGACTCGTTTCAATACTGGAAATACATTTACACTTGAACTAATAAACCATAATATATTTCATTGCACCTCTTGAAAACAATGTTGATGTAGAATATTTCTCACAATTTTGCATTCTGTTTTAATAAACTTGTATCCCAGATGAAGTTTTGCTGAAAGACATATGTAACAAAAAAATAGTAACATGTCAAGACACAATGCTTTTCAAATGACAAGAATGGCGTGTCTAATACAGTATAGTCCCCATTTTGTGAAAAGGAATTCTCAAAAGTTTACTAGCAGGAATCAATTGGGCATTTAAATTCACGCCCGTTACGGTCTGAGAACTATAGTTTACCTGCAACAGTCTTCTCTTCATGTGGTAAGCCCCAAAAGATATTTTGAACAGCAAATTTTACAAAGGATTTTTTCCACTTTGATTCACCATGTCGAATAATTGAAGAACTGATGTTGGAAAAAGATACCAGTAAGAGTTTTAAACTACTTTAGGTAATGAAATACCATATACATAATCATGTTTCCTGGTTAAAACAAAACATGATTGTGCAGTATTTCATTGCCTATTTAGTGCAGCACCACAAAAGAGTAGTAAAGAATGTCAGCTTCAGTGATTTTGGTGGCAGTCAGTGCTATTATTCATCATAATTCATCACTCCGCATGTGCTGACAGTGCCATGACCAGAAGCAGTCACCCCCCTGGAAATATACCATTTTTGAATATTTCCAGGGGGTGAAGATGAGCTTCTTTATAAACTCTTTTATGGTAGTGCTCCTAAAAATCATAAATATGTTACTGAATCCTGTAATTTAAATAAGTGGTACACTACTCTCTAGTTAACTTAATTCACAAACCTTGGCCTCAACTTATCCTTAGCATTTTTGTTCTCCTGTCTTTGCATAAATTGTCCTCCCTGAAGCAGGCCAAATGATGACACAGATTCTGTTTCAGACTCAGCCAAACTAGCCATATTACTGTTTTAAATCTTCATCAGAACTATCAATAAAATAAAGATACTGAGATAGACATCAGGTTTTCTCAAACATATTTATACAATCATGAGTCATGGCTTGTTTAGAACCATCAGAGGATATCTGCTGGCCAATAAATTGCCTATAAAACATATTATTATACAATGCTCAGGCAATCTCAATTTTGATTGGTTGATAGTCCACATAACATTCTCAATGTCAAAAGAGCAAATTCGTCAGAGAGGAGAGTTTTTGAAGCCTAACTGCAAAAAAAAGGGCAAAGAGGAATCAAAAAACAAGGCAAAAATCTGCAATATATTGTTTTATTTTGAAGCATGGAAGCAGATGGAAATGCACATTGTAAAAACAGTCTGACCAGCCTAAGGTTTAGATTGTGTCGTCACTATAAGGCAGTTTATGGTATCAATATTATCAATGACCCTGAATTTGGTGAGCCGAACAAAGTTTTTCTTGCGAAAATAGTGAAATAAATATTTTGCTACAGTATGTGCATGTGTATGAAGGGCCTTACTAAAATCAAAGCCAGTTGACATTACATTATAATTGTATAATAAAACAATTACTGAATTCAGCTTTTGTATGACATCAAGATTTATCCAGACCTCGGTCAAAGTTATTTGCCCCAGCTTCTCTTTGGCAGATAACTTTGATAAATCTTGATACACGCTCAGCCTCATCCAATAATTGTTAATTGTCAGTCTGTCAGAGTATTATTAATCTTCCCGCTGAATACACAGTCAAAAGCAGTAAAATTACCATAACTAACTTACCCTTACAATTCTTCCAGCTTTGGAGCCTGACGTCGATGTTGTAGGTCACATGGTAACCAAATTTTCAAATCACAAACAAGATAAACAACTTTTATGTAAATATGACAGACTTGATTCAATTCAGTTCCACATACAATAAACGACTTTTTGTTGAAGCCATATAGCAAAATTCAATAAGAGTATAATCAAGCTTTTTTCCTGCTGAATTAAAACGAGCATCAATGTTTCCTGTGTTTTTTAATACGTCAAAAACACTAAAATTTTTGAGGACGATTTCAAAACAAGCCCGCCATCTTTATCTGCGCAAGTTAGGAGCCTGGCTCTAGCGGGTTAATTTTGAGAAAGACCGCGGAGTGGGCGGTTGGGGGAGGGAAGTGGTCCATGGGCCATGACCCCTTTTTGCTTCTTATTAACGTAGATATCAATTGCTGAAATTTAAAAACATTACCCGTTCCTATGTACCTCGTTGCCAGGGCTTGGAGAGGTGGACGTATTGACAGGTTGTTCTGTGTAAGTCAACATTATTCAAAATTTTTCAAACCAGAATACCTGCAAGATGTTTCAATTAGTTCCTGCGTCTCAAGACATCGATCAGTTTGCTGATATCAAGTTTCGGAATTTGGTGGTCATGAAGTTTGAAGAATTCGAAAAGCATAGATCTACTTGAAATAAACCTACATGCATAGATCTACTTATATTTCATTCTGTTTCCGTTTACTTAAATATATTTTAGTCACATGGCAGAAATCATGAGTTCTACCGAGATTACTTCCGCAATTTATAAACTGATAATGAAATCAAAGGTGGGCAATCTTGGTTAGTTACTAGAAGTAGGTGGACACCTTACTAAGCCTGGAGCTTTACAAAATGAAGTACAAGCTTCTAACCGTCTTTATTCTTTCAATAATATCTCGCATTGCTTCACGACCTGCTGGCCAGCCTGCTATGCCGTGCGATCCGACAAAATGTAAGCTGCCCGACTGCCGCTGTTCCAGCACCGAAATCCCAGGCGATTTACCTTCTTCGAACATCCCACAAATAGTCATGGTGAGCTTCGATGATGCAGTGAACGAGGAAAACATGAAATATTACCAATCCCTTTTCCCTGGCAAATTTAACCCGAATGCTTGCCCCATTTCCGCCACGTTCTTTCTGTCTCACGAGTGGACCAACTACGTGATGGTGAATCATTTGTACCATCAGCGTCATGCCATCGTCGACCATACTATCTCACATCGCACTCCCATCTCGTGGTGGAAAGAAGCTAACTATTCGCAATGGCAGCAGGAAGTCGTAGGTCAGCGAGAAATCATAAATACAACAGGATTTGTAGCCCTGGAAGATGTCAAGGGTTTCCGCGCTCCGTATCTGCAGATCGGAGGCGATAATGAGTTCAAGGTTTTACACGATGCGAAATTTCTTTTCGAGTCTTCAATGCCAAGCATGACGAGAGACGCTGCCTTACGACCGAATATATTCTATGATAGTTCGATTACCAAAGGGTGTCAAATACCGCCCTGTCCTAAAAGTAGAGTTAGTGACGAGTCTTCGATGCCAATCATGAAGAGTGACCAACTCCTATGGGGCTGTCCAATACCACCCTGTCCGAGAGGTATAGATAGTGCCGGACCTTCTATATCGACCTTGAAGAGAGGCCCTGCCCTCTGGCCGTATACATTCGACTACAGTTCGACCCAAGAATGTGTGATACCACCCTGCCCTAAAGGTATATATATATTGCTTATTAGTTAGGGGAAATGAAATTTGATGAGTTTTACAAGTACTTTCTAAAAGTTGATAGAAGAATTTTTGCTATGCGCACGGTTGTCGGTGAACACAATACATATTTGAAGCAAGAACGTTGCTCATTCGGCCCTCAAAACGAATGAAACCAAAAATGGTGATATTTGAAGGAGCTATGACGTCAACCTGGATTGACGTCGTATTGCTCCTTAACTCTCTTCATATTTGGCTTCACTTTTTACACTGGAATTCCCGAACTGTCAATTCTAGCGATGTACTGTCACGCAATTCTAATTTTCGTGGCTAGAGTTGACATTAAGAAGCCAGCAAAGTCTTTGATCTAGGCTCTCATTCTGTAGTTCTAGCCTGGCCTGAGAGAGAAGCATTTCCTTTCCGCAGCCTGTAAAGTAGGCACAACAACAACTGGTAAAGCACCCTAGACAATTGTGAAATCAGGAATCAGTGTTCTGAAAAAATTATTGCTTTCCCTAGAAATGTTTCCATGTTTGCCATTTAAGAAATCTCAATATATATATAACGTGTTAATTTTGGTTTGCGAAATACAAAATAGTGCTCAATGACATATAGACAGAGCAAAATATCTATATGTCTACACGGTCAGCAATTTATGTTGGAGGAAAAACTTAGTATTTTGAAAGAAAGAAAACAATTACTTGCTTAATCAAAGATCGGAAATAGTTTCGGCCTGCCAGCATAAAAATAGATTTAAGGTAAACAAGTTTAACAAACAAAGGAATGCATGCTATTTGAGCACCCACATGTCCACGTTTCCTCCTTAATAAAAGAAGCTCGCATGTTTTCGAAATTTGTCTACCATATATATATATAATGTGTAATACAAAAGAGTGCTCAATGACATATAGACAGAGCGAAATATATAATGGCTCAAAATACCTCAAAAACTTACCACTACAATCTGTTTCATCCAGAAGGAATCTTTAGGTGGAAGATCTGAAGCCACCACCTGAAGATTCCTTCTGGATAAAACAGACTGTATTCAAGTCATAACAATCACTTAAATATACATATAAGAAGATACATCAATCACTTTAGACTCGTACCCAGGCTTGTGGGAAGTGCCAATGATTGACTGGATTGACCTGTCAGGAGCACCCTGTAGTATGGTGGACGCATGCGCCGCACCAGCGAATGAAGAAGAAGCCTTAGAACTGTACATGAATAACTTTGACGCTCATTACACAACAAACCGCGCGCCATTTCCAATGTTCTTTCATGCAACTTGGTTTACGAGGTATCCTTATACGCTCTCAGGTAAGATGTGTGGATTTGACTGGCTCGGGCAAGTTCGTCATCAAGTCTGAGAAGCTCACACTTCAAGTTTTTAGACTTGCTGCAAGTTATTGAAGTCTTCACAATCATCATGCATCGGGCCTATTGATGACTTGCAGCAGTCTGGTTATCAAGCCGGAGCAAGCGATGCGAGCGCATTCTGATATCAGCTTGATGACTGCCAGGAACAGGCCTGCAGCAGACTTGCTGCAATATCAGGATGTGTAACATTAGTTTGGCCTAAATACTTATTTTGAACTTTTGCCCTTCAGCTCTGGATAAATTTTTCGAAAAGCTACTTGCAATGAAAGACGTTTGGATCGTAACAATCCCGCAAGCAATCGAATGGGTTCGGAATCCGACGACACTCGACAACCTTTCCGATTTCGCTCCGTGGAAATGCGAGGAGCCCGCTCCCCCCTTGGCCTGCGACGCTTCAACCCAGACCGTGTGTGGATATGACGCAAACAGAAGGCTGGTACAGCGTGGTCAACCGGCCGTGCATTATCTATTTTCTTGTCTACACGAATGTTTGAAATGTTATCCCTGGGTAGGTGACCCAAGAGGATCAAAATGCTAGATTAGTAAAGTGAATCAAAATTCTCATACTTTCAAATTCATCAAATGGACTTGGCTTATTTTCGCTGTAATTGTAGTAGCATCTTCTTTGTTCCTAGTTTATCTTGTCAAAGTTGCTTTCAAAATTAAGCAAACTGCAAACACGAATGCAAATTTGGATATAATAGACACGGGTTATTTTGAGACAATGTGTATGGTTAATCTATCGACAATGTGTATGGTTAATTTATCGAATACATCTGTGAAACAAATTGACGTTTAAGGTTCTTGTTGAGTTTGCATCGAGAAGCAAGAAGAAATGTTTTCCAACACAAGAAGATTTTGTCGTGAAAGCATTCTTGCCCAGTTTATCTAAATGAGATGAGTCACTTTTTCCAACATTTTAATATAACAATAGGGGACGTTCGCGGGCATAAATATGTTTTTGGCTCGACTCAGAATTGATTTCAGCCCGAGCGTAGCGAGGGTTAAAATGAGCTCGTAGGAGAGCTAAAAACATATTTATGCACAAGAACATCAACTCTATTACTATTATAATAACTTTAAAGCAAAAATATATTTTAGCCCGCTGATTTGTTAATTTTAGCCTGCAAAATACGTCACAATGCTCACTACAGTTATTATAATACAGGTTATCGTGGGTAGCCCTGGAGTTTATATCAACACACAAAAACACACGCACAAATTAGCAAAAATAAATACTTTGTTTAAAATATAAATTACATTTACTTTCAAGCATAAAATGAAATCAATCTATTCCGTACTATTCTGTAACTCTGGCTAAACATTTTCTACAATTAAATAAAACAATAAAAGAACAGAGGAACGGAATACATCAACTCCATAAAATCTTTATTTGTCAGATAATTTCAATTTATCAATAATTTACAAGTATTATTTCCAATATACATCTAATGATAATCATAATAGAATCACATGATAGAATCAAACTGTGGTCATGGGGGATATTTTCTCTTTTGAGAATTGTGAGTTATATAGTTGATCTGGAGTATCCGTCACAACTGAAGAATCCAAGACTGTTTCGGGACTGCTCGATGACGATCTAAACAGAAAATGAGACAAGAATAAGCGTCTAAAAATGAAAACAAATATAAATCCAACATAACTTTAGGAACAAAATAAAGTATTCAACCACGAAAATTGAAAAATACTGCTAGTGTTTTACTGTGGTTCAGATCACCTGGTACAAAATAGCTTTGTCAATTTTACCTACTGTTCTCCCTAAAGGGTCACCATCATCATTGCAGGAGGATACCGAATCTGAACTAACTCTCTTTATACTAGATATAGTTTCATCGATGGTAAACTGTTTTCGCTCTTGCAAAGAGTGACCCTTACTGAACCGTCAGAAGAAGGTTGAGACGGGTCCACTAAGTCTTAAAACCACTTTCTATTCGGAGTTACTGTGGCGCGATATCGAGGATGAAAAAGATAAAAAGACAGAGTGTGTGAAGTTTCCATACCTTGTTTTTGAAATGAACAAATATCTCATAGCATTTGTAAAACTATTTCTTTTGTTCAACTTCTTCCAAGGTCTCTCGTTCTCATCGTCGTTATGTCCTTCCTGACTTCTTAATTTAACTTTATCCTTGTAATTATTGTTATTAATGACGTCACCTTCGCAGCTGTCGTGATGTGTCGTAGAATCGTCGGAATCACTGTGTTCACGTGACAGAGAATTTTCACGTGACAATGGAGAGTGTTCAGGGGGAAATGCAGAATGTTCTCGTGACAAAGGAGAGTGTTCACATGACTGCGTAGAATGTTCACGTGACAATTGAGAGTGTTCACATGACTGCGCAGAATGTTCACGTGACAATGGAGAGTGCGTACGTGCGAATGCAGAGTGTGCACGTGACAGTGGAATATGTTCACGTAATCCGGTACAATTTTCCATACTAGAGCATGAATGAAGCTTTTTATCATTAATAAAGTCACTGTCTGATCTTGAACATTCATTAGCTTCGACAAAACAGTCATCTTCCGGGCTTCTTGGTCGGCGAGATTTAATGTCCAACTGCTCATCGCTAGATCTTGGCCGTCTTCGCAAGCTGTCAAATTTGTGTCGAATCATGCTGGAAAATGGAGAAAATACGAGTGTCAGTTTAGTTGACATACACAGTCTGTAGTTTTAGTATTTCGAGTTCCCATTCTTTCTAGGGTGATTAGCACTCACACGTTAACTTTCGAACTATCTTACCTTCCAATACTGTCTCTACTGACAGACCGCATCAGTTCATCTTTAGCAGGACTCAGTGAATTATCTTTTCTACGATTGATCTCCACTTCAGTCATACTCAATGGCCGTCGTTTCCTTCGTTTCGATTCGCCACTATTTCTAAGAATTACTTTCAGGAAATAACTTTTCGACGAAAAACTTCTAGAAAAAATAAATATAAATTCCCAATGAGGACCCAATGAGTATTAAGAAGTTTGACGAGGAAACAAAAACCTGGGAATAATGTGGCAAATCATTGAACAGTATGTAGAATGAATTACAAAAAAAAAAACACACACACACAAACAGCTAAGTTCACTCGTAATAGGCTAGAGTCTTCACAATACAGAGAGTAAAGGCTGTTTTCCAGTTACGCGTTTTTCACACGTGCGTACACGCACGTAAAACTCTAAATCCATTTCAATATTACATTTGAAATGAACAATTGTTTACATTGAAAGAATTCAGCATTCCCTACGAGTTAGCATGTTTTAGTGATTCTATTTGTTAAATACAAACTACTTAGACGAGTTTAAACATTTACGTGCGTGTACGTACGTGTGAAAAACGGATAACTGGAAAGCAGCCTTAAATCAGAGCAAAATACTAGTTTTTTGTTACTCACCCAGACGGTGACGGTGATCTTGGTTCAGAGGGTGTTTCGCTATTCGTAAGTGAGCCGTACCCTGAAGATTTCTGATCAGCGGTGGGTGAAGTGCCGTCTATGGCCAGCGGTGATAAGTCTTGCGCATGTGGAGTGGATGGAGTCGAGGCTTCTGATAAGTCAGAGTCATCCGAGGATTTTCTAGTGAAACAAATAAAAAATGTTAAACTGGACTAAACTAAAGATAATAAGATGAGAAATCACAGTTCATTCCTGATCAACACCTCAGTCACAGAGACTAGAGACAGATACACTAATCAATCCTGAAAATTTTTATATTAATTCTCAGTCATATTTACCTTGGACTGCTAGCGCATTCAGAATTTCCCGAATCTCTTGGTTTGAAAATGTGTCTTTTTCTTCTGGAATAAAAACAACATACATCACTTTAAAACAAGAACGGATCAAAAGCTACATAAAAGGTGTACACAAGCGAAAGGTAAAAGATGAAAAATGATCAACTACACTCGTTTTACCTTTTCCTCGAAGAGCGTCTTGTGCTCGCATTTCTCGCGAGTCTAGTGGAGTTTTGAATGGAGCTGTTCAAGATGTTGATAATATGGATCATTTTCTCCAGAGAGATTTCAATATGAAAACTATCAGGATGGTTTGGGTCGGTGTATTTCGCCAGTTGCTACAAGAAAAATAAAAACTTGTTATAGGTTTCCACAACCGCGATACAGCCTGATACGCCTTATTGTGCAACCCAGTTGAACCAGAGACAAAATTTCGAAAGAAATAGCTCTAAGCTTCTTAACAGCCACGATTTGGTTGAAACTTATGCCAACCCAAACTTAAGCTACCTGGCTTTGAACAACCTGCTCGAACTTATTATATTTTAAACAAAAACAACAATGTTACAACCGTGATACCAAGGACAGTGGTGATAGTGGTTTGTGAAAAAGAAAATCCACACATACCCTCAGCAAAAGAACGTATCTTGGTAAGCGCTGGATGGGAGTGAGAAGAAACGCAGAAATACTAAGACGTTCGCATCTCGGGTCGTTGCCGCATTTCTGGAAATGAATTAAGATCCCAACATTAACACAATGTAATGGTTTATGCGACAAAATACAGACTAATTGAAGTATAATTTTTTGCTCACCTCTAGAAATCTTTTAAATTTGTGCGAGTTTCTCGTATACTTGTTTATAACTGCGATGGATTTGGGAAAATTGTTTACATATTCTGAGTATAAAGTCATGAAATCAATCTTGAAAAAAAATGAAAATATATATATATATAAACAAATTGTTTTCGCAAAAACAAGGGCGAAAGACCCTCGTATCCAAGGTCTTTTTACCTTCAGACGAAGAAAATGATAAGAAATAAAGAATAAAGAATGAGATAAAAACAGACAAACCAATTCACATGTAAACAAGGGAGCAAGCAAACAAACTGCAACGAAGCCTCCACTTACATGATAAGAATTTCCCAGCTTTGTGAAGATATCTCCTAAAACTCCTTGCCATTTCCAATTGTTCAGTCTTTCTTCTAATTCATTCATGAATTTTTCATGCCCGTTTTTCATGGCGAGCAATTGTTTTGGGAACATCGCCTTCATATCTTTCTCAGGAATAAAGGATGAACTCTTCAAAGGTTCTGTGAAGACCTAAGTTTAAAATAGAGAACATGAGTAACAGTTTAAAAAGAAGAGTCAGGATCATTTGAGCGAACGTTAAATGCAGCAATCAACGCCTTCAGAAAGATAACGTCAATTCGTCAAAAAGACTTAAGATATTCACTTGAACATTGTTCAAGGTGTCCGTGTGCCTTAAAACTGAAGCGCTTCTATACGTTTTTTTTGAGGTACTTATAAAGCAACCTGCAATAATACCAAAACAATAGCAGATAATGTTATGTCACCTCGTTCAACGTGTCCAAAGCCTTTATGTAGTTCTTTTCAGTCTGCAGGATTTCGTGAGCAACCATTAACCGTTTTTCTACAAGAGAAACATCAGCTCTATCATCGGATCAATAAAAGGACGAACCTTGATAGTCCTCTATACGAAGAAGTAGTCCTCTATAGAAGAGTATCCAATGAAAACGGAAATAGTTTTTACCAACCTTCTTTCTTTTTAAGAGCCATAATTCCAAATCCCGTATGGCAGCTTTTTCTGCGCCCAATTTCGCTGTGTTTTACTGAACCATTTTCTGACCACGTCGAGAGCGTCAGTGTTGCTAACATTTCATTCTTTGCCTTCAAACATGAGCTGTTCAGATTCTGGTAATCTGTAGAAGCAACAAAGCTTGAGCTGCAAAGCACTGACGACATACATACTGCTAGCTGAATCCTTAAAGTAAATGATTCATATATCATTACAATTTTATACCCCGCGGTTCAGATGTTATAAGTATTTTCTTGGAATAAACTTGAAATACGATTTCCTATAAGAATATTATCACGCTAAACTTCAAAATATACGCGAAATTCTTCTGTTTTTATCCGAAGAATACCTCGTTCTTCACACAGCACTCAGCATTTCGAAAATTATGTTTGAAGCAATTACATCAGCGAGCTACAAAATTGCCAGTGTGCTGCTGAATTGCTCGGACATCGCGGCGACATAAAAAGAGCAAGCTCTTTGCAATTATGCTATTTTCAGTTAGGCGATAATCAAAGATAATTGGGACCCAGAGATGACAGCAACGCAG
Organism: Muricea muricata; assembly: GCA_963855995.1. Taxonomy (NCBI): domain Eukaryota; kingdom Metazoa; phylum Cnidaria; class Anthozoa; order Malacalcyonacea; family Plexauridae; genus Muricea; species Muricea muricata. Next base: position 851,902 of record OY979719.1, read on the forward strand.
CAAAGAGTCCTCAACATAGGACAGCTTGTGAATATGAAATGGCAGCTAGGTCAGAAATTGCTTGTTTTGGCTGAGCAAGCGGACAAAAATAGGACAGCTGACTCTGATATACATGTATAAACGAAGACAGGTTATTACACTACGTTAGAATACGACCTGCACGTCATGACGATAACTTAAAATCTCGCTAAAAATATAATCAGTTTAAATAAAACCGGTTTCCAACTGGTTTTTCAATTATTCCGCAAACTAAGCGAACAACGGGACACCGAGGTCCCCTGTGGTATAACAGGAGTATCAGATAATATTTTTAGAGTCACGCACGAAAATAGAATTGCTGTCATTCTGTCTCGGGGACTGGGTGCTAGAATATTATTAGTCGCGTTGCGTTCATTTGTACGCAGGCTTTATCTAGCGTGGCCTAATCCGGGACTGAATCAACAATACTTTGCTTGTACAATTAATTCAGCTGTACTACGAAAGAGGTGTCAAAACACAGCTGCGTGCAATATTTTTCGAATTCTGTTTGTATATTCCACCACATATATGAATTATTTCATACACGAGGAAGGGCATTCACCGCTGGAAAATTATAGAAATTTTAAAACAAAATAATGCAATGTTTTTAAGAGCACATATTTGCACCTTGCCGAACTAACTATTCGTACGCCCATGGGAGCCACAAAGGGTAACAGAAAACTAAAATAGTTGTTTATACCTGATGAGCTGGAAGCTCTTGATGTTTTTCTACGCAGGCCGGTAGGTAGCGAGACTGTGTGCGGGACTGACCGCCTTCTGGTCGCCAAGACTGATAGTGCAGGAAGCTAAAAATATGACAAAGAAAAAAGATTAATATCGTATACACTACAAGCTGTACATTGCACACAAGAAGTTCAAAATCGTATAACTGACCACACGCTTAATGGGAAGTATATAGCTGAGCGATTATCGCAAAGCTGTGGTTGCGCTAAGAGCTGTATCAATTTGAAGGGAAAAAAGTAATTAAGGCTTGTTATATATACGATTATATTTTCAGAGTTATTATCTTTAAAAGGAAGTCACGCGAGTTGAATCAGATAGCAGCAAAAGAAATGAAGTCTAAATAAACAAATCTTATTTAAAATTCCTAGTAATGAAGTCTGTCTGTGATTTCATCATAAAAAAACTATATAAAAAATTTAAGCTCTTACTGACTTAATGGACTACAAGTCGTAACGCAGTTCTGGAAAGTTCGAAGAACGCGATGGAAAGATTTAGGATATCGATTCATCAAGGAAGTAACTTGCAAATTTTTAAGATTTTAATCATTTCATTAAACTTATACTGGGAAAACTTACAGCAGCATCGCAAATAATTAAATGTTACTTATTTTAGTTTTCACTAGAATATAATCAAGATTGGATTGTTTGCTTTTTGCGTGGGCCGAAAATGACTTCCACCCTAAAGAAATATGCGAACTATACTGAAGTATTTTTAGCTAATATGTCGAGCCAAACGTTGCCAGGGTAGGTAGTGTGGGATCTTCAAGCGCTCGAAAGTATAAAAACAAAACTTATTCAACGTCACAGTCTTATTCAACGTCACAAGGCTCTTTGCGAACATCACAAATTTCCTGACGAAGAACCTTTGTTCGAAATGTCTAATTCAGTTCACATCGTCTCACTTTCAAGTAGTGAAAAACATATCATTCCTGAGTTCTTCAAAGTCCTTTAACCTTTCCAAAAAATGGTCTAACATCCAGTTGGCTTACGTACGATGACGTCAATATGTTGGTCAAATATCGCCTCTTTATTGGATACACACGAATCAAATCGATATGATTGAGATTCGAATTATATATGGTATTTGGTACTCTTAAAATTCTCGACTATTTTTGGCAGAAACCGTATTTCAATGGCATCTCAGTAGACTATAACATAAAATTAGAACTGGAGTTTTGATTTGAATTAAAGCAATATGCCCTTAATTTCACATTTTTGTGATTGCGATGTACGAATTTTGTATGGGTAAATTTTTATTTTAAAAAATCTGTACCGAAGAAACGACGTTTTAAAGTAAAATTTCCCACAGACTTTGTACCTGTTCATTGACTTATTATAAAACGTCTTTACGACTTTCTAAACTTATATTAAACTTAAATAATAGTTGCATGTTATTTAAGATAAATATAGTTTCTTATATAGAAATCTACTTCCAACATAAATCAACAAGTCACTGGTTGATCAACTCCTGTCGGCTAAATCGCCAAATAAAACTATCCAATACTTCTAAAACAGCACATATCTTGCAGCTATTTGTGAAATAACTGTCACTCTTTATCGAGTACAGTCATCATGCAGTAAATAACAATTCAGCGCATATTCGAAAGCTACCCAAATGACTCCTTCACAAGGTTTCCAAAACTTCGATCCAATTCATGCTTTACCGTTAAAAAAATACTCTTAAAGCCGAACTTGACTATGATTTTCAAATGACACGCGGATATGTAGGGCCGGCCTCGTGACACGCTAAACTTAACCTATTTGACTGCGCAGACAAGCACTCAAAAGCTCCATCCTAGCGCAACTTTACCTCTTCGACTACGGAGTCTCGTCTCCACAAACCATTTTTAGACAACTCTTGAAAAACAGAGGACGTAAAGCTTCCCGATTCTTCACTTTTTTCATCCACATGCATGTTGGTGTACATTAACGCGACTCTAGCGCTCGACTAATGTGTTCACTAGTTTAAATTTGCATAGTGTTAAATTGCCTACAACCGAAGACATTGTCATGGTTGGACGTCATGGCGGGCGAGTTTCGATATGAAACCGCACTTAGAATAACTTTGCATGTAAAACAAATGTAAATTGTGATCTTTTAGCCTTTGGAACTGGCGCTGGAAAGAATTAGACAAAAATGTCATAACAGTAATCATTCGAGAACGCATTTCCGGAATCTTCTGGCCAGGAACTTAGAAGTTGGCCGTGAAAGCAAAACAGAGAATGAAATACGTCATGTTTCAAAATTAAAAATTCGCACAAAATAACACAAACTACAAGCATATTATGCACACACAGTATACTTTTCTTCATGATCACAGACTTAATTTGTCAAAGACTCAAAATACCTTTTGAGACAAACAAATCAGATCTTTTACCAAGAATTGTTGTGGTTTAACAAACAACTGTGTAATTCATACTTTTATAACAATGATGGGAAAATTGTACTGCAAAACGAACAGATTTCAGGCAGAAATTTTCTGGGTTGTTCCTTGAATGTTTCGATGTAACTTTGGTCAATTCAGAGATATTTGTTTAAGGATTATGTTGTTTTAATAAAACGATGCAGACGAATTTTTCGAGAAAACAATTTAGAGGCAAAAATTTGTTCAAATATGATGTACAAAAGAAACACTAGGGTGCGTGTTTACGGCTTCGAAACAAAATTTGACAGTCCAAGGTACAATTTTAATGAAGATCCACAGAGCTAATGTTGAAGAAGTCACTTCAAAGACAATAAAGATCTATAAGGGTAATTTTTTGCAAGCGATTACTCGTCCATATTCTGTATTTGAGTTTTATATCATAAAATGTCCATTTGGTAGGTCATTTATCAAACGATATATAAACACATCTGATTGGTTCATGAGATATATAAACACATCTAATTGGTGAATGGGATATGTGGTTGCAGCCGTCAAATTTGAACGCTTTAAAACCGCAATTATACTGTTCCATATTGTTTTCCTATCCCAATCCAAGTCCAAATATTAGTTTACAGTTTCGCACAGAATGCGTGGAATTTGTCAAAGTTGAAAGGGAAACAAAGTTTAGTTAAGCTCTTAGTAGGAGGCGAGCGAAACATCTCTCAAAAACTGTCTTACACTGGGGATTAGGTGAGCTAAGAATAGCCTGAGATGAACGACGACTGTACACAACTCTGTTTAGTTTCGAATGTAGATTTCGGTTTAACACCCAGTGCGATTATGATAGAAGGAAACTTTAAAAGTTAAATTCGAAGTAGAAAATGCATATCTCGAAAGGAAAGCTTGAAAACGTTTAAGCTATTCTTTCTAGGTCTTGTAACTGGTGCTTTATTCCACTTCTCATAACAATCCATGCATGCCTTGCGGTCATATGAGGAAATGGCTACGTCGGTCGGTTCACTGATCTCCTAGTATACTGGGAAAGATTCGTAGGGCTTTGTTATTTTGTCCACCTGTTTTCAACATTTTTTGCCGCGTTTTCATTGTAGCATGCGGTAAACGCTTACGATGGTTTAGAATCAAAGAAAAACAATTTGCTGCCTATTTCTATTCTTATTCCGATGTTTCCTGTTTTTGTTTTACATTTATTACTACTTCGCAAATATTTTCCAGATGGACGACCATCTGGAAAATTTCTTCGGAAAATGCGTGTTTCATACATGCGTATCCCATTACCTAGACTCGCTGGGGACAAATCAAACGGTCATTGTTAGAGTATCAGCTGCTCATGGTCACGATACCAAAGTGAATGGTTCACGAACGAGTATGACGCCTTTATGGCAATATTATAGGATTTAATAACAACCACAATTATAGAAAAAGTAGTAAGAGTGAATATGCCGTGACCACGCAAATCCAGTACCGTGCAAACGGGGTTTTCGTGGAAATGAATTATAATTTTGAGGGACTTTATTTAAATCGAAATTCAAACAGAGACCTGTTGGTGTTGCGAAAAATCCATCAACTATAGCTCCTTCTGGAGCAATCAAATACACTTCCGTACGATGCCGCTGCACTGTTCTCACCATGCACTATAAGCTACGGATGGGAGCTGATAAAAGCAGGGGTATTTTAACATTTTGTTTCAGTACACGAGTCACATCCGTGCCCAGATTTCACTATGATGTAGCACGCAACTTCGACCATGAATGCACAGAGCGCACGCCACAAGAGATGACGCCGAGCATCGCACAACACATTATTATCACAAGTATACAATCTCAAACGTACTTCATGACATTTCGAAAGAGAAGTCACATAGTAGGTAGTAGCTATGACAGTATGTTAAGGCGTACTGCTCTGCAAGCATAAACACTTTCATTATTTGGTAAGTTCAGCTTCCGGCAAAGCATGTTTTTTTCAATGAATTCCTCATTCAATATTACCAATATTGCTGATTTAGTGCCAAAAAAGAGCACTTTCGATATCTTATGACAGACTATAGAATGCTTCGAATGTTAAATTCAACCTTGACTGGCTTGAATCATCGTACCATTCATGCATCATGCATTGAAATTGTTAGCTATTTGTTGAACTTGTTATCTTTCACCATAAATTCTTTCAATTCAAGAGCGGTCTATACGCCGGTACTGACGCAAAGCTACGCGAGGCAGTTCTGTTGATTCTGTACAAAGAACCGGCAGACCACATACTTTAAGAATAAAAATATAACTAAAATCAACATCATTGGTGCTCACCTCGCTCATGCGTCGTTTACTCATTGGTTTATACACTTCATGATTGAGCGAGGCCGATTGACTTCGGGCCCAGGCACTTTGTCTTCTTCTCCTCTCCATGTTCGGCGAGTTTTCTAACTGTTTATTACAAGATGAGCGAACTGAACTCTGTATAGAAAACAAACAAAAATAAACTGTTACGATATGACGTCGGAACTTGCGTATCTGTCATCAACTTAGCGTTAAATGAAAGAAGCACACGTTATATATAATTAATTCCCCGTACTTTCCCGCCCAGTTGCGGTATGCTCCAAGTTAGACTGATGGGTGGTTTGGAACGAATTCGATTTGGTTAATATTGGCAGATTAGATATTTGTAATATTTTTAATGAAAAACACACGTGATTTACGATTAAGGAAAAGTCTAGTGCCAGATTCTACACAGCCATACTATGAAGCAAGGTTGAGATATTGGCGTTTGTAAAATTTGGTTTTTAGCCAATCATTTGATGATGTAATATTAATCACTGCTTTTATACTTTGCATAGAGAGTAATCTCGACAACACAAACAGACAACACAAATTAAAAACAAATGCGGATGGATTGGAAAAAGTATACAACTAAGAGGAAAACAAACAAGCGAAATACACGACCAAAATTCTGGGGTTTTCAGCCAGTTCTATTCATCGCAATTCGCAGCAAATAATCGCTGGGCAAAAAAAAGTTGGACAAATATCAAAATACCATTGAAATTCACCTTAAACTCGAATCGACGTCAGAGTAATGTCGACCACATCACAGTGGCCTTGTGTCAACAACACCTCTTCCCTGCGGGGTACTTCCCTGCGAGGTACTACCTCGTCATGTTACGTTCTACCTTAACGGGTCAACGCAATACCTGCCACTAAACGATCTTCAAAACAAATTGGATGACGGCAAAGTAGCTATAGTTCCAAAAACATTACGAAAACGTAGACTACACATAAATTACACGCTCGCTCGCTCTTGCTCAACGCTACTTCCGGCTTGGTGCAAGGTCAATTCATTGGCATCACATAGGACAAAGGTGTAGGTTCAACATGAGTCTCGGACTTGTGTATTTTTCCACTCGAATGAAGAGATATAAACCCTTCAGACATTGCGATGTCCTAAATTTAATCAGCAAAGATCGGTAGCCTTTAACTTAATAATTTTTGCATAACGTGAATGAATCACGTTAGATTCACTTTAGCGGCTACCAATGAATCACTTTAGCATACCAATGAATCACTTTAGCCTACTAAAGAATCACTTTAGCCCATCAATGCAACCATAGTCTTTCCGAAGGTTTTCCCTCAACGACTCCATTCAGTAAAGAATTCGCTATTAAAGGACAATGGCACTAAAATTTTTTATTGCCCAGATATAAAGTGTTACCTTCCCTGGTAATGAATATAATATTAAGACCTCACGAATCGTTTTCGTTCCGGAGTTATTTGCATGTTATTTGACTGCTAATTTACTTCTTGGCGGCCATCTTGGCTCGTATTTTCGAAAAATTATCTTTGCGTCACATGACCAGAATGACGTAGATAGCCGGCTAGAATCAAAACATTGCTCAAACTTGTCGCAAGATCGGAGATAGAAGTTCTTCTGGCGGATGTGATTGAGTGCTTTCTATATATATCATTGCAAAAGCATTGAAGTATTTGCCAACTGAATTCGTCCTATACTTTAGTTAGTTCACACATTCTTACGACAAGTGTGAATCATGCTTTAAATAACTGGCTCGGTATTTTTGCGCACGATATTGCAACCGGTTATTAAAGTATTCTCGTAAGTATTTTGCTTTCCTAATTATATCATTGTAATACCTTGTTGGATTAGAAAAATATTTTGGTAATATACAGCCTTGAGAACAGAAGATACCAGCACATATATTCATGCTTGACAACATCCAATTGAAAATATTTCCCCATAGAAACATAGCTGGATGAAAATATACTTCCAAGGAACACTTTTATTAGAGTTTTTACCAGTCTTAAATTCGCATTTTTCCTTGCTACTAATTATCGTTCTAAAACCTAATGGCGTAATGCGTTATATTTTGGTGAACATATAAATAGAATCCCAAACTTACCAAATGAGTATGGAATATTTTCCATTATTAACTGTTTATTTTAATTGTTTGTCAACCAGAACACACAAGACGTTTCATTTTGGTCTCATCTTTGTGCTAATACCCAGCAACTGTCTTTGTCTTAAATTCTTTCCATGCCCATTAATGACCATTATTAAAATCAAATGAATCAGCTACATGTTTCAAATTGCACAACTTATGTATGCGAGTTTGTTTGATTTATATTGTCTAATGTTGTATCATATGATAATTTCCAAAGCCAAGTTGCTATCCATAAATAATTGAGACGATATATAGGAATACTTGTGATAGTATCATAATCCTGCTATAAAATTAACTTATGTTTGTGAATATCTCAACACAGCTGTTTACCTATATCAACGATTTGTTGTTAACAAATAAAAACATATGGCACCCACGATAGTATCTCTACATAGCTGCACCCAAACACGCAGTATGATCAAAGTTAACTTTGAAGAAGTCATTCCAGTAAATTTAACCAATTGTATAATTTGTAAATATGATTTTACAGTGCAACTAGACAGCAAACTTACCAAACAGTTACAGATCTGACAGGTAAATTTATAAAACAAACACACGAATAGCTCCTACGAGTGCTTGATTGAGAAGGATGCTTTCCGATTATAAAATTACTGTGTAAATATTCCGCTCCAGAACAAGCGACTTTAGCTGGCCAACACACTTGTTCACAATTCGGTACGGTAGACACGAGCCATTTATGTATCATATCAATATTGTTTGGATATATAACGAAACTACGTCATGATGAGTGGGTGGCTCAAGCATAACTGGTCACGTTCAAAACGCTGGTTGGTATTTTGGGCACATATTATTGGCACATATAAGCTATGGCCGTGCAATAACATACTTGACGACTCACAAGTCCTTTGTCAAGTTTTGGCGTTGATTAAGAATTTATCATAATTAAGACCTTCCTGAGTAGGCTTCTTCTATTCACAAACTTACAAATACTTTCAGTGAAGACAATGTGTAATAGTGTCAAAAATATAAAATCTGGAGCATATTCAGTGCCAAAATGTGTTTACTCATTAAGTGGCCTAAACACAGCCGTACTTAATCCATCCCGTGAGGGGTAACGTGTTTCGATACAAAATTCCTGAAAAACTGATTTATTATGTAAGAATATCCGATTAAAATCCATCAGGATAAGGTCATGGAGCTAATAAGGTCATACAAGTAAGAACGTGACGGGATGAGCAGATGAGCACACACAGCAAAAAATAAACAACCTGTTCTGGCCTGATGAAAACAGCAATGAACAATGTTTTGCTGCCAACATTGTTCAATGTTGTCAACAATATTGTTCAACATTGTTACACCTGATTGCAGGCTAATTCAGGCTCAACAACACTGAACAATATTGTTGACTACATTGAACAATGTGGGCAGCAAAACATTGTTCATTGCTGTTTTCATCAGGCCAGAACAAGTACCACATAAACAATTTGTATTGAGGGTATAATTATCCTACCCAGTTCGTGGGTATCGGTCAGTCAGCAATAAAAACTTTACTAATGTGCGCCCAGGAACTGAATTCAAATAAGGCCTTTATATTTATATAAAAAAGGCCCAATCAATTGTAAGGAATCTCATGTTGTTTCCAAGACCACGTATCGCTAGTGTGTGCATGGTTCTCCTTTTTTTTTAAAGTTTAACCTTGATTGTGTAGGATTTTTAAAGTGTAGGTTGATTGTTCAGGGTGTGTAAGCTACAAGAGTAGTTAGAAACTGTTCGTTTAACTCGTTACTAATCTAACAAGGAATTTGAATAGAGCAACTAAACTATAAGCCCATGCATTATTCGTTTAAATTTGTCAACATAAACTTGGAGTGTTTCACGCGTGTGTATGAAAATCGCGGGCAGTACAACATTGTTTTCGCCATTTCATTGTTAACTTGAACACAGCCCCACATTTCGCCCCTTGACTATTGTTGCGTGGGTTGGAATGGTGAAAACAGAAATTTTCAGGACTCATCAGGCTAGCACATTCTTTACTATTGATATACATGGTGTTCATCTGGACTGCTTGCTTGGTTTCAAAAAGCATTATCAAAAATGGACAAAAATATGAGTGTTTGCTCATGAAGTTGACTGCTGACCAGTATTTTGACTCATAAAGGTAATGCTCTCATCCAGTATTGCTGGCTCAGATTACTCTCACATTTGTCAGCGTTCGTGACTTCGAATCGATAACGCAAACCTCAAGTCAAGCACCTGATCAGCATGCAGCCCAGATCCATATACTTGTGTCAACGTTTTTTATTATGGAACTGAACTTCGAAATTTATACTGTAACTGGACTAACCTCGACAGGCGTTTCCAAGCTGATGTTGTCGGTGTCATCAGAGTCGTCAAACAATATATCGCGATTATTCCAAGTGTGCTCAACTGCTGATAGTGCCGATATGGGTAGACTAAGTCTCCTCCTCGCCAAGTCGTAAGACGAAATCTTAATTAAACACAAGTGGAATGAAATTTAAGAAATGAAATTAATGGAATGAAGGAATTAAAGAAGGAGAATTAAAGAAATAAGAGAAATTAAGTATATTGCCAATATACCTGACGAATGAGTGGAAGAGAAGTAAAATATTGGTAACAACAAGAGATATTGGTCACTCGAGAAAATATAATTCATAACTTTAAGGGGACATGCGATGCAAATTTTAAATGTTTAATTTTGAAATATCACACACCCAAACCGACCTGGCCGCGTAGCTCAGAGCATTAGGCTAGCATCCCAAAGGACATAGGTCCGATTCCTGCCCAGGCCAGGCATATTTTTCAGCCTTCCCAGAGTGAATATAGAATGGGGAAATTTAGAGCTACAAATGCAGCAAATGCTGTTGAAAAGTTTAAAAAAGATTCCGAACACTAAAGACTGTTTTCTTTTGGACAGAATCGACCAAGCGGTTCTTGAACTCTCTTATCCGACAAATTATTCTCCGGAAACCTTCAAAACATGCAATCTTAAATGCTGACACTTTGGGAACCTGTTAAGCAGTTTAAGTAAATCTCACGCAATCAGTTTATAGATAATTTCAGTATTTAGCTCCTAAACGTGACTCGTATTGGCTTTAGTTCACGCTTCACGCTTTTAAGAAAGGAAATGAAATATATTAGTTTTCCGGGTTTTATAGATATTTTGTGCCCCGGTGTGAACACTGTTTTATAGTTATAAATCATGCGACAAAACTTGTTTACCTTTATAGCTAACATCACATGGATATTTTATAGGTCGAGTTTAGTCATGCACGTGTCTTCATTCTGACCTTATACTCTGTACAAAACTTTGTGAATTGTCATAAAAAAAACGAGGCGAAAAGATATAAATTGAGTGAGTGGGTGTCAAGGAGAACATGATATGTAAACCGTGATTTACTGTAAACCGTTGTATTTCGTTTATCGAATTTTCTCGAAGCTTTAAAAAATTTGATTGCTTGTTTCAATATCCATGTACGCCAACCGTTTTGCAGTAACTGTATTTTTGCTCACATAGATCTAAAAAGCCGGAGTAATAAGAACAAAGAACATCGTACACTGCATTGACAAAGACACTTATCAGCACTTTGAGTTCATTTTCAATTGGTCAATTTCCATCACAATAATGTTGTCTGCTACAGTTTGCCACCCTTTAATTATCCCTAATATGACAGAGCGTGGGAATACAGTACATGCACGATGCTCAAAGACATTTAGCTTTAGGGTAATTTCGTTAATTTTGTATAGCAAACGTGCAGGGCGTATGCAATAGCTTTAATGCATGACCGCGAATCAAAGAAATTTTACACCAGATGGAATTTGGCTCTCTTCAAATGCACTTACAGTTATTCAGCCAAATATATAGGTAGTTAGCACTAAAGGGAGTTTAATTTATTCTCTATATACTCGCGTAATGTGATAACATCTTTGTATAGTGTGATGTATATGTATATATAACCCCTTATACAATGAAACAAAGACTTGATTTTATCGAATAGTCGGATTCCACAACAGTTGGATTCCAGGCAATTTTCTCCAAGTATTTCAGTGTTCAAAAACCTCATTTTAGCTTAAAGATTATTTCGTATGTTAAGAGTCTTTAAACAAATAACATAGCAATGTGTCAGCGCTGATGGTGGACCAGAAGACGAAATCGCTGACCTAAATAGCGAAGTCAAAGATACGTGTGTAAAAGTCGAGTAAATACCATCAGTACTTTCCGCCAATTTGATAATGTCACCTTGTTCTCTCATTTTAGGAAAAATAAGATGAAAAATAGCACTACAGCGCAATGGATTGTCAAGGAACATGGTGAAATTGTCTATTTAAACCGTTAACGACGTTCCCTTGAACGACTGAAATCATGAAGCATTGGGCAAAATAAAACAACAAAGTCAAAGATGTCATAAAATATATATTACCGCTCAAGAAATGGGCTTGGCATACTTACAAGAAACGGTTCCTCTTGAAGAATACTTTCTTCTAAATCACAGATGCCATCATTTTCAGGAATCGAATCCTGCCTTCCCTGTTCCATGTTTTCTTCCGAATTTTCTTGCTCAGTATTATTTTGTTCATCACTCCAGTTCTCTCGCACAAACTCCCTCATTGGACAAGGATCCGTCTTACGGTGAACTAGACCAGGCCTTCGGTGACGAGGTGATTTTTCCACCACAGTATTCGTACTTGTAGTTTCTTCGAGGAGTGTGCTCAAAGTATTGCTGCTGAAGATGAAAAGCGAAAGATGTATTTAAATACTAGCGAAGCGTTAATTGCGGATACACATGCAAGCAAGCTGCGTATCACCGCCTACGCTTCTTTTAAACAGACAATGTAATATAGACTGGGTAACGTATCAACCTCTACGCGTATGATAAAATCATTTACCAATTCATTGATCTGATCAGACGAGTACGCATTGATTCGTATCCCCTAATTGTGGATTTAAGTTTTCGTGACATACCCTTACGCAATAATAACTTTTACAAGGCAAATTTGTCCTCGATCAATATTTTTTTAAAGATGTTTATAATTCGTATATTTTGGTCAGCTTGGCCTGAAAGCATTCTCATATAAGCGGTACTGCTGTGTTGGTATATACTGCATGTAATCTTGCCATGGTTATTACTACATCTAAACTGGAGTTCATTGCAGGTTGTATTCTTCTGATCAGGCTGCTGTTGTTTATCTGGAGTATTTGAAATCATATGAAAGTAATTCTTTTGGAAAATGGTGCTCCAAACTTATACCCATGAATGCAACAATACTTCAGACATCCTCAATTCTTTTACGTACCTGGAACGTGTATTCTAGAATTCCACAACCATGTTTTGCCACCCTATAATTACCCTACCTTTATACGGAAGAGCGTGGGTCCTAAAAGTATAGTATGTCTGTACTAGGGTTGGGCGATATTTAAAAAATCAACTCACGATTATTGTCATGGAAAATATCGTGATAATCGATAATATCGCGATTAATGAAATAGAAAAAATGACCATATTTTTCAAGTACAATTAATATAAAAGCATGTATAAACTTGTATATAATCTTATTAAAGACAAATCAACAACAGATTAAAGTAATACGAAGGCTTTTTCTTCTCTAATATTTACTGTTCATAACTGTTGTAATATAAAGTGTACTGTTCAATTTTATTCCATGTTTTGTGGAAGGAAAACTAAATTATGAACATGCAGTACAACTACCACGAAAAGCATTTACAATATTCGATGTCTTGCTAATACACTTTTTGAGGGTATATTTGTTGCTGGAATGCAAAGATACTTTCAACTTGTTTAGGATTCTGCAAGCTATATACATATTTCTAAGTAATATCACGATAGTCATCGAACATGACGATAATTTCGATAAATCGTCACTCAAGTTTTTAGCTTCGATACGATAATCGCGATTGGAAATATCACGATAAATCAAAATATCGAAATATCGCCCAACCCTAGTCTGTACGTGCACGATGTTAAAAGACATTTAGCTTAGGTTTTTTAAATATCTGTATTTACTTTTCCCGGGAACATTTCTGAAGAAACATTCCCAAACAAGCAGACGGCACGATTGCATTACTAAGATTAACCTAACCGGCTTTGGTTTAATGTTGGTTTAAAGTAAAAGCCTCTAAAGAATTTAGTGCATAAAGACTCGCCCAGAATTTGATCATGTTTTTGTCACAGAATTTCAGTAAGCCAAATAATCCTACTAGCAAGATTAATCAACACGAAAGCTAAATCCAACTACTTTCTTTATACCAGACAGCTCTAATAGTTTCCTTAATGTAGTAATGGTTCCCATGTATGAATCCAAATTTATTACGAAACTCTTAATACTGCATGATATATTTGTTAGTTCTTTTACAGCTATCGTTTCTTGTTGTTTCTTTAGATCGAATTTAAGGAATAGTTAAAAATTTTCCACATATCGTCTAACTTCTTTACGCCCTAAGGTCTATCAAAGTAATTATGCTAGTAATCCTATACTGCTCTAGCTATATGGAAGAAGACACACGACAGGTCACATGACACAAACATGGCAAAGATTACGGCGAGCACTGGGGGTAAGGAAGGTCATGTCATGTGGAGCTTAGGAAATCATAATTCATATTATACCACAGGATTAATAAACGTTGCACAACTTAATTAGAACAGGCATGCCAAACAAATTGTTTACAATGAAAACCCTGGTGGACAGTAAGAATACGTCATGTTTACAGTCTTGGGATTTTGCCGCATTTGTTTTACGAATAGTGCACGTAGTTTCGTTTTTTAACTGATGAAAAGCTTATAGAAGTTTTGCGTTTGGCGGGAATTAAGGCCGGGTGTAATGTCGTGCGTACTTGCACTTTAACCAGAGTTTATTGCAATAAGTTCATTTCAATCAGAGTCGAGGAAATTTTATTTTGATTTTAGCAAATTGCGTGGTTTTCGGGTAATTCTCATACACATGCAGTAGTAATACTTAGAGTTTATACAGCGATCCAATAAATCATCCAGTAAATTAATACAGCATTCGCCCTGGCAATACTGGACAATTAAACTATGAGATGATTCTTAATGACTCAGTTTCTGTAGAGCTGACAAGGGCTAAACAGTGAAAATAAAGATAGTTTTGGCTTCCCATGGTGTATATACAGCAATTCCGGAGCAATATATCTTACATCTTTGATAGATATAATCCAGGCCGTTTAAAGTTTTAACTTATAGTTGAATCATCTACCTGCATGAATAGGTCTAAATTTTGCAAGACTTTTATGAAATCTTGCAAACAATACTCGTAAGCTTTAACTTACTTTGGTAATTTAGCATCATCACAACTAATCTTTCTACTCCTCAGAGCTTTGGATGCAACTTGGTACTCCTTTCGAAGATGCCAGATATCCGAACTATCCTCGCTGTTTTCCTTCATTTCCTACAGGTTTGAAATCAACTGTTAATTCTAAGTCAACCATAAGTGATCTTTATTCAGTAGAGCTCATATCACTCGCGATATTGCCGAGACTCTGCTAAGCATGACGTCAAAAACCTTGTGGAAAAGTTTTGAAGCTGATAGATTTGGTGGTAAAGCCACCGTATAAACATCGTTTCGAACAACGTAAGAAGAATCTTTTTATACCTTCCATTACAACAAGTTTGTAGTCAGTCATATAGTAATCAACATGCATCTATAAATCCCCCCCCCCCCCCTCATGAAATGAAACCACAAATCTAAACGCCTAATGGACTTCAATGAGTCAAATGTAAAACACGTCTTTTTTCAACACGTCGGTATGCAGAAAAACGGCCTTATTGAAACCCTAGCCGATCCAAAGCAACAATAATCTCACGTCCATACTTTATAATGCTTCCATGTGAAATAATCCAGGCTATAAAAACATGACTGCTCTCATATGAGAGTTGAACCTTACAATTACTTAAATAACTCAATCATTACCTTGTAGTAAAAAAGAAAAAACAATGAATAACTTGGACGTCAATGAGTGGGGTTCAGAGCGTCACTTGTATGTTGAGCATGTTAATATGTTATCTATGCATATTCAACTATATATAATCCTGCAATGAAGTCATTAGCATGATCTAACACATGCATTTAACAAACAACCCAAGCTCTTGGTATGTTAATCCTGCGTGGGGTCGAGTGGAGGTGAAACTACTTGAAAACGAAATCTCAAAAGTAAGGATCCATTTTGGAAAAAAAAATCATACATGTATGCTCCTGGTTCTGAACTACATGAAAAATATCTCAAACGTGCAGTTGTTCATTGTGGGTAGAATTCTACAATATTCTACAATAGTTGTTGCTGTTAGAAATAACCCCAAAAAGATCTCAAACATATGGTCTGTGATCCAGTGAAAGGTAACATTCTAGAATAACCTATAACAAGTACTTTAGTGAGGTAAAACTAAAAAAATAAAAAATACTACAGGATCTTCAAGACTTTCAGAGAAACCGCAGAAAGCATTCTAGAATACAACCTACAGTGGACCCCCACGTTTGAAACATTTTTAGGTATAGTGGAGACAGAAACCAAGGTAGCTCATTCTAACTTATTCAGACGCAATGTATGCAGCATCCACTATGCTAGCTACCTATTATACTTTTTAGACATTTCGTTATAGCTCTATCTATTGAATACGGAAATAAGTAAAATACGGTAATAAAACTATAGTTACTCTACAATGCGCCAGAAAAATTATAGTTTTGGTGGTTTTACTACTCGTTATCTATCTCGAGGAATAGCCAGCAAGTACAGCAGCTAATCAAATGACCGAGCACTTGTATAATATATTAATATGATTTCACTACCATAATAATAATTCATTTATTAACCTCCATAGATCTCCCTTCACAGCGTGCCAGCAACGTCTTCAATTTTGACAGTAAATACATTGAAATACGCATAGTAAACCACGTCAAAATTTCACTCCGTTTAAGGTACTGCGATGTCTATTTTTACCAAAAGTTTGTCAATGTTTGCAAGCACTTCCTAGATCGCTCCTTCGCTCGAGCAGTCTAAGACAAATATGAGACCATAATTATCCAACATGGGTTTACAAATCTAACAACTGGATCAGCTATTTCCGATCTTAATCAAATGAAATGACAAAACCTTTAATTTTAGACAAAGCATCCTTTTTTCCTCAACTTCGAGGTGCCTAATTCGGTCATTTGGCAGATTTTGCAAGGCGGTAGTTGCATACAATTTCTGCAAGTGTTACAGAAAAAATGATCTTTTTAAATGGCGGTTTGTTGTTGCAACAAAAAGTAATTATTTGAAACCGCGTGGCACGCGCTGAATTAACTTGGCACGAAAATGTTTAGGCGGGGAAAAAACCGGTATGTTTACAAGCAACAGCTAAAGAATATTTCGGGGTGAAATATCGCCTTTAATTGTGGTTTTTAAGGATGAAATATATGGAATACTCGTCACGTTTCACAAGACAAAACGTGGAAAGGAGCAGTTACAAGTGATGAAATAACGTCGACTATAATTGGCTATTTAGATGAATTGAGCTTAAGAGAGACACTTTGATTGGTTGGCAGTACTTGCTAAGCCTACCAGAGTATAGTGTACTGTAATTTCTGGGAGGTAAACATGTATTTAGCATTACCCACGTAATAAAATATTTATTTACTTTTTTAGGTTTTACAAAGGCCGTCAAAATGTCAAGACAGAACAAGATATCCGGATAGATCCTGACGAAGAGCCTTCGGAACGAAGAGTCTCCATACTCTCCTTGATACATATACTGGCATGACTTTCATACTGGCAAATGTTAGCCTAATATGTTATTGGGAATAACTGCAGATTAATCTACAGATACTATACTTCGCGTTATGGCAACTGATTCGGATGCAGTGTTTGTATGATTTGCAGTACTTGCTATCCATAATGGATTACCATGACAATTTCATAGTGTGAGAGCAAAATGTTGAAAGGCGAGGTAGGAAAACGAACAGATAAATCTACGTTACTAGGGATGTTTTATGCTTTTTCCAGAGAAGGGGGTACATTTTAACGGAAATGAATAAAATTTCGCCTGAGGACATGATAAATTTCGAAGGATCTACTTGGTACTTCCTGGATCACCGGACAAAAGAGTAGTTTTCGACACAGCCGAGGTCCGAAGACTGGCATGGCCGTGATTCTATTAAAATCGAACTGCATCCGCGTGAATTTCACTTTGATAAGATACTAAATTTATTGCAAATCGACTCGAAAACGGATCTTAACCGGTCAGCGTACGTTCAAAGATATCAAAAATCACACAGCTGGTATGAACTTGTAGCTATGTGTTAAGAATGTTTGGCTGGAGGAGTGGCATGCTGTCAGCGATTTTTTAACCTCAGTGGAGATTTTTGAGAAAAAGCAAAAAGTCAAACATCATACATCACAAAATCTATACGATCAAACATTACTAGCGATTGACAGGTGATTCCGGGTAATAACTACAAACAGTAAATGTTACATGGAGTAACAAGTATATCACCACTTGTTACATGTTTTGTATACGTCATTTTCTGCATGTATCATATTGTAAAAAAGTATTTACATTGCTTATGCAGGAATGTTGCGAAAGAAATCATAGCATTTACTAGGAGCGTTTTCAACGAGAGTTAGCAGCTAGGAAGAAAATATTATATCATTTAGAGTCCGTTGTAGCTATAAAGTATAAGGCAAACCTGTTTGTGGCAGCATGCATCCTAACAACACTTCCTGTTGAGGGAAACTGGATTACCTAATCCTGCATTGAAAATCTACGATATTCAAACAAGGATCCGATCTTTCAAATCTGGATTAAATTTAACTCGCATTTTTGGTTTATCGATATTAGTACATTTTCCTTCATCTCAAAACTTCAGAAACCAGACAATACTTTCCATGGAATACTTTTCAGTGCTTAATAAAGAGACATGCAAATTAAATAACAAAAATTCTAAAGATCACGTTTCAAGCGTTTATTTAAAACATTATCACAACGAAGTGAAAATGAGCTTCCCAGCATCATGAAAGTAATTAATAAGACCCACTTAGGTTAAGTACGACATTATTAGATTACAAAATAGCAATTTATCAGTTCCTTTTATACAGTCCCCTTTGTAAAGGCTTCCTAAAAGGCGGAATATTCCTTCCTCTTTACATGGTAATAGCCCAACAGAAATTGTTAGACGACAAAGAAAGATGCAAACGTTGATTATGATTGAGAAATGATACACTGTGTAGACGGCACTTTTGAATTTTGGAGTTGCTTGAATGTAGTTTATGATTGGGTATGTTTGTGATCTCAGAAGTTCAATATTCCTAGTCAAAAGGTTACGGCTCTATCTTGGAGATTTTTCAACCTTTGATCGAATTCGAAATGTTCCCTGTTGCTATGTTGATCTAATAAAGTTAAACTTTATTACCAATCAAGGTTATATATTGCTTAGAGCAAGCATCATCTCACAAGCAGCCCTCATCCTCATGAAAATTGTACGAGTCAACGGTCCATTGAAAGTCACCGGTTTTCTTCAGTAGATAATGTTGACAGTGTGGGTTGGAATTGAAACCCCTAAAGTCTAGTTCTCATTCAGGCTGCCTTTAATTTAGCCTTAATTATGGATATGATAGGTTAGTGGAGCAAGAATGGACCAACCAGGATCCAGGCAGGGCCGAAAACAAAATCCGTAGGATCAAACTTTTGAGTAAATTAATACACCTTTCCTCATACCTTCGAATGACCATATACATAGTTTGGAAATTAGGTACTCTTGCCCACTTGCACTCAGGATACACAATCGCCTACGTCGCCTGCTGCTCACAATAGAACTGGTAGTTAAATAAGGTCTACTGTACTAGGCACAAGATGGCCTTTTCTTACTCGGCATAGGACTTATAATGGGACGCATAACTCAAGATATGTTCTTATACTGTGTATATACTGTCGTTGCTTTTGTCTTTGTGAAATATATGGGCGGATTACTTTTTACTAGTAAATAATACAGTATCTTTGAAGAAATTCGTGCTACACATTGATAGACAATGATGAGATATTTAACCACCAGCAAGGCTGTCGTGCAAGTCAAGAGCATCAGATTTCATAGCAAACATGAAAGTCTTAGAGAGCTGGAAAATGGACAAACTCCTTTTCTCATAAAGTTATCAAAGTCCGCATTCCTAGGATGACAACTTTATCAATCAGGATCCAACTCATGCTGCTTGCAGGAAGTTGCTGTTTTATTGAAAATACTTAACCACTTGAATCAGCAATTTAAACAGAACTATACAATGTATGACAACATTGATAATACAATGGGTTTTTTTTCGATTGAGAAACATGAAGGTTACCAACTTTCAAAAGGGCTTCGCCAAAACGTAGCCATTTCTTTCAGAGTGTTCTATACCCGCCGAACAGCTGTCGTATATACAGCATTTGTCCAGGTATATAAACAGTTTACACGTCCGCGGAGAAGAATTGACTACATGAAACAATTGTTCGGCCCATATACAATTCCCTACAATCACTCACAACTCATCAGCCATTAAGTTAAATTAAATTTGACGGGCAATGAGGAATCTCTTATCTGGTATGCATTATAAACGACCTCCCCGTGTGAAAATAATTTAGAAATATTGACTTTTGGTTTATAGCGGCCAACAGAAACAAATAGAAAATTCCTATGGTTTCTCCTCGATACAGGGATCATATGGACATGAAAAAAAAACTACAAGTTTCTGAATGGGGTTGTATTTTGTTTATTTTGTAGGGAAAAGACAGCATTTTTTGTACAAGTGCTTTTAGTTGTCCCGCTGATTCAAGTTCTGTAACAAGCTCAAAGGAGAGAGTTTAACAATACCAAAATATTAACATAAAATTCAAGCTGCTGTGGAAACACACAAATTAGCAATATATGAACAAAGTTACCGACTTTTTGTGCAAAAATTCTTCATGAATTGGTCAAAAATTCCACGTAGTGAACAGTATACAAATGACAAAAGTACATAAACCAAATATTGGTAATTTCGTTTTAATTTCCTTCACAAAACATCAAATTGAGGTACAATTACAGTATCTTAAGGGTGCTATAAAATACATGTGGTTTTATTATATTGCTTAGTTTGCATACAAATTAATGGTATTTCCTGCCTTTTGATACACGGAATCAAAGGTAACGTTTTAGCTCTCCCAAACTATACAATATTTTGTATACAATATATGTAAAGGTACCACAAAAGACTATAATCAAATTAACTTTCTTCTACAATAAGATGATATCAATAATTTTGCTGACATGATATTCAGCTTGTTACGAGCTGTGCAAAGACGCTATGCTCAGAGTTATGCTTGTCTATATTATTGAAACCGTTGTTGGTGAGTTCGAAACCAAAATTACAACACTACAGGAAAACAAGAGAACTATACAACTAGAACATAACTTACTGCAGTTTAGCGAGAATTAATTTCCAATGGCTGAAGTTTTTTTCTTGTTATGATATTCTGTGAGCGTAGTACAATTCATTGTCTTCGGTTACTTTAACACACACTGGAAACGATGTTGAAAATATCGGCGAAATTCCAAAAATGGGAAACTAAGCCAATATAGATATTTACCGAAACTTCGAGGCGGTATGGATTGAAACAATGGATTGTTACGCAAGGCATGTCATAGTAAATCGTGCACAAAACCAATATTGTAAGTCACTAGTTAGATAAAAGACCTAACAAAATTCTCAGGGTGTTCATGCTCATTGTTTTTAAGGTGGCGAGACAAAGATTTCATTCTTTTCTCAACATTAATGGACATATATGTTCAAAATGGCAAGATTGCAAACGGGATTCGAAAACTCCACCTGCCCAGACCCACCTTGCGTGGGGGGGGGGGGGAAACGGAGTCAGAATTGAGGGTCAAACCATTCACGATCACAATGAACGTAATCTGCCAAAACTGAAGCTCTTTGTCAAGGTATACTTGCTTATAAGTCGACAGTTTGTGGTTGTTGTTAGCCTGTCCAACTAAAACGTCAGCATACATGTGCTATATAGAACTCATAGCACTAGTTGGGTAAATTAAATACCACATACAAATAAATTAAACAAGGCTTTGCAAAATAAATTACTCTAAAAAGAAACCTATACATGCAAGATTTTCAATCAAAACTTAACGACAAGTTCATTGTATACTCTGAAAACAAACACTTTTATATATTAATCATATGTAAGATCATTAAGATTAGGCCTAATAGTTATTCAATTCTGCACATTTCGGCGGCTTTAATTAAACTTATATAGTCCCCATCGCGTTAATATTAAGCTTATAATATCAGAACGATGTTAATTTATCATCAAATCCATATTAACATAATTTAGATTCCCACTGGATTGGGAAGAATAGCAGGTAAAACCGCACAGATTGAAACATCCCGTGAATGTACACACGTATATCTCGTTTGGATTGTTATTCTGTACAAATTCTTGGCACGAAACCCAGCATGAAGGCTGGTATTTTATTTTTTACAAATTACAGGAAGTTCTTTGTGTGCACAACTGCGAAAACAAAGCGATGGGTTTGCACTGAACAAAATAAGGTTAAAGTTCGAATCTTTAGAGTAATATATTAAATAACGCAAGCATGGACAAGGAGTTTTTTGAAATCAAATCTTCTTCCCAATATCTGTATTTAAAGCGAGTGAGCAACAAGTGCAATAAATATAAATAATACAATATCAAATTTAGTCTTTCATTTAATAATATAATATCAAATTTAGTTTGCGGAATCAAATATATATTGATGCCATCAATGCAGGACATTATATACAATTTAAGGTAGCTATGATGTAATTAACAAAATATTAATAGTGTGAGAGCAAGCCTAAAGCATCCATATACGACATGTAGTTGCTCGTCTAATAAAGTTCCCCAAATACGGAGTCAAAATGACGGCTATTAGCATTAATGATTACTGATTTACAGATAATTTTTTCCAAATCGCAAAAAAACCAAATTCTAGCAATGCTATTATGACTATGAGTTGAATAAAATTGTTCTTAAGATCGTTGTTTTGTTTCTCGTAGAGTCAACACATGCAGTGAAATTAGTATAAATATTGCAATATGTTGATGTTTTATACTATCGCTTCACTTCGTTTTTATACCATATATATCGTTTTTCACTTCATTTTTTACCAGAGGCATAACAGATTTAATTAGACAGTTAAACTTATTAAGCATTTGTAGCTAGAAATCATATATAATTCGTTTCTATACTAGAAAAATACAAAAGTATATAAAATATAATACAGGTGTTATAACAGATCCAAATCAAAAGGCAAAATTAATATCCGGCTTACTCTGGATACAACACAATGCAATGTTTAAGCATTTTCCTCCTCATATAATATATTAAAACGGAAGTAAACGGTTCGTTTTCTTTTCAAGTTCAATACAATACAATACACGCAAAAATGGAACATGAAGAAAAAAATACAGATACAGTATAGAAGACTCATCCAACTAAGTAACATCAAATCTGAGATAGCAAAGGTTAAATGTTAGCAAAAATTATTTAAACTTAGAGCTCTAGTGAGCAAAATAAAAATACATCTCCCATTCTATCACGATTCTAGCTGCAGAGTCATATATTAAACAAATGTTAACCTCGACGTATAAAGTTTTGATTTTTATCCCCATGCAACAAAACACACACATATACACATGGGATGCGTTTAAAATTAAATTCTTTACGCAGCGTAATTAAAGTTATATTGTCTAGTGAAGTTAAAATGTGCTGTATAAAATCTCAGCAGAACTTTGTTAGTTTACTTCAAGTTATCAAGTTGTTTTTCGTGCTGTTAGAAGTCGGTTGGCAACAATATCGTGCATAAGATCGCGAGTGTCGAAGATTTAGAGAAAGTACCAATATATGCAAGTGCATGATCTCGTGTCATTATGTGTCAAACGCACAATACACACTCACAAAAACACTTCAGCACAACAGTAAATGAGACAGAAACACACGTGAATTCAAGAATGTTGAACTAACCTCTTTGGACGACTGTTTAACAATGTCTCCTCCATCAGTCTCATCATTTTCGAGTTGATCCATACTTTGTAGCTCTTTCAACAACCTTTGAGTGCTCTAATTAATCCACAGAATACAAGCGGTATTTCCCTAAAAGAATACAAAATAAACAAATGCCATTCTGTGTATTAACTCTGCGTGACACTTGGGTTCATACCTCACGGTGCGCGGGAAACAATGTCTGTGTTTAAAAACATTCCTCACGCAATAACTCGTGATAGCTTTATTTACAGCACGCCCGTTTGGTTCCCACAAAACAATCGGTACATAAGCCAAAGCTATGTGATTTTAATCAACAACAAGAATACTATGATTGGGTTGTGTTTTTGTTTTTGGACTTATGGAATACTGTGATAACTTGAGATCATAGACAATCTAAGGAATGGACTGGAAACGCAAACTAAAGTTTACGCCACACCCGTGATACGCTTTACTTTGGAACCCTGTAACTTCACTTTAAATACATTTCAGGACTCCGTATTTACATATTTTAAACAAGAACAGAAATGTGAATGCAACTATCGACTTTTAAAACTTTTCAGAGAGATAAACAAGGGGGAAAATCACCATTTAATGTTTTCCTAAGTCTTTTTCAACAACAACAATGGCGACATTTCTGTAGTCAAAAAGAACGCAAACATTCAGCGTTGGGTTTTAGCTTTGTTATATCCATAAAGAATTTTAAAAGTCGATAGTTGCACAGACATTGCCGTTCTTGTTTAAAATCTGTAAATAGAAAGTCCTGAAGTATATTTAAAGTGAAGTTACAGGGTTCCAAAGTATAGCATATCAGGCCGTATCACGGATGTCGCGTCAGCAACATTGACGCTTTAGCTTGCGTTTCCAGTCCATTCTTTTGATTGTCTATGTTGAGATAAAGAGAGCTAAATTATCGATAGCTTTCAAATATAATGATGGACGTTCATTTGAAGAATGAAGAGAATCCTAATTTCCCTTAAATGTCATAACTGCAGGTAGTGTGGTAGTTCTAGAAACACAAGTTCTTTTAGTTCGATTCTAACTTGTCTATGACTTGGAATGGTTGATGCAGACAGTAGTGTATCAAATTCTCTTAGGCCTAGTTCTTCTACAGTCTAATGTTTATATATTTAGATCATAGAGCTGGTAGCTGCGGCGTTTGGAGAACGTCCTTTAAGTGTTGTGTCTATATATAGACACAGTGATGTGTCTAAATATAGACACAGAGCAATTTTGAAATATTTTCAAAAAAGACGAGAGATGAGGAGAAAATTTGAGACAAGATTCTGGGTCAAGATTTTACTATAAATACATTGATAATGTTGAGTGACTTCGACCAACCTTCGTTTGCCCTGACCAGGACACGAGAGTTGACAGAACTCCCATGCAAACTCTTGCCTCTCAACCCTCTTCAACTCCGATCCTCGCTTGAGAATCAGGCAAATACAATGAACGGAAAGTAGGCATAACAGCAACTCAAATGCTAGTATCTTGAGTAAATACCATGCAGTTGTACTTTCTATAGACAACAGTTATATAAATATACATGTCACTATAGGAAGATAAATGTTTTTAAATCGTATTAATTTTAATAGCCGCCCACTTGGCTGTTATTTGTTTAACTAAGATTACATCATAAGCTCTTATCTTCATTGTTCGCTTCTACATTGTTTTGTTTAACCTTACATAAAGTATCAACCTCACTTCCCTGTTCATTGGTTGAAATATTTGCCGGCTCTTGGCTAGAATACCGCTGCAATGGTGCGCCCGCTGTCTGGCTGCGTTGCAAACACTCCAGTTCGTGACTTAAAAATTGCCGGTCTTGCATCACGTCCTTCTGTTTCTTCAGTAGGCTGTAAATCTAAACATAAAATAAAAATCTAATCAAGGAGTTTTATTTGAATCATAATAAATTGAGAACACACTTCAAAATTCATACCATTTTTAAGGACTTTTTGTTTTCCCGTTTTAAAAACTTCACTTTCCCAGCCAGGTCGTCGTTTATTTGTGAAAGATTATCTTTTTCTGTTGTTATTTTGCAATTTTGTTTACGAATCGTCTGGAGTTCGCTCGTTAATTCGCTCAGTTGCTCCCGCCATTTTGTTTTCTCTGATCTGTACGAGGTAGAAAAAGCATTTAAGTGCTTTAGGGCGGCTCAAATGATCCAGCTTGATTTCAATTGGGACTTTGATTAATTAAAATAAGTTACCATGCTGTATAAGATTACAATCATTGCTTCAAAACCTTTAGCATGCAAGCATTTTACAATGCAGTCTTGCTAAATTATGAACCATGACTTATTTCAAAAGATCAAAATTGTACCAGCAGTGTTTTCAAAATGTTTTTCAGCAGGTTTTGCATGGCCAAAAGTAGGCGATGAGACAGATTTAAATATATATTCAAAAAAAAAGTAGACGTCGGAAATCGGAGTTGCAGTCGCATGCGACGGGCTTATTTTGAAAACACTGATCAAGGAGCATCACACAATCAGCCCCAAAGGAGACTTCGGTAGCTCCATCGTTTCAGTATAAGTACGACGATTCAGTATAGTGTACCTGTGATTTTCTTTCTTTTCTTCTAATTTGAGCAGCAATCTTTTATTCTCATCTTTCATGACGGAAGACATTTTCATTTGTGCTTGCAACATTTCCTCGAGTTCCTTTCGCAGTTCAACTGTAAGAAATAATGTCTGTCAAAAACTAAACCAATTACGTCTGTACGGAATAGTTTTATGTCAGCTCTAGTAAGGAAGACCTCTTTTTGAAACTATTAAATTTTGTTTAAAAAGAAACATGAACAAACCGAACTTTGTTTTAACAGGATTATTTTATCAATTCTAAACTGGTTTTCCTTGACCTAAGCTTGCTCTAGATAGTAAAAGGTTTCCATGGGCCTTACTGTATTTCCTTCTAGATACATGTATCATGTATTAATTCATTTTTGAGTCAGTTTTCTTTGATGTACCGCGGGTTGTATATAGGTTATTTACCTTATAAATAATTAGATCAAAGTTGCGGAAAAATCTCGAAGAATCTCGACTTAAATTGTTTAAAGTCAAAAGACTCTGCTAGAAAACCTCTTCAAAAATGAATTAAGTTAGTTAAATACCTCGAAAGTCGGCATGTATGTCATATACAGCCCTCGGACGCTGCGCGTCCTCGGGGGTTGTATATGACATACATCCCTTCTTCTCGGTATTTAACTCTACCTTATCATACATGAATCATGTATTATCCAAAGCGGTTAACTTAGACATATTTTTGCTCAACTTAGGCAACATATAGCGTGTTCAACAAAGACAAATTGTATTTACCATGCTTGCTTTCTGTTTTTTGCAAAGTTTCAAGAAACTGCTGGTCTCGCTGTTCTTCCTGTTTTTTGTAAAATTCCCGATTTTCTTCATGAGCAGTTTCCAAGTTCGTCTTGCTCAATGTCAACAAATGAAGCTAAAATATCATAATTGATGGTCATACATCATGGACAATCTAGGATTACTGTAGAATATTACCACTTATAAATGTTGACGTAAACTCACGCACCTCATTCTCAAGTTGTTTTAATTTCTCTTCTGTTTTCAAGTTTTCTTCTCGTGTTTCCAGCCAACTTTTCTGGGCTTCAGCTAAACGATATTTCAGTCCTTCGTTTTCGGTCGTCAACGAAATCTTTGCCTGGACAAAATAGGATAAAATTGAAGCTTACTGTACACTATAAGTAAAACTCAATACTATCAAAGGTGATCATCTGACATCATCATCAATAACAACGCTGCTAAAACGACCACCATTACAATTATCTTTATCACTAACAACTGTACCATCGTCAGTAACAATATCACCAGAACGTCCATCATTATCACCACCAGTTCATCATTATCACCACCAGTTCATCATTATCACCACCAGTTCATCATTATCACCACCAAGTCGTCATTATCATTATAACCTCCACCAGCCTTTGCCATCATCCTTACACATTGACCATCATCACCTTAGACAGTTTTCTGGCGGTATAAAGGCGGGTGGCACAATCGCCATCAGTACAGCCATGCTTTAACCACTGTGATACCACCACCATCAACATGGGTTAGCCACACCAACCAGCACCAACCAGTCACCAACAACCAGTCACCAACAACCAGTCACGAACGCCTTCCCCATACAGTACCTGCTCGTGTTCTTTAAGTTGTCGAGCTTGAACATCCTTTATATCATCAAGTTCTTGTTGAACTTTAACATGTTCACGAGTTACCGCGACCATTTCTTCCTTAGAATCTTGTTTCATCTGAACAAACGCAGAATATACGAGGGCAATTTAATTTGAAAACGTGAAAATAACAACAAGATGGAAACCAGTGCAACTTCGATATTAACTAAATGCTAGACCGTTCATTTCAAAAATCAGACAACATCTGTTTGAAATATGGTGGTTTCTTTACTTCACAAATTTCTATGGCACAGATAACGACTTTGGATAAACTAGCCAAGTAAGATATTAGTAACAGTAACTGAAATTAAACTGGGAAATCAACTAAGCTTTAATTATATTACCTTAACAAAGTCCACGCGAGACGCAGCAAACTCTGCCTTTGACTTTTCCAAATCTGATATTAAATTCACCTAGACGAATAGTGATAATGAATGAATGTTAAAGCACCTTTACAAACGGAAGCAGTTTCCTCTTGTTTTGCAAGATGAGAAATATTTAACGTGGCATTAACAACATCATCGACTTCAGCTCACCTTTTCGCGGGTTACTTTATCAAGTTGATGTTCTTTTTCGTCACACTTTCCAGTTAAATCTTGGATCTTGACAAAAAGACAATTTGTAGCACTTTAAGGTACAACTGTAACTGAATCTCATGCATTGCCATGTCTTCTGGAACACAGTTGTATTACTATACCTTGGCTTGGCATATTTGTTTTTCTTTCTCAAACTTTTCTTTTACTTCATCGCATTCACGTTTCCACTTTTCATTTGTAGAAAAAACAAGAGCATCGCGTCGTTTCCTTTCGTCTTCAAAACTATTTTCTAACTGTTTGATTTTTATTATCGCCTAGGAGATTCGAGATAAAAAACCCAATTATTCACAACCATCACCGCGAGAACGTCTGGCAAAGCCGTGAAGATAAACACGCATTTTCGGCAGTTCATTCTTCTAAGTGTCTATCATTAAACAACTCATCAAAAACGGCATATGATTGGCATATTATTACAAAGTACAGCTCGTTTTAACCCACTTTTGGCCTTGTGCTGCAGTACTGACTTCACTGCAATCTTGTCTTTACCTCTGCCTTTTCAAGGTTAGCATTCTCTGCAGTCTCCGCACTTTTCTTCACTTCCATATACGCCTCAAACTCCCGTTGTTGACATTGTTCTAACAATGACTTGTGCTTGGCTAACATTTCTACAAGCTCATCCCTTTCTCTGATGAGGGAGAAAAATGTGAATCACATTTAAACAAGAAACGTTCAGCGATTTCTACGAGTTTCGTAATAAACTTGTTACAGGCTTTCATAACTTTGAACTGTATTTGCTTTTAAATTAGCAGACTTTTAAAATTCATGCTATGTTAAATAAGAGAACTTCTAATGTACATTATCTTACTTGGCGAGTTTATCCAAAGTCGTTTTCTGTGCTATAGATGGTTGTGAAGAAAAGAATAGTCCACCACATTTTAAACAGACGTTGTCTGATTTCTGAAATGAACATTCTAGCATTTAGTAAACCAATTCAGAGAAAAACTGCAAGACAAAATAAATTATGTTACTATTGTAAGTAAACACTTCTACAGCTGAAGTTTATCAATCATTTACCAAAAACAGACCTGAGCATTTCCACTATCATTGTTCTTTGCTCTAAAAGAAAAGCAAAAATTTTAGAGTTACTTCTGTCTGGATTACATAAATGCACTTTGTCCACATTATTTTTGCTGCATATTCTTTAGAGTACTGCACCTGTCGAAAATACTGCTATATACACTATTACCTACCGACAAGAAACTGCTGAAATTAGATAGTATTACCTTAATAAAGTAGCTATTTAGAAATCTTCACTATTTACCTCAATTGTGACAGAAGTCTTGAAACTTGTTCTCTGTAAGAGTCAAGTTCTTTTCTGAAAAGTGCAAATAACACGTTGTTGAGCAATGTACGATCATCAGGTGTGCTCAAAGACAATCAGGGTGACAAATCCTCTAAAAAAGTGTTCTGCTGGCTAAGGGACGAAAGAATCAAATGTTTCAAAGGTGGAAGTGCTGCAGCAGCTCCCAGTTGAGTGTGAGAACTAGTACTTTGTGTCCATTTGTACAGAAAATGGAAAGTGACATAATTACAGGAATAAAAATAATTATATTATAATCACCCGTGAGATTATTATCATTAAGAAATTAGAAATTAATGAAAACTCACAAATGCTTTTCATTAATACTTTGAGAACAAACTTGTGTTATATCCTATTAATATCACTTCACTAAATATTTTAATTCTGAACTTAACTATTTTCATAGTTCATAAAGATTAAGTGCTGTCAATGTCATCGATACGTCTTGCAAATTTTCATAGTCATTTTTGTCAAATAAATCTGCTGATTTTTTTAATATTTTAGAATAAAAACAATAAAATTTTGACAAGTTTTGATGAAAAACATTTTACTACATGACATAATACTCGTGAGAATCATAAGATGAATGGGATCATTTCTGTGCTGATTAATTTTTAACCAGCATACTGTGCAGATTAATGATTAATCGGCACACACAGTTCTTAACCAATCAAAATCTAGTAAAAAAGATAACATGACTGTGAGGAGTAGAGGGTACTTTGCAAATTATCAAATAAGAGTTTTAATAATTAATTTGGTTACGGGCCAGGACTCTAACCCTAGCCACTACTCTAAGCACTAGCATATTCAGTATATATACCTTGTAGATTCTATAATTGATTCCAAACGATGTGTTTTGTCTTGATTAAGCCTTTTAACCTCATCCTAAGTCAGAAGCAAAGCAGAGAAAATAAAACAATTAATGGATTTTATCTCAAAGGTGTTTGTCCACCAAAAGGGACTAGTTATACTGAGTGCATGAAAGCTCCTCATTATTACCAATTCATTCTCCAGCTGATAAAGATATCTTCTATCTTCTTGTTGAACAAACTACAAACAAGAAAAGTCTGATTAGACTCAAAGTTTTCAAGGTAAACATAACTAAGAATACAAAATCTTTCAGTTGTGTACTTTTACTGTAGATTTATTTCCTTCAGGAGCATCTGGAAAAGTGGAAGACTCTTTCAACCGTTTGTAAAGCATCTCATTTTCAGATATCACCTGTTCAGTTCTAAGTCGCAAACCAGATAATGAATCCTGAAAATGTCGGACAGATTGAAAAATGGGTTGTTCCAGAAAAGGTCCATGTCCCCTCCAAACATCCCACTTCCCCTCTCTGGACATCATATACAAGTTTAAGACATTCTTTAGATCATTCTATTCCCCTTCTGGGATTTCCCTGCCTTTC
This sequence comes from Muricea muricata, assembly GCA_963855995.1. Taxonomy (NCBI): domain Eukaryota; kingdom Metazoa; phylum Cnidaria; class Anthozoa; order Malacalcyonacea; family Plexauridae; genus Muricea; species Muricea muricata. Next base: position 883,022 of record OY979719.1, read on the forward strand.
CTGCACTGCAAAAATTTCCCCCATGGGTGGGTGTTGGGTCTTTTTTTGGAAGACCTATTATATACATGAAAAAATAAAGTGTGCCCCTGATATCAATATTGAATAAGGAAGGGGAAAGCAAGAGTGCAATATTTGCCTTTCAAAACGATATGTAACTATGAACACAAAATTTCGTCCCACCAAACACACACACATAACCAATACTAGTACCTGATAAAACACAATTTGTTCTTCCAAAGATTTTGTCAAAACATCACTTTCATGCAACAAATTAACCATATCTTCAACTGATAACATGTTCATCTCATCACTTGATTTAGCTTCCCCTTCTAATTTATTTGTTGATGACTTTCTTTTTTCCAATAATGTTCTTAGATTGCTTGCTGTGAAATCAACAAAATACAGTACAAAGGTACTGTTACATTCTGCAATTTTCCTTTCAAATGGCAATGCAATTTTACTCTTAAGGGACGTTAATAATGGTTAAGACTACTTCATATGTCAAGAAGAGATCAGCAAAATTTTAATGAACATGTGCAATTTTACGTTCCTCAAGAGTGGATCTGTGTTGCAAGCTAAAAGAAACGTTGCAGAGTGAGGCAGTGTAGCTTAATAATGTTTGAACCAATACAACGATATGTACTTCATATCTTGATACCAGATTCGAAAGTTTGTACTGTGTGGCAGACATATCTGCCATAAATTTTGATGTCATCTACATTGACTCAGTCACAGTATAGGGAGTGGGCAGTAGGGCCACTCCGCAGTGCAAAGTGTCGCCTTATCATTATGCAGTTTACTGGCTGCCACCAGCCAGTTCAGCGTTCTTATTGGCCAGAAAATGCAATTGACTGGCTGGCATAATGGTAATGAGAGGCGTAATGCGATATTCGTGGGCACAAACTTCAATTGAGTGGCCTTACTGTCCATTCCCTATATTGTGACTCAGTCACCCCCCCCCCCCCCCCTTCCAACACACACAGCTCCCCTATTCCCTACCAATCCTCCCATCACTATCATCATTAATTCCAAACAGCACATTATTAAACAACCACAAATTCAATCTTCAAACTCTTACCAGAGGATTTCCTGGAGCCATCTTGCATACCTTCATGATCTTGATTTTCGTCGATACCATTCAAATTGACACGTTTTCCACCGGATAACTTCATAATTTAACAACTGTCAAATCACACAATTTTAAGCACCAAAGTAGCATTAACAAAACAAATATCTAACATGAAGTATCACTCTTCTCAGCAACTGAGCTCCAAATAGATTATTATAAATAGAATCAAAATCTTTTATTTCTGCGTAGAATTTATGGTGGAGAACATTAATTATCATAAAAATATCGTTTCTTGAGTTTTCGTTAAGTTTCAGATGTTTTAAAACAGATAAAACGCCATGTACTTTAATGAATTTAAGCTATCCAGTTACTCTGTCTTACCTGTTCGCAGGCAAAAGTGAATGGGATAAAATCGAAAAGGAACGAGAAACTAGTGGAAAAAATGAGCGGAAAGTATCGCGCATTTTTCGACATTTTAACAGGGTTTTTTCTGGGCGCTAGCACCGTAAAAATATATTATGAAAGTGTTAACACAGGTGAAGATAATGAATCTATCAACTTTCGTCAGAATAAGAAAAAGATAGAAGAAATATGTGCTGCACATGAAAACTTGAAAGTTGGTAAAAGTGAAAGGAAGATAGGATGGCAAGCTAGTAGAAAACTGGAGGAAGAGGTTATGACTCATGAAGTTTTTAAATATGGCCAGCCACATGGATCCCAAGAAATATTGCGGTATAAAAATCACGTGTTAGCTTATGACACAGCTAGGAAGGTGCCATTATGGGTTGCAGAGCATTTGACAAATGAAAAGTTAAAGGCAGCTGATGTTCAAGCTGAAAGAACAAAATCAAGTTTCCAACCAGATCCTAACATTCCCACAATATTTCAAGCAAGGAATGAAGATTATTATAAAAGTGGCTGGACGAGAGGTCACATGGCACCAGCAGGTGATTAAACCATAAAACACCCAGATATCCCTTCCCAGGGTGCATTGCATGCAAACACCATGCCAGAGATATGCAAATATTCAAATATATACTATTGTGATTTGTTAAATGCATGCCAGAGATCTCCAGCATGTAGTGAATCCGTTCAGGGTCTGATATTCTATTGCTCCTATACTTTCCACATCTTCAACTTTTGGCACCCAAGTTTATACTCCAGGTATATATAGAGCTCATTTTTGCCCAAACTGTATTCATATATTTCTTTGCAGGTGACAACAAATTTGATCAACAGTCAATGAATGAGACATTTTTCCTGTCAAACATACTGCCACAAAATTATGAAAACAATGCTAACTTCTGGTACAGAATGGAAGTTTTTTGCCGGGATCTAACAAAACAGTTTGCTGATGTTTATGTAATCTCTGGTCCTCTGTGGTTGCCATGCCAACAGGATGGAAGAAAGATGGTTCAATATGAGGTAAACTATTAATAGCAGCTCAAAAGTAGGCACCCCTCAAAAGCAAGGTCTCCTTCGAAAGTAAGCACCCCTTAAGGCCATTAATTTTGAAAGTGAGCAAGGCACTTACTTTTGAGACTCTACAATGGTACAAGGAAAATTCTGGCTAGCAAAATTCCCCAAAATAAGGAAATTTTGGCTTCAATCATATCTGTTTTATTACTGGATGCATGGTCTAAGTTTATTTATATAATAATACGTGTTCGTTCTGCATTTTCATTGGTCGCGAGCTGTGTGTTATTAAAGTACAGACGCACGGATGACGTCAACTGATGGCATGATCTAATTTAGCTAATTTATTTTGCGGGTCTTCACATGATTTTTGCCAACATTATTATAATATAAAACAAATAGATTTCATTTTTTTGTGCTTCTGTACTGTAATAGATCACAGATGATGCCACAGCGTGTGAAGAACAAAAAGTCACACACTCGACTGCGTCTCGTGCGTACTTTTTTGTTCTTCACACGCTATGACGTCATCTGTGATCTATTACAGTACAGACGCACGCAAAAATGAAATCTATTTGTTAATCATATCAGTGGAAACTAACAGCCTTTATTGGTGAATATTACTACGGAATTTTTCTTATAGGTTATCGGTGATAACAATGTCGCAGTTCCAACACACTTATTCAAAGTTATCTTAGCCAGTAACTCTACATCAAGTACAACATGGACAGCTGCTTTTGAAGTCCCCAATGAACCAATTGCACATGGCCATGAACTAACAAATTTCCAAGTTTCTTTGGAAAAGTTGGAAAAAGATTCCGGGTTCAGTTTCTTTGAAAAAATTGATAAACCTAAGTCGAAAAATTTATGTGAAGTAACCGGGTGTAAAATGATTTCGAAGGAAGTTATGGAGTCAATTGCGTTCCGAAGAGAGTTGTTAAATGCGCGGGATACGCGACAGTTAGATCAAATTTGGGACAAAATAAAGAACGAAAATAGAGCAGACAGCACTCTGAATGTTTTGTATGAAAAACGATTGAAAGAACTACAAGGTGACAAGTAGTTGATGCTATCATGAGGTAGAACTGATTACTATGGCTTGTAATGAAAAATAAAACCTTACATGTACATTTTACTGCGTGAAATTTATTTATACAGCCATCTAATATTGTGTTGTTTGAAGGGCCGTTTACACTGGCGATTTAGAACGATTCAGAGCCGTTTGGGTCAAGTGAGGTCACACAAAAATGAGTGAAGATCTTTCTAACTAGACCAAATTTTCAAGCTTCGTGAAATGATTTACAGATCTATCTAACCCACGCAGATCTCCACAAAACTCTAATTCGTGAGGCCAGCTTATGTAATTTCGTAAATTGATACTAGTTTATTACTTTTTAATCACTGTTTTAAATACAAAATAGGTCGTTCTAATTGGTTGACGTTTTCACTAATTAGAGTTAACTTTAATTATAATAATTTTTTTATACAACGGACTCCATGGTTAAAAAATAGGATTGTAATCTTATAGATTCATTCCATCGAGTTTACGCTACTTTTATATAAACTACATTCAATAAAATTCTACTTATAAACTACAAATTGTATCTCAAATAAATATTAGCTATTTTTAAACTATATTTCGTGCACTATTATGTATATACTTTAACGTACAATTCTTTATCATAGATAACGACATTGTTTTTAGATAAACTTTAAGAAACTGGTAACTATATATGTGTTATTTCTGAGTATCGATAATTATCACATTAACATATAATTTAAAAATGGAATTCAACTGATATAATCCATATAGCAGCTACTTCGCATTCATAAAATAATTTAGCCTCAATATTCTGACTTACAGTCATGCAATAAGCGAGCAAGATGTTGAGAATTTAAAATTTACTTTGAACATATTTATACAACCAGACAAAAGTTAGCTTTGTTTTCTATTCCAAGCATGTTTTCTATATTGCGAGTGTATTGCCGTTTATCTTCCTGTTTTAGCCTTTAATTCTCATTGGAAAATTTGATGGCTATATTTTGGACGCTTTCTTTCTCATATTCAAGTTTCTATCACTACATACTTATTTGTGTAGTCGTTGCATTTTTCCACGCCAAAAACCCTTTTCTTCTCGGGATCCAAAAACCTGGAATGGCAGTAAGCTGAGAGCTATCGTGTTCAACTATCAAAATCAGTCCTGTTTTTGAGTGATTATGACGCAATATTCTGACGAATCCGGCGAGTTATCACTACTGCTACCATTGCATTGAATAGCACCATTGCATTCCACTATTCCGTTGTCGATCAGCATGCTGAAAAGGTAGTGGGATAGCATATTTAGGTCCTGTAGGAGAGATGATTTCCATGTGCTGGAATAAACCACTATAGTCGGTGGTCAGCACTCATATGCTCATGTTCTGCCTTCACTGAAATGAATTGTTTACGGTTTGAGTAAGAATACTGCCCCGTCCCACTTATATCGATCATCTGCGACTCAACCAAAGGGTCATTTTAGATGCCATGAAGATGCTTAACACGCATAATCCACTGGTATAAACATACCGGAGCGCTCTAGTCTTACCTTTTAGAATTCTGAGAGGCTTGTAAAATGATTGGATTTAGCACTATCTCGGCCGACGTACAATGCTTTGTAAATTCTGGCTCCGAAGGAATATTATTATTTAAAGTGAATTCATTATCGTTCCCCTTGTTATTATCTATTATGTACGATGGTATAAAGCTGTTCCTTATAGCGCGGTTATCTGAAGATAGGGCAAAACTTCTTCGCCTTCGACGTCGCATCCAAAGAAGACACAACAGACACACTATTGCCAATAACACGAGCACGCCTGGTGGAATGTAGTAGAACAGTTGATCCATATCTAAAAAAGAACATTTACAGGGGATCTTAGCACTAAATGTTTGATTCGAAAGAACTTTTAAAACTATCTCGACACGTTGCTATACGATCACCTGATACAATTTGTACAAATGTGATGTATAATGATGTGTATATAATGATGGTGTTTCCTTGAATGGTTAGCAAATACTGTACATTGTATATGCTTGCATATAGAGCAGTGTTGGTAAAATTGATGTAATATTTTGTGTTGTGACCTGGCTCATTGTTCAATGGGTCTTGATAAAAACGACAGAAAATAGCTAGCAAATTGCTTATACACGCATTGATTTAGCAGGGGCATGCAGTCTGAAGATGATCATAATTATTATCTTTACTAAGATCAACTTTTTCACAGAAGTGACTTTTAAGATGGATCTCAAAAAAAACATTCTTACCGGAATCTCCTTCATCAGGTCCACGTACATCTTCTGCAAAGAAAACAAACATTGAGACATAGTTAACCTTCGCACTGGCTCTTGCTTCCTTGACATTCCATGCTGCAACATACCATTTGTAGCATTACGGCTGATGTTACAAAGAGCTCCTACCCAATTCTCCTCACATATGCATTCAAACGGTTGATGACAGTAACCGTGATCACACGATACGTTCCTGACACACTCCGTGCAATTTGGACCTTGCCAGCCAAGGTGACACCTGTTAAAGGAGAGCAATGTGTTACCAAGCAATGTCACCACACCCCACAAATTTACGTAACACAGCCACTTAAAAATCTGGGAGAGCTAAAGAACATATACCATGAAGAAAGAGCGAGATTAAAGAAACAAAACCTGCATTCGTTATCTTCGCAATAACCTCGACTTGTGTTGCACGATGTTAAGCAAGGATCTAAGAGGACATAGAAAGCTAATTACTTATCCTGTAGGTAATCACTTTATAATATATGTATCCACTGTTCGTTCGCGAGAGAGTTGCAATAGAATTTGTGCGACAGTGAATTCAGTCTCCCTATGGAAACGATGGTTTGGAACTCATTAGAATTACAATGGAAGGCATTATCTATCTTTTTGTTCTGGTTTATGCAAAAATAAGGTTCTTCCTCGTCACGCGCGTATTGTATACTCGCGTAACTAATCAAACATCTTGGCAATGGCGACATGAACAATTGGGCCATTCAAGAATTGCTACCGGCCTGTAGATTTGGCAAAAACACAGTACATACGTTTTGCCTAATGGTTGCCGAACATATAGAATGAGTTATATTCTTATTGCAATGAGTATCCAGTCTCCATGGAGACGCAAAATGAATAATTTGCTCAGTCACGTAAATTATCCAATACTCACCCTTAATCTGACAATTCCGACCAGTGAACCGCCACCTGCACTCACAACGATAGTTGCCATTAGCAACGTCGATGCACTCGCCATCATTTTGGCATGGATTCCGCTGACCACAGAAAGACTTTGGTAAGGAGTCATTGCAATTCTCTCCACCCCAGCCCTCCTCGCACACACATTCAAACGGTCTATTACAATTGCCATGAGTACAATTGATGCTGGGCAGACACTTATTGCAGTTCGGGCCTGTCCAGCCATCTTTACAACTAGAAAATTAACGATTTACGAAATCAAAACGATACCAAGGAGACGCGAGGGCACATTCGGATACATATAGCATCATGACTAATTTGTTCATTACCATACACGAATCACCCTAAGCAGGAGTTGCTGCCACTTTTTTAAACTGGAAATATATTTCCAGAATTGAGAGCTTTGATTTTTACGTACGGGACAGTCGCTCTAAAAATCGCACCAAAGCTAAAAAAACAACGTTAAAAAATTTAACCTGCATCGACCTTTACTTGTGCAAACAGCGTTTGTCATATTGCACGTGGGACACATAACTGAAAAAAAAACAAGACACAAAATGAAGACATGGAATGAAGATGAGAGGAAGGACCCGAGACAGTGGAATGGGACGGCATAACAAGGTGAAGATGAGACACGTGTTTGACTTACATGTTTCACATTTCTCGCCAGTCCAGCCTGACTTACAAACGCACGTGAAATTCCTGCTTTTATCATGACTGCGGCAAGTTCCTTGAATGCACGGATCATAATCTGCGCAGTAATGTAAATCTACACAAAACGACAAGACATAGAAGACGTTAGGAACGTCGATTTTGGCCCTGTTACACTATACCGGATTACATCGAAGCGTCGTGATTTTCTTGTCAGGGGTCGGTAGCATAAAAGGCGTTCAGCTTAACCGGTGGATAAGCAAAAATTCAAAAGCGCTCCTGTTCATCTTTGAACATAATTGAACTTAAATTTTATCAACAAAATATGTAGTTCTATGCGTAGTTGTTATGTTCCGACCGAAAAGTTTAGTTTGCTTTCAGTCAATAGTTCATAAGCTCTCTTGATATTTTCTACTTATCCACCGTTTAAGCTAAACGCCTTTTATACAAACGGCCCCATATTAGGATGATGTTTACATTACGCCAATGTAATCCGGTACGTGCCGCGGAGCACAATCACACCGCTTATTAGTGGTGATACGAGAAGTAATCCGGTATGTGCCGTAACGAGAAAGTCGAGTCTAGACAACAAATCCGGTACGCTCCGGTGCTACACTTTTGAGTAATTCTTGGAGAACAATAGGAGTTTTACTATGCTAATTAGAAAAAGGGCGGTGACACGAACCAAAACGGCGTGGTGTAAAGTGTAAACACTGCTATTTTTTCCACCGGTGCGAAAATTAATTCGGTATAATGTAACAAGTGCCCCAGGCGTTGGCAAGCTCAACATTTGAATTCATTGGTAGCAATCTGCTTATAAAGCACATCAATGTTGGAAGAGATGACTCAGATGAGATTAAAAAAATGAAATTACGACCTTTTCAAGTGAAATCAATTTGGTACGTTGCTTCGTGGAAATTAGTGACGGTTCCCATTAAAAATTTAATTCTGATTGAGTTCAATAAAATTTACTGTTCGTGTAATAACTGTTGATGTACTCTCCATGTAGGCCTGCGAACAGGATAGGCCTGCGAACAGGATATATAGATATATATGTATTAGGAGGAGTACGCAATTGTCAGAGTAAAGTTATAACATTTTGGCGACGAGAAATACGGTATTATATAGCAGAAATTACAGCATCATGGCAAGTTTATACGGGACAATAGGTCCATTTAACGAGGCGGAGGAGACTTGGGCTCAATATGTCGAACGCTTGGAGCAGTATTTCATTGCTAACGACGTGGAAGATGACAAGAAGCAGCGAGCGATTTTCTTAAGTGTCTGCGGTCCCAAAACATATTCCTTAATACGAGATTTACTGCAACCGAGAAAACCCAGTGCAACGGATATTAAAGAGATCATGGAGACGGTGGCAAGGCATTTTATGCCCAAACCAAACGTGATTTTCGAACGGTTCAAGTTTCATAATCGAGAACGACGAGAAGGCGGAAGTGTTACAAGTTACGTAGCAGAATTACGCAAGTTATCCGAACATTGTAATTTTGGCGAGACGCTAGAGGATATGATACGCGACCGGCTTGTGTGTGGGGTGAAGAACGAAAGTATACAACGAAGGCTGCTTAGCGAACCGGAGTTAACACATAAAAGAGCAGTGGAGATAGCCGTGGCACTCGAAACTTCGGCTAAACAAGTTAAAGATTTAGGCGCCAAGAATGACCTTGAAGATCGGTCACTGACGAATGTAAACAAAGTTAACGAAACACAGCGTTCGGAGGATACGGACAGACATAATAATTGTTATCGCTGTGGAGGAAAACATCGAGCTAGTTCGTGTCGCTTTCGAGAATCGAGGTGTTTTAAGTGCCAAAAAGTAGGCCACATAGCCAAAGTATGCCGTGGTCAAACAACCGAGCGACAGCAACACGCCGGAAGTGAACGCACCGGAAAAAGAGATTTCAAACCGGAAGCACATCTAGTAACCTTGAGGGAGGGCTCAGATAGCGAATATAGCTTGTACCAAGTGGGAAAAACGGACAGGGCTGTAAAAATTGAGTTGGAGATTGCGGGTAAACCAGTGGCCATGATTATTGACACGGGTGCAACAAAAACAATAATAAATGAACAAACATACAATAAATTGAAAGAAGATTTGCCACCTCTGAATCCATCCTCCGCAGTTCTCACCACCTATACAGGCCACACTATTCCAGTCCTTGGGGAACTACAAGTCCCAGTAATCTACGAGAAGCAAAAGAACCACTTGCCAGCTTTAGTGGTCAGAAGCAAAGGTCCTAACCTGTTTGGTCGCAATTGGATGGAAGCCATCAAATTGAATTGGGACTCAATATTTTGCGTGAACCCAGAGAAAGTGCACAGCCAATTAAAGAAAGTTCTGGATGCCCACAAGGAAGTTTTTGCAGAAGACCTAGGAACATTGAAAGCTACGAAAGCAAAAATTTATTTAAAGGAAGGGCCACAACCAAAGTTTGTGAAAGCTCGTCCAGTGCCCTATGCTATGAAAGCACCTCTCGAACAGGAGTTAGAACGACTCGAAAAAGAAGGCATAATAACACCCGTACAGTTCTCAGAGTGGGCGGCACCCATAGTACCAATCGTGAAGTCAGATGGGTCGGTTCGAGTCTGTGGAGATTATAAGTGCACTATCAATCAAGCTTCGAAACTTGATAATTACCCTATTCCCAAAACGGAAGACCTACTCACTACCTTAGGGGGCAGCCAGAAGTTTACCAAGCTGGACATGTCCCAAGCTTATCAACAATTGTTGTTAGAAGACGAGTCCAAACAATACACCACAATAAACACACACAAGGGCTTATACCAGTACAACCGTCTACCATTTGGGGTGTCATCAGCACCGGGAATATTCCAACGAACAATGGAGAACCTATTGCATGGCATACCCTGTGTTATTGTACGGGTTGATGACATTTTGGTTGGAGGCAAAGATGATGTCGACCATTTATCCAACCTTGATGCTGTTTTGACAACTCTTTCTGCCGCTGGCCTACGTTTGAAGAAGAGTAAGTGTGAATTTATGGTGACACAAGTCACTTACTGTGGATACCGCATCAGTGGCCGTGGAGTTGAACCAGTGAAAGATAAAGTCGAAGCCATACAGAAGGCCCCTGAACCGCAGAACGTTAGTCAGCTACGCTCGTTTCTTGGTATGCTTAACTACTATCATCAGTTTTTACCAAATATAGCCACTACCTTGGAACCATTACACCAGCTTCTACGTCAAGGAACTCCCTGGCAGTGGAAGCAAGAACAGCAGAAGGCGTTCGAAAGTGCAAAAGAATTGTTGCAATCCGCTGACCTGCTTGTCCATTTCGATCCAGCTAAACCATTAATTTTAGCGACAGATGCCTCGGACTATGGAGTGGGTGCAGTCTTATCTCATCAGTTACCTGATGGCAGTGAGAAACCAATTGGTTATGCATCGCGATCACTAAACCCAGCTGAACGAAATTATTCGACAATAGAGAAGGAAACTTTGGCTATCCTTTTTGGAGTAAAAAAATTCCATCAATTTCTGTATGGCCATCCGTTCACACTCACCACTGACCACAAACCCTTAGAAAGCCTTTTGAGTGCGGAGAAGGGGGTCCCGCCCTTTGCAGCACCCCGGGTTCAGCGATGGGCCCTTACCCTGGCAGCTTACGAGTACACTATAAGATACAAAGCGGGGAAGCAAAATGACAATGCAGATGCTTTGAGCAGGTTGCCCTTAGCAACAATGCCCCAGAACATCCCTCAACCAGGAGAGACAGTGTTACTCATGGATCATTTGGCCGGAACACCCGTATGTAGTGCACAGATCAAAAACTGGACCAAACGTGACCCTGTGTTGTCAAAAGTGGTGCAATTTACATTACAAGGTTGGCCGACGTCATGTGAGGAAACTGAATTGAACCCGTATACAAGACGTAAGTGGGAGCTTAGTGTCGAAGATGGGTGCCTTCTCTGGGGAAGACGAGTGGTAATCCCCCCTCAAGGTAGATCAAGAGTACTAGCAGAGCTCCATGCAGCCCATCCCGGAGTATCGCGAATGAAAGCCTTGGCACGCAGCTATGTGTGGTGGCCCGGGTTGGATGAGGCCATTGAACAAGAAGTGAGAGGCTGCGACAAATGTCAGCTACACCAGTCAGCTCCTGCCTCAGCACCACTCCATCCTTGGGAGTGGCCTGGTCAACCATGGACTCGACTACATATTGACTATGCTGGTCCCTTCCATGGTGAGATGTTTCTAGTGGTGATAGACGCATACTCTAAATGGCTTGAGGTGCACTTAATGAAATCCACAACTTCCCAAGCAACCATTGAAAAATTGAGGGAAATATTCGCCATGCATGGGCTGCCAATCACAGTCGTTAGTGATAATGGCCCGAACTTTACAAGTCACGAATTCCAACAGTTCCTGAAAGGCAATGGCATTAAACACGTGACCGTATCTCCCTATCACCCTGCATCTAATGGACAAGCTGAAAGAGCTGTACGAGTTTTCAAGGAGGGGATAGAGAAAATGGAAGAGGGAACCATGAGAACGAAACTGTCGCGCTTTTTACTGAAGTATAGGATAACGCCTCACACCACAACTGGAGTCGCTCCAGCAGAGTTGCTGATGAAAAGACGACTGCGGACGCACTTAGACCAAATACAACCGAAGGTAGTTGAACGCGTTGAGGATAAGCAGTGGCATCAGAAGAAGGCACATGATCAGCATGCTAAAGAGCGGATCATCGAAACAGGCGATCACGTGTTCGTGCGAGATTTTCGGAAACCTAAAGCATGGCTGAAGGGCGTGGTCCTTAAATTGACTGGTCCAGTGTCAGCCCAGATACGACTGGAAAATGGGCAGACCTTGCGAAGACATTTGGACCATATTCGTAAGTGTTATCTTAAACCACAGGAGGGAGACCAGAATTCTGAAGTGCAGGATCAAGTGATACTCCCATTTGGAGAAGCCCCTCCTCTTCACCAACCCAATGTTGATCGACCCGAACAACCGGGTCTGATTCCTCCAGTTCAGGATGGTCATGCTCGAAGACAATTACCAGCCCGAGAGCGTCGTGTTCCACAACACCTTCAGGATTATGAACTAGGGAACTAGATCACTACAGATTATGAGAGAGTCATTTGAAACTTTTAGAATGTATATACGGACTATGATACGTTGTGTTGGGAATTATAGATAGACTTGGAACTAAAAGGGGAGGAGTGTAATAACTGTTGATGTACTCTCCATGTAGGCCTGCGAACAGGATAGGCCTGCGAACAGGATATATAGATATATATGTATTAGGAGGAGTACGCAATTGTCAGAGTAAAGTTATAACAGTTCGGAAGAAAAATTTGCTGTTCTAGTAATAAACGTCGACGGTTAGTAATTAGTCGACGGTTAGTTGCTTTCCACGGGAAATGCTTCCTGAGTCCAGCTAGTGTGCTGATACTTAGCAAGCGAAAAAATGAAGGGACCTACAGATATTACAATGTTGACCGATCCAGTCCGGCTCACAATCACATCCGCTGTGTGGTTTAGTGCAGGTAGCATGGAGACATTTACTATCAGGTTTACATTCTTCACAAGAAGCTCCTCTCCATCCACTACGACATCTAGACAAAACACAACATTTTAAAAACTACAACATGCGTCACAAGTCCCCACCTGGAACTCTCGTATGCATGTGCATATGCAAAGCGCATATACTCTATTAAGGCCGGTTTCCACTCAGGAAAATAGTCTCGGATCGGACCGGATCGGAACAAAATTTAACCTGCTCATGTGCCTTTACAGCCAATTTTCTGTCGGTTTGAGGTAGGCTGTTCACACGTATAAAATTGCTTCAAAGTGGGCAAAGAATTAATACCAAAGGCGCATGTGCAAGTTAAATTTTGTTCCGATCCGGTCCGATCCGAGGATTATTTTCCTGAGAGGAAACCGGCCTTAACCCTCGTTGGCTTAAATCCCAGCGCAAAATAATGTTCAAACAAAACAAAAACAAAAGAGGTAAGGTAAGAATAATAATCAAATGACCAGAAACAAATGACCCGAACTTTCATCATAATTTAGACTCAAAATGAACAAGAACAATGCGGAAGAGTCGATGAGATTCAAGTGATGAGTATTGTACTAAAATATAAGCAAATGCATGCATTCAACAACACATACTGGCAATAGTTCGGTCTTTGGCACTTTCCATTCACACAACCAAGGGGACACAATGCTAAATTTTAAAGATTTAAAAACAATTAGAAAAATCTAGCTCATCTAATTAAATGGTACTTGTGGATTGTAATTACTACGTGGCACTATATCGTGCCTGGGTAAGTACTTCAATTCCCAAGCACACATGTATTAATTTCGTGCGAGGATCCACTTCAGCATGGGGAAATGAAGTAGTTACCCGTGCATGCTCGAGGTTGCGGGCTCGAATCACAAGCTTGCCTGGCTCTCTTTTTTTTCAAGTTTTTTTCTTAACTTTTCTTGCATGCAGTCATAGATTTTCATGTTGACTGTTGGTTCTTCTTTCGTTCTTTACTAGCAAATATTGCCAAAAAATATAAAGTCATGTACGTTATTTTGGCGACTGTCATTCCGCGGCCAACGAAAGAGTTCTTTGTGTTAAACAAGATGGCGTCCAAGGATACTTCTGACGTCATTTGCAAGCAAGAATTATGTATCAAAGGATAATTTTATGGAAACGTCACGTATATTTATTATCGCAAAGCTTTCGAGCCGCAAGCTCGGATTTTTATCAGAGCTAAACGAGCTTGGGGAACAAAAGCTTTGCGATGGTAAATTTACGTGATGTTTCCACAAAATTATACTTTGATTGATAATCCCCATGCAAACACACAAGGACCTTATTAGAGAATTATTTACTTACGTTTATCACATTTTCTCCCGCTCCAACCAGGTAAACACACTTTCTTTCCATCTGCAAGACATTTAGTATGCCCATATTTATCATCTCTGCCTTCGCACTGTGTAGAACAAAGCTCGCCGTAATAATTCCTTTTACATTTCAAACGCAAACGGTACAAAAAGTCGAAAGAAATATTATTCTTGGAGAAATTCTGATGGATGGATCCGTTCGAGTCTAGCGTAGGTAATTCTCCACTGTACTTTTTGATCAATGACCGGTTTCCTAACAAAAGGTAAATAATATTTCACGTTTTTTTTTAAATTAAAGTTCTGATTCGATACTTTTCATCATAAACTCAGATTAAACACTCACCAGAGCCGGGCGATGCTTCGTCTGAATCATTATCGTAGAAATTTATTAAAAATTTAGTAAATTTCTAAAAAAAAAAGTGAGAATCGTGCTGTAGTTACCGTGCTGTAGTTACCGTGCTGTAGTTCCGTGCTGTAGTTCCGTGCTGTAGTTATCGTGCTGTAGTTACCGTGCTGTAGACTGTAGTTACCGTGCTGTAGTTATCGTGCTGTAGTTACCGTGCTGTAGTTATTGTGCTGTAGTTACCGTGCTGTAGTTACCGTGCTGTAGTTACCGTGCTGTAGTTACCGTGCTGTAGTTATCGTGCTGTAGTTACCGTGCTGTAGTTATCATGCTGTAGTTATCGTGCTATAGTTATCGTGCTATAGTTATCGTGCTGTAGTTCAATTGTGCTGTAGTTCAATTGTGCTATAGTTATCGTGCTATAGTTAGCCTTTTGAGGTAGAAATAGAATCCTCTGTGAGCAGAATCTATAGATAAATTAAATTTTCGGAAATTGATGAAATTTAACAATCCTGCCTGTTATAACTTAATTAGCTTAAAAATATAGAAATTGTGCATCGGTTGAAATTTGAGCTATTCTGCTGCTTTTATCCCCAGGCTTCGAATGTTTGTCTGTCCGCAATATTTAAATGTTTTTTGTAAAGTTCGCTTGGCAAAAGCTGTCACGTATACCAGCCATGTATATGTGTCGTTAATGTTAATGTGTTTTGGCAAAACCTAATAAATAAGTAAAGAAATTAATAAATAAATAAAATTAGCCAGGCTTAAAACGCTTTGCATAATGCGCGCACTACAAGATTTTAGCACGTGCATTCCAGGCGCGCGCTCGACTATCAATTAACTAATTAGATGGTTGTTTCCTAGCAACCATCATTTCGCACAATTTTTTCTCGAGAAGAAGTTCTGCAATTGTGCGCTCTTCAAAAATGCTTTTGTTCAAAGATATTGCTATTCAAATATTGCTTTCCATCGTTTGTCTATCCTCGATAGGCAACGACAACAAGCCGATGAACGCCGAACACGAGTTCGTGCCATCTTCCGCCACAAACAACAGCATTGTGAGCGATGTAAACCACGCACGCAGCTGTAAGCTAGAAAACTCCATCAGTTCTGGTTTGAGTAAAAGTCGACCTGGTTTAGATTTCCTGGATTTTGATTATAACAACACCTCAATCCAGTGTTTCCCAACTTTAAAGAAGAACAACATTTCGTTTGAACTTTACAATCTGACGGAACAAACGAAAAATTCGACTGTCACGCGCGAAAATTTACGCTATTTTGGTAAGACGACAAAAATGTTTTTAATGTTTTGTAAGTCTCTTCCTTTCGTTGACTTCTTCCAAAATGAAACAAGTTTATTAAGTATTCTTTATTTCAGGTGAAACATCAAGTGAAGACAACCAAAATATTGGTTTTAAAAGACAGTCCTTCATAAGCGGTAAGGATCAATAGTAAAAAATCAGAGAAGTTAATCCACATTTGTACATAGTATATATCACTAAATTTCTCTCAACCCTGTATTTTGCTTTTGTATTTTTAGAAAGTATCAATTACATCTACAGCCTGACCAAATGCCAAAGATTTTGGATTGCATTAAGTTATATTCTTGCTCTCTGCAAGTGTTATGAAAATAAACCTTGGTAAGATAAATACATTAGAAGCCACAGATTAAACTTTTTTTAGTAACTGTGGAGTGTGGGGTTAAATGTGCGGTTTTGCGTTGTGTTTACCGCGCTTGTCTTCGAATTCTAGAGTGAAACTTTGTAAAATCTTCGGTGGAACTTCTCGTCTTAAAATACAATAAAATCAGTAAATGGTATATGTGTTCGGCGTCTTCTCGGACGTTGAAATCATATCTACGTTGGATCTTGGATGAACACCATTAAAAAATAGCCTTTTCGGAAATCCGCCAACTTAAGGAAGTGCGGGTTTAGTATAAAAACAATATAATTTTTCCGACAGGTCGATCATCACCAAGACGTTTTCCAAGTTGCTTTGTAAAGGAAATACAGCACCAACTCCAAAATATAAAATCATATTCTCGGAAAGTGTCGACACCGATATACCCAGAATTCCATCTGAGAGAACCATAGCTGTTCAAAACGACATTGCACGTGACGAACACGTGAGCTTTGATGAGCTTAGCACCAACTACTCAATCGATAGCCTCGTGAAAAGTGAAGTCAACACCGACTTATCATGTGACGAGCACGTGAACAATGACGACGACATCATTGACCAGTCATATGAAAGTCTCGCTAAAGCCGACGCGGAAGTTGCCGCCATTAATGGCGAATGTACATGCGGCGAATGCTTGAAAATTGATCACGAAAACGCCGAGATGCCATGTGATGATCACGTGAACGATCATGACATAACATGTGAAAGTCACGTGGATACTGATTACGAAAGCGCTACAACCAGTGTTGACCTGGTTGAACAGCTTCCGGCGTTCATTAGAGTTCCGCCCAATAAGCTTGAGGTATGCGAGATGGACTGTGGGAAGACAGGACTGATCGTAGACCCGGAATATTGGCACTGGTTAGATCTTCCACACTCAAGTGAGGAGGATCTGACCTCAGATGATGGCGGTACTGCAAGTAGCGGGAGAAAGTCAGGGGACAGTTACGGCATGAGCGGTGGCGATGCCAGCAGAGCTGCATCCCACAACTGTTCTCATAGTTCTGTTCCTGCGGAGAAGATGCCCGACTTCAGTTGTGGTGGATATCCGGTGAACAGTGACGATGCTCATAGCGCTTACCATTTCAACGATACGCCTTCGAGAAACAGCATTTACGACGAGTTGTTTGAAAGTGATCTGGAGTATGGTGATATTAACTCTGGTTACCATCAAGGCAGTGGTAATTTCTACCTAACACCATCACCTTCCAGTGGTGATCATTCTGAACGACAAGAATGGATTCTGGACTGTAGTGATCTGGACGATTACAACCAAACCGGTTGTGCCAGTAGCGTCAATGGTGGTGATAACAGCTTGGACGATCGTGGTGGGTTCTGGGAAGGTTTAGGCGAAATGACCTGTGCTGTCAGTGTTGCAATTAACAAGTTTGTTCACGAGCTAGGTTGGTACATTAACACTCTATAAACACTCTAGGTTGGTACATAAACTTTCCTTAAACACTCTTGTCCACCACTACGGACGACTTAAAAGACAGACTGTAAAAACTGACTAGCTTTTAGGTTACTTTTTGAGACTGCCTAACAAAAGATAATCAACTTGTTCAAAGTTGATGGCCACATGACTGAACAAAATTGCTGTCAGCATTGAGCAATGTGGGCACCAAAAAAATGTTCAAGCTTGTTTAAATCAACTTTGAAGGAGCGATCATTTTTAACTATGTAACATGTATCAACGAACAAGCAGATAAAGTATCATTCGCAGCCATTTCATTGATTCTACATTCTAGATGAAAGTTTCGAAAGAGACAACTCTATGCAGCAATTTGATTCAGAACCAAACGACACCTGTTATGAAGTTGAAAACAACCTGGCGCTCGAAGCTGAAATCGTCGAAGGAAACATCCTGGACACAGCATCAGAGCAGAGTGTTCGAAACCACGTGGTTGCTGCCGCCCTTTTCACAGGTACATTTGCATTGCCTTGCTTCATCGCCGCTAAACTACTGAAATAACTGACTTCAAGGAACTTTAATATACTCTTGGAGGCGTTGTCTTAGAGCATTCATTCTTTGAATAATTTTGTATATGTATATAAATATATTTTATAACTATTTTTATGTATTAGTTCGTAATTTTATCAGTCGAGAAGCCAACGTCACTTCACATTCCTACGTATTTCCACGCGTCATTTAGTCCCTTCAATCCCATCATCTTTGCGATTACTCTTTCGTATCACGAGCACGAATGTACCGTTTTGGATTTGAGCACGAATTGGGGGCTGGGATAAAATAACGGAATATTCGTGCGCGTAAAAGAATACCCAACTTCACCTTCCATTGAGGAACGCTGTTTTTAATAAAGCTAAGATATCAGATGATGATGGTGCAAAACCCAACCCCTCCCCCCCCCCCCCTTTTCCCGTTGATACGCCCTCCAACGGCAGCCTTTAACGGTACACAATAACACAATCTAAAAACAAGCAAACGAAAAAAATAAGCCTCATACCGTCGGCATGGTGTCGAAAGATATCGAAAGGAAATTTCCACTTGAGCTTCCATTAGGCCACGCCAAATTTCCATGGGAATATACAAATTCTGAACTATTACGCAAAATTGTATCCGAATTTACGCAATTAGATGAAGCTGGAACACAAACGGCAAAAAATACATCGCAATTGTCTGTACAGGATACCGAGTCCTTCTTGCCATCGCAGCACTCGCCAAACTCATCTCTGTTTTGAGGGTTTGAAAATCCTGTCAATAATATTTCCAATGTGATTGTACCAGATGTGTAACCTTGCATGTTCACCTGAAAAACAAGAGGACTAGTGAGCTCAATATATATATATAGCTATTCACAAAAAAGATTGTCCTTTGAGAAGCGAAAACTGTAGACTATGAGCGCGCAAAGGATGGCGGGTTATTGCTTATTTTCCCTTTCAAACTCGGAATTATTTCTGTGATATAGCATCAAGGGAACATAGGAAACTAATGACGGCAAATTTATTTGCTACAAAGGTAAATCCGTGGAAATCAGGACCGAAATAAACAATAACCAATGATCCTTTGCGCGCTCATAGTTCACAGTTTACGCTTTTGGAAAGACAACCTTAACTGAAATAGCTGTATATCTGGAGTAAGAACTGAAGTGTAAAGTTATCGCTTGTGTTTTGATCTAAGGCTTGTTACAGAAATGGTGTCGGTCAAAGGTCTAAAAAAACTTGCGCTTTTTCTCAAGCTCTCTTGAAATTTTGTCCGACATTCCTTGTGGAACTTCAGTCCTTTGCCTTCAAAAAAGACAAACCTAAGATAGTGAAAATAGAAGCAGCTAAAAGATGTTATAGAATGTCAATACTAATCCATTATACATTAGTTTTAACGATCAAACCAAACCAGAACCACTGATAAAATGAGGAATTTTAAGTTTAGTTTTGTGAAACTGAACACTGCGTGAATCTATTACAGCAAACCTTGTGCTCCCATAAACTCGGATCTTCATCAGTGCTCAAATAATCTAGTCTTATATAATTTGCCCGCCAGACTCTCACTACGCAAAACTACAAATTAGAATTACAATGATGGAGAATTGTTTACTTACCTCGGCAAGCAGGAAACAACAAAGTACAATGGACCAAAGGAAGCTTGAAGAACACTTGGACAAAGAGGCCATGACGACAGAATGAGCAAACTAAACTTCAGCTGTGAGGATCATGGCCGCTAAAAATGTCACTGGACCGGATGCCGGCAGTTGCATCAAACAACCAAATCTACGGAAGAGAAAGTCCATTAGCGGAATGAACGGTTATAGCAAAGAAAATTTTGCATACTTTGGGAGATAAGTCGTTGATACGATAATACCACCATGATTTGATTGAAACCATATGACCTGACGCACAACCTGTCTGACAAACTGTCTATTAACGAGCTGATTTGACCTCTCAAAGTGTCTGAGCTTAAATGTGTCTTTGGTTTTCGCTTTGATCGTGTCCGTCTATTTATCTCCTTAGCAAACTTCTTTGAATCCTTGAGGCCATTTTGAGGATCACACATTGTAAAGTGAATTAAGAATGTAAGGCCAAATCTACTCTAAATTGAGCTTCACCAGTAATGTCGCATTTCACATCTGACAACATAACGCTTCCTTATACATGAATAAGATTTTTCAATATCGAATATTTGAAAAGGGGGAATCAGGTGGGTGGTTTTCAAGGATGTCATTTGAACCTAAGAAATACACTTGACCACCGCCCTGTATTATAACACCTTCTCCCTGCATTCATGTCATGTTTCACGTTTTAATTTCTTTGAAATTTTGCGTAGGTCGCCACCAACCAATACTAACACAGGCTTTGTGAGTGGTTGGTTACATCCATGAAAGACAACCTGAAGAAGGATCATAAACAATGATGACGTTTGTTTCAAAAAACCAATCACAGGTCCTAATGATTTTTGGAAGTTCTTGGAATTATATTTTGTGTGAAAATATATAATTATGTTTCAAGAAAAGTCATTTCGCTTCTTGGGCGGTAAGCTTCGTGCGAAAAAGCTTAACATACGCATAAAACTCGAAAACAAAAACAAAAAGTTCGTTGCGATGACTTATATTGGGGGTGTAGATATTAAATTCCGTGGGAATATCCTGAGAATACCCTTGGATGTTCGTGTTTGTGACGAGATGTTTTTACGAGCAGTTAAACTGGTTTCAATTAATGTTATCTGAGCCTCGGGTTAAGTAAATATTACAAATTACAATTTGTTTGCCTTCGATTAGTGTTTTAATAACAATAGTCACGATAAATGGCTCATGGCAATTTGTAATACGAAACTACGTTTCAATTAATGGAAGACTTTTCTGACTGACACATTGAAATATTCATCACTGAAATATTCAACAATCCGTAATTCTTCTTTGTCTTACAAAGATACCTCTTTTTAATTCAATACTAAAAGAGAACGAATACTTATACAAAACAAACATTATATACTGTACAAAACAGGGCCCAGGTTTTTAATGCTGGTTTATTGATAACCCTGGGTTAAAGTTTAACCAACTATTTCTGTTTCTTCACCTTCTTTTCTTTCAAAACAACAGGAACTACGACTGGTACTATTGTCCAAACAAGACTAATTAGGAATTTTTTTATTTACCGCCTTTTGAAGAACTGGCCCCGGCTCTGCTTTCAGTCCTAACCCAGTTCTAATCTTGACTTGTTTCTGCAGATCTGACTAACTAGGTGATCAAGGAAAAAAACTTAACTGTAACTACACTAACTTCCACCGTCAGATCAGCTACCATTTGTAAGGAAAAAAACCCGACTTCAGCATTCAAATTGTAGACCACAAACGGCATGTTATGGTTACGTAAAGTTAAAAATAAACTGCGGCCATGCTTTATGACACGTTCTGGCATGCGATCAGACCCTAACAATTTCGAGCGAACGCTTCGGTAATTAATTTTCGGAAGGAAAACGGTTACTCAACACCGACAAAACATCAATAGACATATGAGTCCTTATCATTTGAAAAATCAATATTTCGCAGCATGTTTAGACTGCGCTGTAACTGCTCGAGACACTTTTTTATCACTGGATCTACTGAAGATCTTAACTTCACTTTTTAAACAAAACGTCTTGGGTTGAATATTAGTGTTTGCGTTTCGACTTCACGACTAAGTTGGTAAACTCACTGAACTAGAAAATGATTGGAAAGCGCAACCTAGGGAATCGACGTGCAGAAGGTTTGGGAAATGTTTATCTTAAAAGATTTTTAACACGAGTATAAAAATGGATTTCTTTTCTGTTAGTTTGATAGACCTTTTGCCTACGGTCAGATGAGCTAGAAGCGAAACCGAATTCAACAAAATCTAAAGACGCTTTTAGTTCCACGTCGAGATATTCAGTATTTAAAATTATGTACACCACTGCTGTATTGTGCTGTCATCTGCTCATGCATTCGAAATGAGTTTACTGAAGACATTAAACAAAGAATGCCTCATTAGTCAGTCTGTTTGTTTGTTTCTGTTTGCTTGTTTCAACGATTCTCGTTTCCCATGATGGCTTGAATGCCTCAAGGCTTGATGGTTGATTATGGTTAAAATCAAGAGTAGACGAATGATTTTTTAATGGCAGTCCCTTGTCGACTACTTGTACCTTGCTCTATGCTTGCTCTACCCTTAGCTGCCAACAGGGTTCAGGATTTTATGCCCAAAGAATTGCGCCGTACTACATTTATATTCTAAAACAGGACTACAGGAGTACGGTCTGAAAAGCGCGAATGTAAGTGAGCCTAACTGTAAATAAAAAGCCACAAAAGTATTAAAGTATTAAAGTTGTAATATCTATTTGCATATTTTTCGGCAACAATTCAGGAAACGTGGGAAAGTAACAATAAAGATGATGCGTGGGCACTTGGCTAGGACAGTCGTCTTTCGTCCTTATTGTATTCCAATATTTGTCTGGGAAAAAACACCAACGCAAATTTGAAACCGCATGTAAAAATGTGACTTAAAGTCTAAATGTAACATTCTGCAATCACGAGCAAAACTAATAGACGTTTTATGTGCTATTCATTTTGACACATCTTGGGGGAGGGGGAGAGAGGAAGCAAATGTACTATTTCTTATCATTCGCGAAATCGCAGCAAAAAGTGAATTAACAAGTCTTTAGAGGGTACACGTGAGTTCATGATAACCTACTGACTTGTGCTGTATCCATCTATGATCTGACTCGGTACTGTGTATCTCTAAGGTGAATGAGCAAATTGGAACGGACAAAACTATCCTGAGAGAAGTCTTTTTTAGATTCTTCTCCAAGTAATAGTATTAGATGCAGGACATTGCAATTAAATTTAACTAATGAAAATTAAATGTTCACGCTAAGATAAGCAAGATTAATGTTCTCTCGACACAATTTTTTTACCAAATGATCGAAGTAAGATTAATCACGAATGCAGACAACGGGACGCTACGGGCGTGTTTATCCTAACACTTTATCGTACGTAATGGAACAGGACTGTAAGAAATGTCCAAACAGAATGCCGAAGATTTGACGATATCTGGATTTTAAAGTAGGTTCTTCTTATGGCAAATGGATAGCGACCTAATTTTGTTTATACTTGAAAGCTGTCTCAGTCCTGCTATTACTGAAGGAATGTCGCCACTTGTCGTCTAAAAAGGCCCCGCCCACTGGGAAGATCTATAAATATCAAGAGTAAGAACTGGAGTCATGAACAGTGAGTTACAGTCATTTTCCTATAAAAATCCGGCCAAATGTAATTTAACAAGTTATACAGAGTGTTCCGGTTGATTTTACGGTCCATGCAGTTGTTCGAACGCTGGTTAACAAATTCTTTCTGATAACTGGTGTAACTACTTTCTTAAATTCCTAGTTCTAGCATCATCAATTTACCCCATAGTCATATTTATACTTGTTCCACAGGTACACAGGATGAACTTTGTTCAAGCCCTCAAGATATAACAGTATATTAATATTCCGTTACGTACTTAACACGAACAATATTCGATTGTGTCGTAATCTAAGCAATAATAGGCTTTTGTTTCCAAAATCACACACAAGATTTTATCGTGTCAATCACCATCCAGTTTTAAATACCATCAGTAGAATATGCGCGGTCAGTAAAGATGGTAATCTTAGAACAAGTCAAGGCATGCAGGTACATATTTCAGACATTATAATTTGTTTTGTACAATTACAGTATAGAATATCCTCCACATACATGCGCGTATCAGAAAAGCTCATGCGCACAGCTAATGCTCTTACAGAAGTGCTAAGCGCCTTACTACTTTAAGAGTCAATCTGTCAAAATAAAGCCGCTTTATATGAACATTAAGTCTTTTATATACACAACTTTACCCTGCTTAATCTATTTCACTTCAGGCATGCGCAGTTAAAAATAAAACACTAGCCTTATGTTGGTCAGCGCAGTTTAAAGTAAACAGCAGTTTACAACAAAAGATATTATCCCATCTAAATGATACAAAAAATTACATTTGAATGCATGTCGGAGGAGGGATTAAAGTCAGCTAGATTTAGTTTTGCTGAGTTACGAGTTCAAACACAACTGGGCGGTGTAGACAATTGTAGCTTTTGAAACGTTTTGTGGGACATAAAAATGGAAAATACTTAAAACTTGACAGCTTGAATCCCTTTTCAGTATTGGGGCCTTTTCAGAGTGATGAAATCGCTTGAAAAATGCATTGAATGAAAGTTTATGCAGGCCTGGTTTATTTTAACACTTTGTCTTTGATCGCAGTTTATGCACATTGCTGGATGGTGTTTCCGTCTTGGACGGATAATACACTTCAACAGGCGGAACCCAAGGATCAGGAAATATATATTTTAATCAAGATTACGGATATAAAATAACGAGATATATTTACAGACGCTGTGTGTGTGTGCTTTCTAGCATGTCTGTCAAAAGGCGTCTGCGTTGAAATGATCTTTTTCGTTATTAATAACCACATGCAAATACAATTCGTCCGTCTGTGCATGAATATTTTGAGAAGAAATACCCATGAAGAATGTCTAGATAACTAATTAAATCGCCCATCAAACATGTACTCAGGTTAAAGTGAGTTTTATCGAAAATTTTTTATAAATTCTTTAAAACTTAACGCTACGAATCCCTGCTGTTATCACAGAAACAATTCTGGTAGCACGCAGTGGAAGAGTAGTAAATATGTTTGTGAAAATCATTAATAATTCGTGAAGAAAACACAAACGAAATCATGAACGTGAAGGAGTCTGTATTTGTGTGATACGGAATTCTCTTGATTTGCATAAACTTTAACTTTGATTTTCTCGTCTTGCATAAGATGTATTTTGAGACGTATTATAAGATGTACTTCGCCAATAGATTTTTAAAATTGAAGAGTTTCACAAACCATTTACAACACTCGCGTGCGTGTTCTATCAGAACTCTCGCCTTCAGCTTGAGTTTATATATCAGATACAACACGGGAACTCATGTTGTAAACAGTATGTACTTGGTCTGGGTGGGGGGAGCTCAAATTAAGTAGCAAATTAAGTATTATAATCAAGTAGCAATAAAAATCGTAAACACGTAAAGCAAAATATGGAAATATTAACGGGCTTTTAAGACTCGTTTGGTTGATACTAATTGTAGTAATAAAACACAAACCATAGACTATAGTGGTTTTCGCGATGTATAATTGCATTCTGCTCTGAGCCAGTGTGAGATGGCGGCCAGCACTGATGAAATTGTGTTTCAAATTCGTGCAATACTATCCTTCTAGCCTAATGTAGCAAAACAAACAGGATTTCTAAAAAAACTCTTAAATTTTGGCCGGCGTTGCCCTATTTACTATTGTTGTATAAATTGCATGCGTACGGATTGTATGGGTATGTTTCAAACCGAGCAACATTCAATACCACACATTGCTGAGTGTGCTAAACTATTATTATCCACAGATAAAGCTGACCATGTTAATGATTTGTCCATTTTCTTTCATTTTTTATTACAATTGATAAAATTCTACACGTGACTACATCATATTGATTAGAATTGGAGACAGTCGCCCTGGAATGATAGCGCTTTTGACCTTGACAAATATCACAACTTTACAGATCGATAAACAAGAGAAATTGACTTCATGTTATGTATTATTGACATACAACCTCAGTTCACTACGATTTATTTTTTATTTCAATCTAATAATGAAAAATACTTTATTCAGACATCCAAAAGGAATTTCAAAATATTCTAAACAGGACGCAATACGTTATTGCATAAAATCGATATAATTTATCAGACATGTAAGAGCCTCCCATATCCTCAATAAAGCGCAAGATTTCTTCCTAAACTCCATTATAGAACTTCCTGAGTGCTCAACAAGTGTCTACGAAAACAACTTATATAAACTATAATACGTCCATACACATCCGCGCTAAATATTCCTTGTGTACAAAATATTACAAGTGGAAAATATTAAACAAACCTGCGCGCACGACGCGATTAATGCAAATGTTATGTTTGTCACATTATTGTGGTCACATCGGACGGCAGTTATGCAAAAACGCGCCGCCAAGCGCCGCAATTACGAATTCGCGCCGATGCTAAATTAACACGCGAACAAAAAACACGCTATCAAATATTTTGATGTTTCGTCAATTCGCCAATTTGCGTTTAATAATCACGTCTGAACTTTTCGAAGCGCAGTTTGATTCCTTCTCTCATAACTGGTAAATCGTGCCGAACAGACAGTAAATAAACAAAAATGATACTAGATATAGGAAATAAAAGAATTATATCATCGTAAACTTACGTTCCCACCTTCTTCTCGCGTCTTCGTAGAATTTCAGCCTACAGAATGGGGTTGGTTTTCAGCGCCAGTCTTAGATACGTTTATCTTTAATCTTCAACCAACAGCTGAATTCGTTGAAGATCGAGTCACATCAATCTGAAAATGACATTAGTGAAAATTATAATGACTTGGTAATGAGGTGGATCGTTTCGCTGTGGGATATCCGTATTTAATCCGTAACTTAAAGCAATTTGTTTGATTTCAATGACATAGTAAAACATGGACTCATCGCCTGCAAACTGCACTCGTTTCAAAACAGCGCTAGCTATATTTGAGCCTGATCAACCTGTCGACATAAAAAGTTGGTTGGCATTACGTTGCCTCATTGCAAATAAAGTTAGTTTAGCTAAGTTTTCTCCTTTGCTATAGGAGGTTTAGCGATTGCGTGTCCCTTTGCTAATGTATGGGTGTGAACTTCTCAATTTTAAAAGCAGGTCAGGGTTAAGGGCTCACAGTGAGTGTAAAGAAAAAAACCGACTCAATATTTTGTGACATTGCGCATGCAATTCCGGCAAGGATCTAGCAACTTAATAATAAGTGCTTAATATCCCCGCTTTCTGTAAAAAGTTCATAAATCTTTGTCTGTAACGAACATTGCCTTTACGAACATTGTTTTGCGACGGCCGGTGCTTCGTCGTAGGCCTGTATATGGGCGGTACCTTGGGGACACGCAAGTACCTTGGGGGGCACGCGAGTACCTTGGGGGCCACGCGACCATGGTCAAACATCACATCCAAAACTGAAAGGTCGCAATTTAATAAGTTGTTTCTCGATAGCTTGTTTTGTTTCCGACATTCGAGATATTACTTGTGATGTAATTTAGTCGGCTCGCGTCTGTATAAATAAAAATAGGTTGTATAGATAAAAGTAGGATGCTCATGTTTCACTTAAATCCTTTCCACCAACACCTCTTTTGTCAAGGGAAGTACAATGAACGTTGCGATGGACTCTTCGTAAGAAGTTGCGTTGCTATGATACTCGAGCGGGTCAATAATCTCTTGCATTAGTTACGTACCAACATGAATATGATGTGTTTGGTGTCACAAGACAAACTAATACGATCAAGTTGTATTAGCGTTTCAAGACAAGAGTTCTTTCATGCACAATTGGCTTCATACAAGTGTTTTGTACCTCCTCAGTGGAGTTATAAGACGATAACACAGCTTATCAAATCAGAAAAGCATTTCGTAAGCGATAAAAATGAACATTCTAACAGGATTTCAAGCTTAACACCTTGTTGCAAGAATAATCTGATTTTTTTTATGGGCATCTGTCCCTATCAACACTAAACACGAACTTCACCGATCCTTCTAGATCTTTATTTCTCAGCATGGTATATATATTTGGTTTTAGTTTGCCCCAAAAGCAACTAAGTAGTTCGAGTAATCTTCCAGCAATATTTTTCACAATTTTGCTGACCAGAACAGCGTAAAACAACATTTACTTTAACACAATGTTGAGGATTTAATGTCATTTTATCAAAAGCATCCAAACTCGACTTAAAAGATCCATTTTATGTTCAAGAATTAAAGAATTATTCATATTACATTTAGAATTACAAATTTCAGAGAATAGAAAGCATTATAGATCTATGCAGACTTATGCCTCGAGTCCAGATTTTGTTCCAGGCTCGCTGGCGACACATATATCATCATCTCTCACAGACACAAAACACTGGAACTCATTCTCTCTCTCTAATCAAGCTTTATGGGCGAAGTGATTCATAAAACGATTGAAAGGTCAACTCATAAAGTTTTTAATTGGCCCATTATGAGGTGTGTTTCAATATGTTTTGTCAATTCTATAGTATAAGACTAAATTCTAAGTCGGTCAAAGAATTAGAGCACAATAAATAAACAGTTAGCGTAAGATGAATTAATCTTGAAAAAACAAACAAGCGAGTTTCTTTTCTAAGAGCACGAATGCTATATATAGACAGAGACAATTGAAGTCTTACATGCATACTGGTGGCTAGTTCAACTACTCCCTGGTAAGGCAAGCTACTTTGTTTATTATATATCAATATATGCCCAAAAGGTACAAGGTTGAAAGAAATCCTACGTCAAATGATGCTTTTTAAATTTTTCTCTCCGCTTAGGGATAATCTAAATGACCTGCGTAGCGGAAAAGAGAGGTGTTATAACGCCTGATGTTAAACATATCAACAAATACTTGAAAGTTAGAAACAAATAATGTGTTTATGATCCATCATTCCATTTGACACGCTTGTTTCTACGTTGATTCACGCTTCTACGTCGTGGGCGACCGTTTCAACACAGAATAGGTAATATACAGAAGAGCTAATCGAGTCAAAATTCAGCTGTATCTCACTGCGAGACGCTATCCTATAAATCCTGCTCAGTGCTGTTCCCTGAATTAACGTTCTCCATACATAGTCGGATTTGAGCAGCATTAACGTACAAGCAACATTCCAAAGCGCTGTTGCTTTAGCACAAGCGACACAGTACAGTCGAACAAGCTAACTAATCCAGTTAGATTGCTCATATGCAGTTTACTGCCGCCTCAACTGTTGACAAACAAAAATATAATGGGTTTCGGGAGAAATGAATCTTCGGTCAATATAATTTTCGGCAGAAATAAACCCTGGTCATAATAGTTGATACATATCAGTAGTGCAGAACGTTCGGATGGGGGAGGGGTATATTATATATAAGTATGTACCCCCCTCCCACACACACACACACACACACCCAATCTTGCTACGCCAGTGATTACATATACTAAGCTATAGGCCTGGCTATAGGTTAGATGATAGCGCACTACTCGATATAGCGAATGCAATGATTTCCTGGACCATTGTACAAAATCTTGAAAAACGATGGAAGACTCATGGGACTAACAATTAGCACAAAAAGAAAGTTTGTTTCCTACATATTGATATATAATCTGAGTAAAAAAATTCTAATCTGGTCTTGTCTATATACTATAGTGTTTATCCGACATTCGTTGAGCACGATATCCGCAATTTTGTTCAGAGTAAATTCTACCAGGAATTTCATCCAGACTTTACGTTCGAAGGTGTTAATCCAACATTTTTCCTTAATTAAAGGCGCCAAAGTTGTTCTGTTTTACACGATTTACAAGTCAGTACCCAATTTGCCAAGTAGAAACTTTTATTGATAATAGCCAGCATGCACGGGGACGCTCTGCCCTTTTCTCATATAAACATGTCGTAAGTAATTAACTCAAATAGTTAGTTGAACAATATCTGGAAGTAACGCTGCCAGTGTTGGTAGTGCAGTCAAAGGAAGGTCACTGAATGCAATGATACGCGTCCTTTTACTACCTGAATCCATAAAAACAGAATTCGACGAGCCAATTGGTCCTTGGACGGATCTTCGCTCGAAATGTCGAATTCTGTTTTAATTAGCCGTTTCAGATAGAGAAAAGGACTTATCCTCATATCATGTCATATGAAACAAAATCTTCAGTTGGAACAGAACCAATTAACATGGCAACCGTTACGTAACACAAAAATCGGCTTAACCTTATCTCAAGCAAATTACGCGACGTTAAAAATAGCAAAATAAGAGCGGAGTTTACGAGAAGTCACGCGATTTAGGAGAACCGGAAATTTAATAACGAATGCTCTTTAGGTTTGGTCCAATATTGGTCTATCCCCATTTCCGTCAAACTCAAAATGTTGACAAACATTTTGTAAACAAAAACCAAGTTTTTAAATAAACCTGATGTTATATGCTTCACATACATGCAAAACACGCATTTGCTTGAGGTGGTTTCTTTTCCCGGCAGTTCACATACAAACCCAAGCAGCTTATTGGAGAATGACATGCCTAGCTTATAAACCATCACATTTGATGTGTCTTTTTACGTAAG
Source organism: Muricea muricata (assembly GCA_963855995.1). Classification (NCBI taxonomy): domain Eukaryota; kingdom Metazoa; phylum Cnidaria; class Anthozoa; order Malacalcyonacea; family Plexauridae; genus Muricea; species Muricea muricata. Next base: position 913,457 of record OY979719.1, read on the forward strand.
ACACATACCAAATACCCAACACTGGACCTGCCCCCCCCCCCCGCATACGAGATATCTTTTCCACGTAGCTATGCTGACACACTGAACCACTACAGTTTATTCTAGATAAGATTACATATTTACTAACTACACTAGACCACGGTGTTTTAGACATCTGTTTCAGCGGGTAGTTCCGACACGAGCCATGGAAGTTTACTGTATAGTACACTGTTTACATTCCAATGTAGATACTTTAAGAAGGTCTACCTTAGAGCAAACAAGTTAACGAAGGCTGTAACTATCTATATATTTGGAACCATCTGGCTAAACCATTAATATCGTCATGTAATTAAATCTCGCGATTCGATATTATTCTTCCAATTCTTCTAAATTACTGGATTACCACCGTTTAGAAACAATTTTCAAACTCAAACATTTTAATCGCAAATAACTAAAACAACTTAAATTTGCAAGGTACACAATAAAACTAAACTCACACTTTCGCTTTAAACCAAAAGTTCAATATCATACAATACATTCCATGACGTTACTGAACTCTATGACTAAACGCAAAATATGCTAATTTCTATCAATTTAAAAAAATTTGCACATACCTGCAGCAGGTTTTGCCTTCGAATGTTGGTCGCAGTTTCTTTGACAATCGATCTTGAGGTCAAACTTTTTAACCTAACGAAGTAAAACACACACATTATTTGTGCACATCTGACATAAAAATAAACTATTACACAATATGTCGCCGGGATTTTTGTGATATAAATTAAATCACATTAACAGACGAACCCCAGTATGTTTTGAGTTTATATTCGTGTGTTCCTTCCTCACTGTAGTCTGGTTGTATTCTACGAGTGTTTATGGTTGTGTCGACACAAAATAAAGACAACACAATTAAATGATATTAATTCCCTAAAGCCCAATTAAGTTAAATCACTTCTGGTGCATATCGATTTCACTTTCCGATTTAAAATTTACATTTGTTGATTAATTAGCCTTCTCGCATTACAACTTGCGATGCTCTTCCTGGCACGGCAGGGGTAACCGAATACCCTAATCGGACAGGTGAATGAAGAGGAGCCAAGATCGCTCCAAAGTGCTGATTGGATGGGTCGGTTATGGCCCTAGTGAGGGAGCAAAATGAAAACAAGCGCACAGAACTCCAGGTGGGGTGCTCGCAAAGTTATGGGCAGAACTGTACCGGGGTACCTCTTCATTATGTGCTCCTGTATTTTCAAATAATTTAAACTAATGAATGTTTTGATTTTATACAAGTCATGATGTTGAGTTGTCGAAAAATAACAGGATACTGTAAAATAAATTTACCATCTGTTTGGTTTTTTAGGACTTCATCGTTTCCTTGGCCGTTTCCTGTTTACACGAGTCAGAGCGACTTGAACACTCGCCGAAAACCACAGACAAAATTAGAAGTTATATGTCAGTAAATGGCATTTTATAGCTTGGACGACAAAGAGAATATCACAATACTATAACAAACAAAAAACAAAGCCAACACTATCACGACACAACACAACACAACACAACACAACACAACACAACACAACACAACACAACACAACACAACACAACACAACACAACACAACACAACACAACACAAAAAAAAAAAAAAAAAACAAAACAGAACACAAAACTATCCTCAGAGATATGAAAAACTATATTCATATTAAATCTAACACTGCAGAGAAGAACGAAAAGACAAGGGGTAACTCGTCAAGTCGTCACGAAAATATTTCGTGCACTTAAACTGGATAAGACTCGCTACCAATCCCAGTTGGCTCGATAGCTCAATTGGTAGAGTAGCGGTCTAGAAACCCGAAGATGCGAGTTCGAATCCCGCTCGAGACAACGAGTTTTCCGTTGTTCTCTACAGAACACAGCCAAGGCATTTTTTAAGAGATTGAATTGGGAGACCCCCCCCCCCCGCCACACACACACACGCCTGTTAAATATATTACCAATGCGAATAAAAAGATAAAAGCATGTGGTTGTAGGATGTTTCACAACAACAACCTGTGATCAGCACTGGCGCACCTGTTTTATGTTCTTAAACTATTGTTCCAATATTACACCTTTTGCTTACATTACTCGCATCGTAACGGAGTGGCTGACGCCTCTTACACTAATCTCTTAAATAAAGAATGCCTTGCTCAACTGAACCCACCAAATTAAAACCGAACGCAACAGGACGAAACAAAGTGAATACAGAACCAAACTTGACACAACATAATGGAACATCGAGTCAAATGAAACAAAATGACTGAAAAATTTGAAACCTATACATCGAACAAATACCCAAACACAATAGTTCAGAAATAAAGAAGAAAGCATTGTCCAAGATTAACAATGAAAAAATTCAAGTTGAACATCGAAGGTCAAGACGGTGACGACCATCATATGATATTATTAATTCTAATCAGATTATAATTGAAAAATTAATGCGATTTAGCCGTAATGCGATAATCTTGCGATTGGATGAACATTGCAATGTAGTGACGAAAAAGATTCAGAGATCTCAAGGATAGTGTCATAATTCATGATCAAAACACATAGTGTTTCACCGGCATATCGTTGTCTTCATAGCACGGTAATAAACGCCAAAGTGTTTGCCCTTATACTAACTCAACTTTAGTGTCGCATTTCTCAAGTTCATAATCTTACATATATAATATCCTTTTTAGCATCCTTTTATATTTTCCAAGATTATCAATAAACAGGTAGAAAAAATCATTATCTGCTTATAATCACCATATCTAAGTCAATTACAAATACAACTTTCTTGCAACTGAAGGAGCACAATAAACGCGCATTGACATCAAACCAGAACATCATCAACAATGCAATGATGTTTGTTTACATTAAGGTTGAGAGATAAGTCGAATAAGTAAGCCAAATTTTAAACAATGCTCCTTGTTTTTCTTTGTATTTTCGTTTCTTAGTTGTTTTTTTTGACGGCGCGGATGACGTTAGCCCAATCTATTTCGATAATCTACCATACTGGAGACGAAGAGCGCCATTTTCGTGGCTTCTAAAATGGCGGCTATTGCGTCACGTAACAAATGTACACATTGCATTGCGGGTAATCATGCCTCTTCGAACTAAAGTTGATGTGAGTTTGCGGTCAAACGGCCGCGACAGTTGCAATTCTTGTCCGCTAATATCCTCGGGGGTTTTAGATTTGCAGACGCCAGGTTCAAATTAGAATCAGACAAACCATGTCTCATAATCACCCCCAAGCTTTACCATGCGAAGTCGCGTCTGACCGAGTGACGACAGGTCACCCACGGGTAGGACGTAGGAGTTGAAAAATTTCAAACTCGAAATGATTTGCATTCCAAGTATTCTAGCAGAAATTCTCACGAAAATTAAAGCTGCCGCTGTTTATGTCTGCGTGATCAACTGATCCAGCGACAGACACATCAGTGATCAGTGTGATTCTCTATGACGCCAATGAGCGCGATGTATAAGATCCCGCTTGGCGCTTGCTATACATTTCATATTAAACATTTATTGCGTTTATACAAGATCTTCTTATAAGGCTTGTTGTGATATATCGTAATTCATTCCTAGCTCTAGACTGCATGTCTTCGTGGTTTCATTGTCGGTCATCAATGATGGATTCTGTTCCTGTAATTATTTTCTCCCTCAGTGATCTCCCTAAATGATGGGCGATGAATTGCAATATATGAAAAGAAGCCTTCATAAGAGGACGCCAGGATGCTTGTCTAAATGAAAACCTGAATTCTGAATGGCAGTCTTTATTCCACATTGTTGTTCAGTTTGTGGAACTGATTTTGCCTCCGTGCCTTTGCTTCAAGCACATTTTCTCGACGTGAACTAGGCTTTAGCCTTGTTTTCACTAGCGAGATATGCACGAGGTCAACGATAAAACAAAGAAATCCAAAGCAAAGAATAAGATCTACAGGTAGTTTAAGCTTACATAAAACCAACAGGATTTATTTACACAATGATGAACATGATCATTAAACACGTTTGTAGTAAAGGCAGTGGTGAAGACAGCCCACAGTTTGTTTTTTGGTCATCCTATGCAAATACTTCAATGTTTATAGGCTGTGAAAACAATGAATTGACTAAGACTTCATCTCGCGGCTGCTTGTTGTGGGGAGAGGTGGTGGGTGGACATCGGCTCGATAAAATCTTACGTTAAACGCACCCACCAATTTTTGGAAGCCAAGCGACGCTCTCTCATATTGATTTGTGCTGTATAGTTCACACACAAGCCTCTATGCTATAAATTCCTTATCTTTTTTCCTCAGTTTCGCATCTGCACGAGTTCATCCATATCCCATTCTTTTCCAAATGAAATTCTTCTTTACGTGTCAGATTTGATGCTCTGGTAAAGAGGAGAAGAAGTTTAATGAACCGACTTCTCTTGTGTTTTTGTGCAATTTTTTCAATATTTCGTAACAGGAGTTTTGGATAGAGATACTGACATGTAGGTGCTTGCCCTATTCAGTAACAGTGAAGGAACGATACCTGTGAAGACTGCCCGCCAAACAATCTTCTTCCGAACAAACCTCCCCATTGTCCACCTTGTTCCTTTTGTTTTTGACTTAATATTTCTTGCTGTTCACGAAGTTTGGCTTGGTTACGTTTAAACGCTGCTATGACGTCATCTTCATCACGATAGTAGTCCAAAACAGTACGCACGTCTTGTACGTTAGACGTCGCGATAGCTAGGGAGGATTGGAAGGAAATTAAGCATACATAGAGGGTTTCTCTGGGTTGGAAAAAAGTGGGGGGGGGGGAGAAAAACGGCCAACTAGAGGGTAATGTCAATTGCTATAGTCAAATCTCTGTTGGAGAAAACTGCATTGTGGGAAAACCAAAGTTATTTGGCAAGAATTTACTGACATTTTCTTCAAGTCAGTGTTCTGAAGTGAGGATTACTTGTGCACTGTTATAATCTCACCCCTGAATTTCACCACCAAAACCCAACAAACAACATTACTCACCCAGTAAAAGAGGAGTTAGATCAAACAGCGTTCTGTCCGAGGAATCACCCTCCCACTTCTTTAACACAATTGTATTTCGTTCATAGCCAGCAGTTGCCTTAGCGTCACAGTCAATCATAATCACTTTAGACAAATCTCGATTCAGACTTCCCAAGTCCTGAAATTTGAACAGGCTTTATTGCATTTAAAATGTCTGAACTTTGCACGGAATGGAAGCCAGAAAATATTTAAAAAATTATGCAAAATTTCTTGTTAGATACTCTCTAAAGTGTGTTTCAACAGATCCTTCTCAAAATGACATAAAAGCACAATGTTACACAATGCTTGATTGGCTCTGGGAAAATGTTAAGCCAAACAAATTTCAAGTAGCATTGATTTTTCTGCACTTGGTGGCATTATAACATCATAAATGGTGTGTCTCAATTTCAAAACGAGACTTCTGTGAAGTACATAAACCCACCTTAACATGTGTACCATTTGTGTACTTTGTAGCATCACGAAACAGACGATATGTTACAAAACCATTTGGATCAAGCCCTTCCAAAATTGGCATTGCACCCTGACAAGAAGAAACCAGACATTGTAGTTGATTTCAAGCAGCACATTAATTTTAGTTTCTTCTGTGCTATTCTGGTTCAGTTAGGCCTGCATCAATCACAGCCATACCCATGACAGTTCATAATTTTTACTGGAGTGTTGCAATAAATTTTAGGGGGGGGTGTATGAGCTGGTGCTTTGTTTTCTGTTAACTTTCTGTTCAATTCTTCCTCTTCAAATCTAGAAAAGCCTTTTTTTTCTAAAATTTCCTTGCAAGCAATGGGAACGACACAATATGCTCAAAGCTATGGGAACTCATTGATAATAATATTTGGATAGTGGACAATTTATTTCATGAGGGGTACAAATAAGTTGACAAAATGAAGACTTACAAAGCCACTTTCATGTGTGTAGACGACAATCTCAAACAACGGTGTTTTGCATTGAGAAAGAAAAGCATCGACACCTGGTCTTTTACGAAACCTCCATCCACTTTGTCGCTGACAAAAGAATGAATAAAACAATGAACAAAAGCAAAGAATATAAAAGTTTTTGCACTTTTCAAAATCAGCTAAAATATTGTACAAGATTCAAGATGTAAAATTTCATTCAAATTTTAAGACATGACATTGCTCTATGATTGTCTGCATGCTTTCCAAACAAACTAAACTTACATCATATTCAGGATGTATTAGAACATCAGTCATTTCCAGGACAAGTGTGTACGGTGGTTGATAATATGGTTCGGTCAGAGGCTCCGGCAGAAGTAATTCGCTGGATGGTTCGGCAAATAGCTGGTAAAAATAGGAAGAATTAGGGCCTGTTTTTGAATTTCTACTTGTAGACCTGTAATTACAGATCCTATATTTTTATGTGCTTTTGACTGTGCCACACCAACACTGGTGATGTTACATGGTTGACTGGCTAAAGCTGTACCTTCCATGTGTCTACTACTTGGTCTCTTGCTCGGTAAAGATAAGCCAAAGGGAGAATTTCTGAAACAAGAGCAAGAAAGACTGCTTCCAGGCTGTGGATAAATTGATTTGTTGATGTTTTGGGTTGGAAGTTGGACATCTTGAATTGAACAAGATTCAGAGTTTCAATTTGCGGCAAAAAGGTAAGCTACTAAAAGATAACATTACTCACCATCTGCATATGGAGCAACACTCTAAGGAAAAATTTTAATACAATTTGAGAAGATATTTTGACTAAAAAATAAAAGTTTAGGGCAAAAAAGCTTAGTTTGCTGTTTCAATTACCTTTCCATCAATCCCTGTATCAGGCCAACCTTCAAATATAATAATTTTGAATTTTAAAAATACTAATTAATCATCATAGAAATGATGTTACCCTCACAGAGGAAGACAGATAAACTTTGCAGAACAATAACAGAACATTGCTTTTTTTAAGGGGATCCACAACTAAATAATTTCCAAATTTATGAATTTTCAACATTTACATAAATTATTGTTTACAACATTCTCTCAGCAGTTCCAGAATTTAAAACCCAAAAAATATTTATAAGTGGAAAAAATTGAGCAAAATGTATATCTTGTTAGGGTAAAATCATGGTTTTACCCTGAACAAAAGGGAACCTTTCATTGGCTTCGTTGAGCACTTTATTGTTCTGTTGCAGTGTTATTAATATATGTAAAAAAAACATTAAGCTACTTTCCGGTCTGTGGCAAATGTTTAATACACTCATTGTTCGTTTTGTACCTATTTTGTTCAACTCCAGCCACTGTAGTCCATATAGTTAATAGTCAATAGTCTTCAAAAAGGTATCCACCGAATAGGATAGAAATTCAGACATAAAAACGACGTCTAAGATGAAAAAAGTAGTGTCATACACAACTTCATGTTGCCAACTGATGTCAGTGGCGCCACGAAGAATTACAAATTGCTGCTTCAATATCGACATTTTATGCATTAAATTACGTACGTATTTCGCTTAAATCGATATGGGTGTAACTTTGAAGATCTTTTCCCCCGATAAGCTTAATAAACCATGTATTAATTGAGGTAGAGTCGAAAAATATTGTTATAAATAGACACAAGTGTTACACGTCCACTTTGTCGTTCATGTTTCTTTGTCGATTTCAGAATTCGTAAAATTGACCAATCTAAACATTTGCCACAGACCAGTATTTTCTCAAGCTGCTAAAACTAGGGAGTGTCACCTCCCCCCCCCCCAGGCTCAGTACACCCCTGGTCCCCCCATCCATCTTTTGTATTCCAAATCCTCGAATCGCCCCTTAGAAATTTAACAAAACACCCCCCCCCATCACCCTTTTATATCCATGCCCCTAAATAGGGGGTATGCCTATGAAATGGGCCATTTGGAGTCTTTTTTTGCAACTAACAATTTGTACTAAATTTCACTGTAATCATTTAATTCTACAGGAAACAAAGCTATACTCACCCAGATACCCAACAAGCCCAGCACCGGTTATGATAAAACCAGCACCAACTGATATCCAAGTCCTCGCAGAAGGGCCTTTTCTCTCCTTGGGCTTTTCATAGTACCTCCCAATTTGCGAATATCGGGGCAAAAATCTCTTTAAAAATTTTGGCCTACGGCACTGCACAGACAGTTGACGGATATGTAGAGACATTAAACTCGGGCCTGCACGAATCAAAGTCGCTGCACGCTGAAAACAACATGATTTAACTTTGAAACTTTGAAATGCTGAATTGATGGCCATCTTGTCTTCCCATCCGATTCGCATGTTTCAGCGACAATCCCGAACAATGGAAAAAGACGCCGCAGTTTTTGCTAATTTGCCCTCGTTTGCATCTACGCTGAACATTAGCAGATACAGGCATCTTCTTCATTCACGATATTTTCTTATAATTTGCACAATTAGTGAAACTGAAAAGGCCCCCATTATATGCGGGTGAGTTACCAGGACAAGCTAGTTAAAAACTGTACATAATGAAGACTAATGAGACTCTGAAGTCTTTGTTTACAACTCGCTCTGGAACACGCTATTGTGACGCCTTTTGGAAGGTTTTACCACATGATAAACTTCATCACAAATTTAGCAAGTGAGGGTTTAGCAAGGGTGTTTTAAAGCTTTTTTACTGAGCACTACAAGTTAGTAGCAACTAGCAATATGAGCTTCAAGATCTAGATTTGATTACTGAGACGAGTGATCCAAATTTATTCATATCACAGTGACTTGTGGATGGTAATGGGATTAGAACTGATACAGCTGCTATCCAGTGTATAAAATTCAGTTTAGTCTAGTTAAGTTTCTATCAAGAGCGCTGGACACTCAGGAAGGGTAGTGACTGTGGCAATACAAAACTGACAAGCATGTTCTCGGTACATGTCCTCCCCAGTATAAGTGGAAACAGTTCAGTTCAGGATTCCTTTTCGTCTTGAGATGACAGCAATGTCAATTTAGCTGTGACAAAAGTTGTACCCAAAACAAATTCGTGTTTATTGTTTATTCAATTAACCTACATATATTCACGTACATTATACGGATATTTTGCTGTACAAAAATGAAATGAATTAATTAGGCCCGGGTCGAACTTCTCTCTTCCCTCATGGAACCAACTAAAGCCTGATGATATGGGGAACGTAATAGCCCTGAGGATCTGAATCAATGAATAGCGCAATATTGATGTTGTCATATTACCTGACACCGCTCGAAGCCCGTACGTATGTCAAATTGAGATGCATAAAAAAACAAAGTGTATAAAACAAAGTATACAAAGCGTATAAAAAGAGAGACATTCAACTCCGGTCCTGTATATTTTATAAAACTGATTTTTGGTGTGCTGTATAAATAACATTTAGTTCAATTTTACAGTAGTGTGTTTATTGTACTGATCATAAATATTAATTGATACTTTTATTACCTTGAACATTTTACGCTTAATTTCCACTAAGCAATTAGATTACTCGATTTCTAGGAAGTGAAGAGAATGAGAGCGAAAACACCTCATAGAAATCCAACCTAGTCATGTAATCGTCTAATTGTTACTTCCGAATATTGATTATCAATTAATTAATGGCATCACTCAATATCGATTACCGTCCACGACCACTCCCACTTCGCAATATCAGAGTATATGTTGCTAGCGTCGCCGCATTCACTGGAAACGCTCGGACTAGAGCAGTGCTAAGCCCTCTGAAGAACACAGGCATCCCTTGTGATTTATATGCTTGTCTGGCACAATCAACCAATCCCGTGTACTTTCCATTAATATCAGCTTGAAAACGCGACTTGACCACGTCAAATGGATATGTACTCACCCATGATATCGAGCCCGCAATTCCGCCAGCCATTAACAACTCAAGCACCCCTAAATGATGCACGCTGTCTCGGTATGTGGCCATTTTGGAACACATTGTATGATAGGCGACAATATAGACAGCCACCCCCGGCGATTCTCTTGCTGCCGTCGCAACAAAGCCATGATATATTCCTCTCACTCCTCCAGCTTTAAAAAGCTTTTTGAAACAGTCCCATGAACCGTTAAAACGTAGCATCTCGTCAGGTGTATGACGAATGATGTGTTTGTATTTCATTCCTTGCCCTTGCAGCTGCATTTGAAGTTTCACTAGTTCCATAGGGGACACTATAAGTGACTGGACAAACCCACCAATCGCGCCCGACAAAAACAAACCTTTTGCGCCTGGTTCAAGACGGCGATAAACCATTCCTTGTACGCCAAACAGTATCGCGTTCATTGCTGCAAAGCCAGCCAAAGGTGGCAGCAAACCTTTATACAGACCAAACACCTTTATGGGAAAAATGTGAAATAGTTTTTCAAAATTTGAATCTGGTGCACACAGAGCCCCACCCACTCCGAGAGAATTATTTAATAAAGAGGATGACTGGATAGAGTGATAGGTGAAAAACAGATAGTGATCCAACAGAGAGATATTTAATAATGGAGAGAGGGGCTTAGAAGAGAGAGAGAGATACTTGAAATAGAGAGAGTGGCCTAATGGAGAGGGCCTTGAGATAGAAAGAGTGGCCTAATAGAGAGGTATAGACTTGAGATAGAGAGTTGCCTAATAGAGAGGGAGAGACCTAATAGAGAGAGAGAGACCTAATAAAGAGAGTGGCCTAATAGAGAAGGAGAAACGTAATAAGAGAAAGAGACGGAGGGCTAATAGAGACGGAGAGCAACTTCATAATAGAGAGAGTAACTGGAGATAAAGAGAGTAAGAGTGACCCAAATAGAGAGAGTAACTCAATAAAGAAAATCAGAATAATAAGAGGGCAACTGCATTAATAGAAAGGGTGATTTAAGAAAAAAGTGTGTTTAAATAGAGAGTTCAAAAGGGAATATGATGTTGGAGGTTAACTTAGCAGACTGAGAAACGCAGAGAAAGTTTAAGGTCCAAAGCAGTCAAACAGAGGTGAGTTTCCTAATAGAGATAATACGTTATTGGTTATCTGAAAGCAACGTTGCCAGTGTAGATAGTGCAATAAATAGTATATAAAATAAAAGGTACACAATAGGTTCTTTTACTGACTGTAATGGTAAGTTTTAAGAGACATTTCGAATAAACATCCCTCTCAGGGCTCTCCCTAGAAAAGACAGGTAGTAAAAAAACCTAAAGATGATTAGTTGACACAAAGAGGATAAATGATGTGCTATGAAGAAGGTGACTGCTAACAAAGGCATATCTAACCACACTCACAGATTCCTGTTGGATAATTTTTGAGAAACATTCTATCATTCCAGAATAGCTGCTTGAGGGTTGAGTTTGCAATCGAACCTATACAAAACAAACAATAGGATTATTCTGATGAAATTGAACAGTTTTAAAAAATTAAAAAAAAGGTATTAAGTGCACAGTATTACACTTCTTGTCCAGTGGATATCAACACATTGCAAGTTGCAGTCCCTGAAGTGGCTATTAATTACCACAAACAACTGAGAACAGTGAAATTTTATTTCATAGATTTTAAATCTATATATACTACAACACTATTACATAATTCTCTTAAAACGAATAAATGTTCTTACAAAGGGGAACAATGTACATGAATACATACTAAAGAAAGCATTGAAATTTGTAAAAGCAATACTAAATAGCATTGCTATTCTTCCACAGAAGTGAGTATCGAGTACTTATACCAATACAGACTGGTTTTGTAAGTTTTTAAGTAGAAATAAATTGAGATACATTAGTTATGCCAATTGCAGAAAAAGGATCAATGATGCAGAGTAAGGCTGCCAGAAAGAAGCCCATAGGTGCCATCCCTCAAGCCATCAATGAGTTTCTATTAATATCATCTGCACAGCATCTTATTTCACACCTTCTTTAGACTCATATATCACTGCTATTCTGCTCATACTGGTACCCCCTACCATTCCCCTGATGTCCTGAATTTTATCATGCATGGTGAATGAACAGTGATGAAAATCAGTACCACCTATCCTACAGAATTTATACACGTGGCTAGAGATACATATTAATGAGGGATCCTTACTTTAACAGTATCAAATGGATGACCCACTATCACACCTGTTATTCCTGTAAATTACAAGAAAAAATGGTTTCAATACTAGTTAATAGTATTATTTATGCTATATAGAAAAATATTGCTATATATGGCAATCACACCCTTGCATATTTTTTGATATTTTTCCTGTACTCAATATTAGCCACACTAACTCAAGTGTCACGAGTTTATAATATCAATTATAGGCTATTAATAATAAAAGAGCAGTGTTTCAACAAAAATATTTGTATCTGGGAGATAATGTACAATTACGTATTAAAACTCTCGAATTTAAAGTATATGTTTGCGCAAAATAGGACTACAAATAAACCACAAGTGTTTGTCTGTATCGGATTAAAGGCGAAACCGATAGGATTTTACGAAGCATACTTCTTCCTTAGTAAAGTACACACTTTTGAACCAAATAAATTATAGTAATACAAATTATAAACATAACCCTAAACAAATATGAAAATATTTAGCCATTGCTTGGCTTATGTTGAAATGAGATTCACAAATACACGACGTGTAAACACTTTATCAACACGTTCAAATCAGGAACATCCAGGAATTAATACGAGTGTGCTTACCTCCGATGGAGCCTGCAAAAAAATCAAGAGCCATACCAAATCTAATAACTCGTGTATTGCGCAAACTTCGTCTCAATTACCGAGAGACATGTCAACATCTCAAGAATTAACGTTATCGCAAATGTGGACGTGTATATGGTAATTATAATATAATTATAGCCGGCATATGCCGACATGCATGGTTGTTGTGCAGGAGAGATTGGCCACATTCCTGTTCAGGCAAGCGTGACAACACGGAGTCTTGACGGAGCCAAAATGTTAAGCTAGCCTTAGCTAGGGATGCTTTGGGATGCTCCAAACAATGGTTGCAACCTGCAAACCACTAAGTAAAATATTTTAAAATTTGCATGATTCAGCACAAATTTATGGATATGCACAACAGATAAATTTATAGTTCGCTTTTTTCATATGCTTTTACGCCCATGAGATATATTTAGGCAACTTCTGTCAAATTAAAGCCGCTATGAGCCTAATTTGAACATGAAAGGGCATCAGATTTTTTTTACTCACCCTGCATGTTGCACAGTAACAATTAGCAGAGGATTGTATGCAAATTACCAAACCCTCCTAGGTACCTAAAGGCGGATTTCCATTCAGTGCAAAATGTCGCGCGATCGATTTTTAGCGAGCGCTTTCTTTTGAAATGTGTGAAGTCAACCACAGCTAATGAGAATTGTTCCGCTTGACTGTTTGTAATTCAAAAGAAAGCGCTCGCTAAAAGTCGATCGCGCGATATTTTGCACTGAATGGAAATCTAAAAGAGCTTTTTCATTAGAGAAGGTCTCCTATCTATCGTAAAATTTATGCAATGTGTCAAAATAACACAGAACGGGCCCATTAGGGAATTGAAGAATTCAAATTCAAACATGTGGCACTAACACTTCTCTTCAAAGGGTGGGGCCATGGGGGCACTCTGTAGTTGGCAACACTAAAGATGGGAGAGAGAGAGAGGGGGCTCAACAATTCAGGGTATGGCTGGGTTTCAGGTTAATCATATATTGTATCTATTGACCTGGGTTTTTTGTAGCACAAAGACAAATTTGCTTGCTTCCATTGGGCACAATATGTGTGACATTGAACACCAAGCATTGTCCTATGTAAAAGTAAAACTGATCTATTGCACAAAAATTTTCTATAGAATGACATATTGGCACGGTTGATTGATCAAAGATAATTACAACAGACTGTTTAGCTATGTACTGAAAGATCCTATGCTTGTGGACTATGTTTTATCTTAACTGTGCAACTGAAGTCCATAACTTCAAGGTACTTCATAATAGTGAAATAATTAACTTATTTTTTAATTTTATATGCTTTTCAATGCAATTCTCTTTTTCTGATGTTATAACAAGTCAATGAGTTATAAATATTATTTACTAAATTCATATAAATTTAAAATTACCTAACTACTGCAGTTAAAATAAATGTCCTTTTATATCCATGAATACCCTCAAAGGTACTACATATCACCACATATTATTGTCTTCCCCATAGACAAGCCGTGCGAATAAAACAACTGTACCGAATGTAACAGCATTGGTAGGAAAAGCTCGAATAACTGTTGAACTCATTCCTTGGAAAAACATGCCCCATCCTTCGGCACGATAACTCTTTATCGCACAATCTGTACTACTTTTATATATCCCTTTTAAGTCTGCCTGAAACCTGGACTTGATGACATCACAAGGGTAAGTAACTATCCAAGAGATAACTCCGGCAATCCCGCCAGCCAAAAGGACAGTTACTGGCTTTGGCTGATCCTTAGTCTCAGACCTAGGCCCAAGTTTACATAGCTCATCATAGCAATAAAAATACACTCCTCCTGCAGGTATTTCACGGACTAAAGTAACACACATGCCTTTTGAAATTCCTCTAAGGCCTTCAGTTCTAAATATTTTCCACATGCAGTCTATTGATCCAGTGTATCTTAGTTTTTTCCTTTCTCCGGTTGCCAATTTTCGTGGGTCAACACCCTCACCTTGTACTTGTAAACGAATCTTTGCCAACTCTAGGGGGCCGCATATAATTCCCTGTGCCACACCAGAAACACAGCCGGCCCAAAATACAGCATATGGTACATGCTGCAGACGTCGAAAAGACTCACTGTAAGAACCAAAGACACAGCCATTAATGAATGCTTGCCCAACCAATGGTGAAGCCATTCCTTTAAATAAACCAGTCACCTGAAATATGACAGACATATAATTGTTAATTCATTTGGTTCACATGCATGTATAAAAATTACAAGAAATTCATGCTATGCAACAAGTACAACTTTGTAGGTTCTTTGTAAGTAAAGCAAAACTCACAAACATTATTGAACTCACTGATTCATATTTAACTATTTGTACAACCGATTGAAAAACTCCACGGTAAATACGCTCACCATGTTTTTGCATCTGAAGTCGAACCTGTAACAGAGAATTGGCATGTTAGACTATTTTTTGACCTTTAGAAAATTTCTGGCAATGGTAAAAAAAAATTATCAGTAAAATTACAAAATTTACTCTGAGCAAACAACTAAAAAGGCAAAAAATACAGCATCACAAATTTTGTAGATTGTGTATATTATGATTGAATTGTTCCCATTTTTTAACAAAAATTCAGATCAGCCACATTCTAGATTACAGAGTTTGTCAAAATTGCTTTTGAAATATTTTGTGTTAAAAATCATGGCACCACTAGACACGATTTATAACAATTTTAAACTGTTTTTACAATTCATCATTTAACCTCTTTTAAGACCCATCTAAACAGTAATCACATTTTGTGTCTTTGATAGGCTCATGGTGTGCAGTTGCTCATGTGTGCTAATTGTGTCTACCAGCTGCGATCAAAAACTCCCCATCTCTTGAGTCTGTTCTGCTTCAAGACCTTTGCTAACACTTTATAAGCAAAAGTAAATTATATCTATTTATATGCACCTTTACTGTATCGAAAGGATGTCCAGCAATGGTTCCTGCCATACCTGTTAAAATAGCAATAAAATGGAGAAGACTGATGAACTAATGTTGCAGCTAATTGTTACTTTTAAATAATATAATCTTAATACCATTCTCAATATCATTCTAACCAACTACAGTTGTCATTAGTGTATAAGAATCTTCGACTAATAAATATGTAATGCCAATTACAGTAAGTGTTGGCCATTGTTTGCGACGTATGTTTACGATAAGATTTCAACTGTTTACGAAATGATACAAATTTCTTGAGCTTTGACCTATTATATAATTATGTTTTTTGCTGTTAGAGACTGTTTTACGTCCACAATTGCTTTTCTATGCCATGCGATGTACTCTACAAGCAACTCCACATATTTTCCCTTGATTTCAATTTAGGTCTGTGCATAGGCTAGCTGCTAGAATGCGGGGTGGATAATACACCTGTCCGCCTCAACGACGGGACACGGTACACACCTTTTAATAGACTTATATGTTCATATTTATACAACAGCTTTTCTACGCAAACAGTCTTAAAAAAAGAAATTCGTTGTTCTTCAAGCATATATAGTTGTAAAATGTAGTAAAATATTGTACTGTCGTTCTTCGTCACTTGAAATGATATAAACAGCATTGGTCCTTCGGACTTGCGGGCAAAGGTTCTTCCTCTGCGGCTCTGGAAGTTAGTAGTGCTGCTTTAAGATATTGTTTCAAGTAGTGAAAGATCCTATGCTTTTGTGTGCTTTTAACCCTACTACCGACGCTGGCAACGTTTTAATATTGCAATTACCGGCATTTTGGACACGTGTACTGTACAATTTTTTTTATACTATTAAAATGTCATTGCACTGATTGACCAAAAAATATATCACGGTATTTTAATCGTTGTACAATTGACTCACCACCGAGGCATCCACCGACAAAATCTATGACATTTTCGTTCATTTTTAGGGCGGTTTATTTTCTGCTACAAATTTTCCACCCACGACGAGCGATGTGCAGTGAAGACCGAAGTACAACTGTTCTGTTGCTAATGACTAATTGGGGAAAAGAATTTTTTGTTTACGTTTTGGTGGTTAACCGCTGATCAAAGAGTATCACACAATCAAGTGCAAAACCGCTGTGTTTAATTTGGGGGATGTACTGGTTTGGCCAATCACGGCTTAGTAGCTTTATCCAATAGTAAAAATGCCTGATGTATGCCGACCAATGAAATATCGGTACTTAATAAACTATTCCTGGAATTCAACTTCCAGGTCAAACCATAGGGTCAAACCTCTACGGATTCAAACGTCCTTGCGTATGATACAAGCTATGTGTATTCATGGTTTAATTTAAATGTTAGGATTGAGATAGGATATGCGGACACATACAAATCATGATACTTTTAATCTTTCTTTACTTTACTACAACCTATTTTAAAATATTAGAAAGCGTGACAAATTCACGGTATCTAAATGTTTACCTAAATATTTAATTAAAAATGGGACACGTGTAAAAAAATTGTGACGTACAAGTGCTAAATATCAATCGCTTAGTGTTTGAGAAACTGTTTGTTTTTTTCTAGACAGTATTAGTCCCTCCAAATCGTCTGCAGTTCCATTGCAGCATTACAAGATCTAAACTTATTAACGAAATCTGCATATCCTCTTTGGACGTGATGTATGCCTTCGATTCTCGTTGTTCCATTTCTTGCAAGCGCTGCCAGTATCAAGGCTGCGCCAGCACGAATATCACCAGCTTCGACAGGGATTTCAGGCTGCAAAATAACAAACATTTTAAACTGCGGTTAGGATTAGACAAGATTAGGCAACGCTACGGATTAGAAATGTACTCCGATTCCAGGAATAAATCAACAATTGATTGTTTGCAATTAGCTGCAGATGCATCTCATTATTTCTCTCTGATGACAGGAAATACTGCCCATCATGTGCTAATATGTTATCAGCTAGAAAGAATTCTATTGTAAACGTGTAATACGTCTTATGATTTCACACGAAGCAGGACGTGACATGTCTATTGCGAACAAGCAATTAAAACGATTACCAGTTTGTATTGAAGAATCAGTCGAATTAACATTGGCCACATACTTATACACAATTATTGCATGTCCAAAAAAAAGAAGCGATTGTATTTGTGAAGAGCTTGTATTTGTGAACTGACATTACCTGCTGATAATTTTGCCGGCCAGCATTTCCACGAATTTTAACTTTTCTCCTGTTGCGGCTTATTGTCGCACCCAAATTCAAATTTTGCAGTTCCTCAATGTAGCCAAACCTCATGTCGAAGACGGTTTCTTCAATCCATGATTCTCCATTGCTGAAGCACATGAGCGCGGCCCACTGAGGGTGGAGGTCGGTAGGAAATCCAGGATACGGTTTCGTCTTAACGCTAACAGGACTTATCGGAAGTAACTGTTGACTTCTGGCATTTTTCTTTCGTGAAACACAAATGATTCCTCGTGCTTTGCGGATAATGTCCACTCCAGCAGCAAGCAAACGCCAGAATTCTGATTCCAACAGCTCCAAAATGACTTCGTCTGCGAAATCTCCCATCCTCAATTCAAGGCTCCCACCTATACAGAAATGATCGAATCTCTGGCTAAGCAAAGAAGCTTTTTGCATTATTCGCAAGCTATCACCCCACCAGCCCTTTGGCAAAACCTATTATATTTAGACAACTTTGTACTATTCTGTACCCTAATCCTATGCAGCACAAACTATGCTTGTTATTATGGTAATAATTCCGTGTTCTCAGTACGCGAAATTAAATTTTAATCCAAGCCCTAAATCTAATCAAATCTTCAATCAATCAAAGTTAAAACATGACAAATAAAACGCTGGTTAGGATTAGGGTTTGGGTTAGGGCTTGGATTAAGATTTATATGAGAACACGGAATTATTACCATTATTATTACCTGTAATTACAGCAGCAATTGCGTAAGTCCCAGCTTCAATTCTATCTGGAATTACTGTGTGAGGGATGGGTGTTTTGTCCCAGCCACTTGAAAATGATGATACCCCATTGATTTGAATTTTTCTTTTAGTTTTATCGACTGTTATGTCGGCACCCATAGCCTTCAACAGCTTGATCAAATCTAAAGTTTCCGGTTCAATTGATGCATTTTCGATAGTAGTTGTCCCAGTTGCCAGGCAGGCAGCCATGACAGTGTTCTGTGTGGCACCAACGGAAACCTTTGGCAATGCTAACGCTCGTGAAGGGGCTCTGAGACCTAGAAATAAAAAAGATTTAGTCAGGTACAGAAAACCTGATAGCATGCGTATGAACGTTACATAAAGTACATTGATTCACTAGTAAATTTCTAACGTTGTGAAGACAATATTCGCAATTCAAACATGGAAGTAAATATGCATAATTCAGAAACAAGTAAGGGAAAGTGATAGCCATAAAAAAGCAATTCAGTTTGAAAAGTGTAAAAAAGTAAACGTAATACTAATTGCCATGACCGTAATTTGAGTTAATAACGATTTTAATTTAACAACAATTTCTCGAAATATTACCAGAAGGTGCAAACGCCTCGATATACGGAGGATTTTCTCGATAATATTCGTTCACAGTTGCCCCCAAAGCTGTCAAATTTGTCACATGGAAATCAAGCGGTCGATTTCTGCTGTCAATATTGTCCCCACCAGGAAGATATACCCTAACCTGGCCGCGCCTGGCTAGCAAGGGTCCTAATAACGTAGCTGACGCTCGGAACCGGCCGCCTATGCTCGGATCGTCCGGTATTGGTTGTGGATCTGCCGCCTGGCAGACAACTTGATTTCCAGTAAAACTGACTGACACACCATGGCTCTGTAATAAATTCCTCATATTATGTACATCAGTGATGTCTGGGACGTTGCTAAAAGTGATAGGTTTATCTGTTAGCACAGAAGCAGCCATACACGGTAAAATTGCATTTTTGGCACCAGCTATATCGACTGTGCCATTTAGCGGTCGCCCGCCCCGAATTTCTAATACAGTTACAAAAGACATCGATATATTTTCGCTGAGAGAAGCTGTGAACACAATCTTTCTCCCTCTCTGAATCTCTATCACTGAAAACTACAATTTTCTGCCTCCTATTTATACCCCCCATTTTTCTGAAAGTTTCTATTTTAAAATTTTGCAAGCTCATAATTTTTCTAAAGGTTTTTCCCATTACAGTAATACATTTTTCAAGCTTCCTCGGTTTTTTCCCGCGGGCTAGATTTAAATTTTGCCATGTCACTTCGGGTTTTTTTGCTAAGACTTGCATTTTAAATAGAAATGCTGAACTGTTCGTTCTTTGTCGACAGGTGCTCGGAAAGCCCCCGCATTATGTTCGAATCTCTGTTCGTATTAGTTACATCACATCAAAGTTTCGAAAGTATGGGAATTCCCTAAAAATGGCGCCTGTTTCAATCTTTATCCTTTTAATTTTTATCCTTTTAATTTAACGTTAACGGATCATATTACGGAATACAGAATTCGACAGTCAGGAGCAAGAAAAGGCAAACAACAGAATTAAACTGTGACTTTAGTAACATTACTTTACTCGTAAAAGTTTTTATTTTGTGTGATAGAAATCTAATTTATGTACATAATTTGGTATGCGATAACTTGGACAATTATAATCGCCCACATGTTAGCTTCGCATGGCGGGTTTTCCCTGCATGAAAATATAGAAAATGATACATTGACAGAAGCATGTCGATGTGATTTCGATTTTTACCTGAAATACACGATGTAAGCATAATTTCTTATACGGAAAACTTCCGGATTATTCACAAAATTTAATGACTGGACAGAATCGAAATTGCAGTCTGTTTATTAAATAGAGAATAATACATGGGGGCGCGGAAATATAAGATTTATTTCGAGTGTTGAATATGAGAAAATATCATGTTCAACACGAGAAATAAATCTGGTATTTCCAAGCACGTATTTTTCAGTTTATTATATAAACTACAGGTTTTCCATCAATATAAAATGTCCTGAAGCTATGATTGGTGATTGTTTGAAAAGCCATGTGAAATTATCATAAATAATCTCACATGTGAGATTATCAGTTTTATCAGAGCCTGAAATCCTTATAAAGCTCTGTACTTTATATAATAAAGTATTTTACTGAATTCGAAAGCCATACTTGGGTTCATAATAGGATCACCGAAATTAATATTATAAAGAAGCTTGGAGAAATTTCGTTTTAAATTAATAGTTTTTAATTATAATATTATAGTTTGTTATAATATATATACAGGTAGTTATAATAATGACATTTTGTTTGGCTTAAATTTTCATGGATCATATGATATGATTCATATATTACAACGATAGACTAAGCTCCACGGAATAAAACAAGATTACTTTCTTAGTAACATTTTTGTCGCTTAACTCAGAGTTAACTATGCTTAACTCTGTTCATAACTAGCTTTGGCTCTCCGCGGCTATAGTACGTCTTTGTTGCGTTGCCTTCGTTGACAACGAAGAAAATTGTTAAAGTTCGTCCAAGTAGAACGAACTTAGTACTCTCGTTTTAAACAAATAACTCTGATCAAGACGTACGGCGAAGAATATTAGTTTACTTCAGTGACACGGCGACCGCGGCCGCGGCGTGCTCAAACTCGCTAAGCACTGTTATGTAAAGTAAACTTCGAATCGCATCTTAAAGTTGCTCTTTTTTATCAATTACACTCCGCCGAAAACCCCAGTCGCCAAGGCCCAGTCATTGCTAAATGATACCAAACTTTTGTTCGAAAACACGGAAATTCACTATATGAGAAACCACAGTACAATGTATAAACAGATGTATTCGCTTCGCTGGTTGATCGAATCGTATTTCAACTTCCGATCATTTAATAACGACATGCCCCAGCACGTCTGAAAGGCTTTGGGGTTTTCCCATGCGGTTGAAAAATAATTTATTCTGTCAAATCCAAAACTTTATTCTCACACAATGTTGAAAATTATTCAATTTAGCACAAAAGCCCCACAAGTGGAACACTATTGCGCCATTTTTATCAAATTTGTGCTGCATTTCGCGGATTTTGGTAAAAGAGTCGAGAGTATTTTCGCTTCACTCTCGGCCGGCATTCGCCACTTGTCGCGAGGCTCTGAGATGACATCATCTTTTTTAGCACACCGCATAACGTAATATATAATTACGAATAATTACGACACGATATTTTAACTTTTTGTCATGCTAGCAATTTTTTTTCCTAGTCACGAAAAATTCTTTCGATGACAACAGCAAAATTACCCCAAAAAATTTTCCCAAATGAGTCATTTTTACCTCTAAAAATAAATCCCTCTAGTATAAAAGTCAGTGCTAGTTTAGTTTAGAGCATTCAGGTGAAAAGTAAGCAAGATCTAGATTACAGAAGAAGCCAGTTAATAGCAAGATGTCCAACGAAGAAATGATAAGTGGAGCGCGTGCTTGTTCTGGAGAGATTCAAATTTCCGGAGCAAAAAACGCCGCTCTACCTGAAATGGCCGCTTGTCTTTTGACTAGTCAGCCAGTTGTTTTACAAAATGTCCCGGCAATCACTGACATCGATATCATGAAAAAACAACTGAGGTCTTATGGCGTACAAGTGACCCAGCACGGTAATTCTGGGCTTGTTTTACAAGCGACAGCACAGCAAGCAAAATCTTCGCCAACAAGCAGCGATGGGGCAAAAACACGAGGATCGTTTCTAGTTTTGGGCCCACTCCTAGCACGATTCAAGGAGGCGAAAGTGTACTACCCTGGGGGGTGTCAAATCAGTAGCAACAACCGTCCAGTTGACTTCCACATCGAAGCATTGACACAAATGGGAGCGAGAATCGAAGACGATGGTAGCAACTATGTTTTGATGAAGGCCGAACAAGGCTTGGTTGGAGCCCCAATTCATTTTCCGATTATTAGTGTCGGCGCAACAGAGAATGTGTTGATGGCCGCGTGTCTTGCAAAGGGAGAGACAGTGATCACAAATGCAGCGGTTGAGCCAGAAATTCTTGATTTGATTGAAATGTTGAATGCAATGGGCATGAACGGAAAAATCAGAGTGGATCAGAGACGTAACAGGATTGTCGTAAATGGTGTGGGCTGTCTTCTGAATGGTTGCACACACACAGTAATTTCAGGTAAGTTTTAGTTTTGTTTGAAAATTTTATCATTTCGCTTTTAGTTTGAATATTGTTGGTCTTCTTGCAAACAAACCCATTTAATCATCGAGGAATTTATAAGAATGTTATCACTTTTATTTATAGCCATTTGTAAAAATTAAGAAAAAACCACATTAGCGATTGCAAGCGATTGCTACTGTTCTTACTAACTCAGCTACTAACACAAGTTTCAACAACTTTTTCTTACGATAATTTATCGCTATTTTTCAGATCGTATCGAGGCTGGTACATGGGCGATCGCTGTAGCTATAACTGGTGGAAATCTGCTGTTGAAGATGCAACGAAAAATCGGGGAAACTGAAATCATGACGCCTGTTACTGAAAAGCTGGAAAAAGCAGGGGTGCAACTGAAGTGGCAACGCAACGGGCTCGAAGTTCAACGACTTGGCCCAATAAGACCTGTAGATATCATTACAGGTCCTTTTCCAAGTTTTCCCACCGATTTGCTTCCATTGTGGGTGGTCCTCATGACCAAAGCAAATGGTCCATCCATACTCGAGGATAGCATCTACGATAACAGATTCAAGCACATCCCAGAATTGAAAAAAATGGGCGCAACGTTTACCAAATTTTCAGACCGAAAATATCAAGTTCATGGTAATGCAACTTTAAAAGGAGCTCGTGTAATCGCCACGGATTTGAGAGCTGCAGCCGCGCTGATTTTGGCAGCTTTGGTCGCTGGCGGAACCACTGTGGTCAAAGAGTTCCAACATGTTCTGCGTGGCTATGAAAACATCAAAGAAAAGCTCAAAACTAATTGGGGTGTACAGTTCCGTGCCTTACCTCAAAGCCGACCAGGATTTCATGGCGGAAAGTGCACTCAACGTTAACTTTTCATGATTTCTTTTCAAGACGAGTTAACAGTTCATGTAAACGTTTTTACCTTAAGCTTAATTTTAATGATTTACGCTTGTAGTTTGTGTTGTAACAGTTCTCTTTTTAATTCATGCAATGATTTAGTAAATTTTAGTTTAATTGTTCATTTTACATTGATTTAGAATGTATTGCAATTTGATTGTAACAAGTAATACTTGTAATTGCCTTTATAAACATTAAATGAAAAAAGAAGCATTGACGAAAAAAACAACAAAAAAAACATAATTCATAATTTGTTAGTAGAACTGTCATATAGAACGCTTTATGTCAAAGAACTTTAAATCTATCAAAAGTAAACGTAATAACGTACAGTATATTAGAATGGTTAAACATGAACTCGTCTCAGTACTATCTGGAATTACTGTGTGTCTGCTTCCGTTCAGATGAAATAACAATATTCTTTAACTACGATCGAATATGTGGCTCTGGTTCACTTCAGTTTTTCAAGCAATGGCTATTGCTTTCAAGAAGTTGATCAAATCACGAATTTCTGGTTCAATCGCTGCATTTGCGCTCGCTGTCTTTCCCTTCGCAGGGCATGTTGGCGTTAGCGCAGTTTAGACTAGCGGTGTTTTGCCCGTTATGAGGGGGAGGGGGGGGGTCTGAAAAAATAATTCAGGGGAACTTTTTAAATCTAATAATCATCCAAAAAGCCGAGAATGACATGAATTAGTAAAGTCACCCAAAACTCGTTGAACATGAACTCACTTGAAAATGCGCCCTTAGCAACCGAAATCGAACATACAAGGAATAAATGTCCCCTCTCCTTAGTTAAACCATCATACTGCCACCCTTTGCACAAGACCGCATAATTGCAAAAAACGGTGAAACGTCTTTGAAGCAAAATTCCAGGCTTAAAATCCTCCAGAAAGTACTGAGAAAAAGAAAACAAGCCGTGCAAGCTCGCTTGTCTAAAATTTATTCACTCTTCTGATGTAATTATCCTAGCTGGGAAAACCCTTAATTTGCATGCGAATTGTTTCATAATCTGCATGTGGTTGCCTTTATATAGAAATTTCATAATAAACACTTTCGAAAGTTTGGGCTGTTGAAACTCTTTTCTATAGATAAAACAGCAATAGAATACAAACAATTTTATTCAAAACTGTTTGATGTTGCTATGATATAAAACTGCAACTATACAGATTTAAAACTATTGCTAAATTTCAAAAAGAAATTTTCCCAAACAAATTATTAATAAATCCTTACATCACAAAAAGCACATGTGTGCCAGCTTTTTTTCATGAGTCACAGTAAAAATTAGGCTAAAATTTTTTCCCCTGATGACATTTTTTCCAAAAATAAAGCCTATAAAAGCAAGTGTGACTTCTAGATCCTATACTGAAGCATTTAGACAAGCAGTTATCGAGTTAAAATTGTTCTAAAACGCGAAAAGAAAAATTGCCAAACATGTCTTCGCTTTTGGTGACTGGAAAATGTAAGCTAGAAGGCAATATTAAGATTTCTGGAGCAAAAAATGCCGTTCTGCCACAAATGGCAGCGAGTTTATTGACAAGTGAACGAGTTATTTTAACGAACGTGCCCGATATTACTGATGTCAAAGCCATGAAGCTGACATTAGAGGCATACGGCGTAGCCGTAAACTGGAACAAATCTCAAAGTACTTTAGAATTACAAGCAGGTATGTAAGTCGAACAAGGATAAGTAACAACCCGGAAAGAGGAAGAATATTTGGACATTGTAGTCGGGCCATAACATTTGGCCAATTCAGGCTAAAGTTTTTTTTATGTTAGAAAAGTAATGTTTAAACTATGTATAATATCATCGAAGCCATTAAACAGTTATAATATCACCGTTATAACCTGTGAGATCAGAGGTAATAGGCAAATTAGGTCAATTAGACTTTTAATTAACGAGAAATTCATTGGCTACGGCTTTTTGGGAATATCGATACAGAGATTGCCACGTGCCCGCCCATATTGCCGATGCGAACTAGTTTTTTTGGCCTTGGCGGGATTTCCAACCAAGTTTCGGATTTCTTCTACACAGCCTAAAATCTGAGTCTGCGATATTATATTATATATTACTGATATATGTTACAATATTGTTTACATCGCACCTGCTAAAGATCAATGTTGACATATATCAACAATCATACGCAGCATAACATTGCTTTGACCTGATGATTATCTACTAGATTATCTATATCACAACAGGTGTTTGTTTTTAGCTTTCGCATAGGAAAGACATCTGATCAAATTTTTATTGGAAAAAAAATGCACCTCAGACAGCCAATTACTAATTTAGTTGTTCTTTTTTCAACAAAGGCGATCTTACAAGGGCGATCTTGTGAAACAAACGCAAGAAATATTGTTATTTTCGTTCTCATAATCTCACCCCTAAACTGTAGAAGACTATTGCAATTACAGTGGCTTTCTCAGAAAGGTCAAACCTGCAGGAGAGCCCCACTCCAGGCGCATCCCTTATGTACCACACCTGTGTATTTCTACATTTTTTAAATTTGAATCTGTTTGCTTTTATTTTCTTAACAAAGAAAGCCTAAGATGGAATTTGCCCACAAGGAATGTAACGGAGATTAGAAGCATTCGTGCATCATTTTTGGTTTTCGGTCCTCTATTGGCTAGAGAAGGAAACGCTGAGGTATATAAACCTAAAGGCTGTGATATTGAAAAGGGAGGCAGAAAGGTTGACTTCCATATCCAAGCCATGATGGGATTAATGGAGACGGAGGCGGGGGCTATCCATGAGACTCACGATTTTGTCAAGATGAAGACCAGTGGCCTAAAACCTAAAGCGATATCGATCACATTTGAGAAAAGTTCTGTTGGCGCAACAGAGACTGCAATGATGGCTGCAAGTTTGCGTGAAGGTACCAGTTTGAGCAGTACAGCTTTAAAGTACTAAACCATTGCCAAATTAAGAAACCTAAAACGCAGTAGCGAAGCCAGCCTGACAGTTGGTCATGGAAATGCAAATTTTTTTGTGTTTTTGACCGTATAAGGAATGAATTTCTAAAGAAATGAATAATGATAATGATTTAAATTTGCATAGCATGACCAAATTTTCGGACTGGCTTCGCTACTGATAAAAAGAAACATCTTGCAATTCAAAATGTGATTGGAATTTCCATCATGTAAATGAAGCTCGACAGTTTTAGATAATCTCTCGCTCTCTTGAATAAAAAATCTAAACCAAATACAAATAAACAACTTGTTATGATTGCATTTTAAGGTACAACGGTGATCAGACGCGCAGCGATTGAACCTGAAATAAATGACCTGAAAGATATGCTCGTGAAGATGGGAGCAACGATCACCATTGAAAAAAATAAGACCATCACAGTTCAAGGACGCAAGCGGCTGAGAGGGGTCACCCATCAAGTTATGCCTGACAGAATTGAATTTGGTACTTATGCCATTGCTGCTGCCATGAACAATGGTAGGTGCTTTAATAAGGATTTCAAGAATTCTTTTCAGCAAATTGTTCAATCAAATCCCCTACACGTGACGATTAAACACGTGACGAAACATTGTAATTCTAATAATAAATTTCCAAACTATCTTTTCCGTTAACTATGGAGTATCAGGCGAATGCTCCTTG
Organism: Muricea muricata; assembly: GCA_963855995.1. Classification (NCBI taxonomy): domain Eukaryota; kingdom Metazoa; phylum Cnidaria; class Anthozoa; order Malacalcyonacea; family Plexauridae; genus Muricea; species Muricea muricata. Next base: position 940,595 of record OY979719.1, read on the forward strand.
AGTATCAGTTACACCACAGATCACGGTTTTAACGTTAATGAAAATGCTTAGGTAAAATAACGCTTGAGATTGAAGAAAGATGGCAAGGCGTTATGTTGGAAGCTATAGGACAGCCTCTGCACCAAGCAGGGGTAAAAATTGTCGAAAAAAGAGGCCCCCACAACCAATATCGAGGAGTAGAAATCACCTCAAGAAATGGCATCATCAGCCCAGTTGACGTCGAAACTGGCCCCTACCCTAATTTTCCCACCGACCTGTTACCACAGTGGGTCGTATTCATGACCATGGCGACACCTAGGTCTGATGGATCGAAAAGCTCTGCAAAAATTCATGACCAAATCTACAATAACCGCTTCAAATATGTTGATGGTGTTAAGATGGTGATGGGGGCAAAAATTGAGAAACGCGGTGATAAAAAGTGTTATGTACATGCAGGTAATATATATTTATTATATAAACTGGTACAGTGCTTTACAGGAATGCGGCCACTGATAAACCGATAATCTCTCATGTGAGATAATTCATGATAATCCCATATAAAAATTATCACTTTTCAGACAACCATCAATCATAGCTTTTGGATATTTTATATTGGTAAAAAATACTGTTGTTTATATAATAAACCTGTATGTTCATGCTCAACTCCCGAAATAGACCTGGTATTTTGCGCACCATGTATTATTCTCTATATAAGTAGGTAAATATACTTCTAAACCTCATTAATTAATAATTCTCATGAATTAAAACACAAAGGAAATCATAGCCGTGACTAGAGTCTATATATGAGATAAAACACATGTCGATTTTCACAAATCTTTTACTTTGATTTTCTCGGCTTATACAACATCTATATTGAAAATTCTTTTATATACAAACAGACAAGATAGGTATAAAATTAATCGATTTAGAAGTCATTTAAAACACTCGCAATTCGCGCTTTATCTGATAAAGCACTCCTGTGCGTGTTTTAAATATTACATATAAGTTTGACCCCTGTATCGATCTAAAAATTTGAAGAATCTCTTGGGAAACAAGTGGGTTTTTTGCTTCTTGTGAAATAAATATAATTGTGACAGCACTGTTTCCCGAGGTGGTGTAATGTTTCTGTAACAATGTTTTGTTATCGGATAAAACCCTAAAGGTATTTCTTTTGTAATCTGTAGGTACGACAGAGCCACCACAGGGAGGGAAACACGTTCAGGCTGATGACCTACGAGGAGGAGCTGCTCTGGTTCTTGCAGGCTTGTGTTCTTCTGGCGCAACCGTTGTAAAACAGTTTCAAAACATCGAACGTGGTTACGAAGATATGATCGGAAAATTGAAGAAATGCAATGCAGATTTGCAGCTTCTTCCTGAAGGTCGTGTTGGTCATGATGGCGGAGCTGGACCCCACTATTTTCAATAATTTCAATTTTACTTCTTTTTTTTCTTTGTTAATTAGTTTCAGTTGGATAAGTGGTTTATGGCGGTGTGAGAAACTTCCTAATTTTTAATTGTTATAGCTTTAAATCTTGCCTTTTACTCTGTCAAAGTTGTGCAATAATTTGCCTTTACACGTTAGCTTGTGAACACTTGCCATCTTTAATGTAGGCAATGTAAACTTTTCTTTAATATATTATAAAAAAATGGAAAAAGATCCAGAAGAGTTCTATTGATGAGGGTGTCTGGGGAACAAGAAAACACTGTAAATTTTACCACGGGAACAAAACAAAAAATAATTAGGAAACAAGAAAACACAAAACATATTTTTAGACAGTGTACATACAGAGAATCTCGCGATTCAATCTAAGCCGCGTTCAGAGCTGTGGAGCCAACCGGGTTCACTAAATTGACCTGAAGATAAATAACCTGGTTTCTATACCTACAAAAATCGTGGCCAATTTTGATGACGAACACCAGATTCTTGAGACCACTTATAGCGTCTGAACAAGGAGTGTTTTCGAAGCTGTATACCCCGTATCCAAGCAATTTGCACTGGTTTGAGCTAGTTAACATTGAAATTTATGTACTAAACATGAAGAGCAGTAAATATTTTATCAATATTTACCGATTTGGGTTCATCATTGGGGGCATAAGTGGTCCTGAGAATCAGATGTTCGGCATCTAAAGTGGCCACGATTTTTGTAGGTACAGAAACTCTATCCAAGTTATAATTTTCAGATCAATCGTTCAACTGTTCCCCGAACACTCCAGTATATACACTTAGTACATGTTTTTTGTATGGAAAGCCATAGCTGTCTTAAGTGATAAAACGTCATCTCATTAGGTGCTTTATACATTATATACGGTGCTTTAAACATGACATGCGGTGCTTTGAGTATTATATGCGGTGCTTTAAACATTATATGCGGTGCTTTGAGCATTATATGCGGTGCTTTAAGCATTATATGCAGTGCTTTAAACATTATATGCGGTGCTTTAAACATTATATGCGGTGCTTTAAACATTATATGCGGTGCTTTAAACATTATATGCGGTGCTTTAAACATTATATGCGGTGCTTCGAGCATTATATGCGGTGCTTTAAACATTATATGCGGTGCTTTGAGTATTATATGCGGTGCTTTAAACATTATATGCGGTGCTTCGAGCATTATATGCGGTGCTTCGAAAATTATATGCGGTGCTTCGAACATTATATGCGGTGCTTTGAACATTATATGCTGTGCTTTGAGCATTATACGCAGTGCTTTCATCATTATACGCAGTTATTTCATCATTATACGCGGCGCTTTCATCATTATATGCGGTGCTTTCATCATTATACGCGGTGATTTCACCTTTGTACGCGGTGCTTTCATCATTATATGCGGTGCTTTCACCTTTATACGCAGTGCTTTGAACATTATACGCGGTGGTTCCAGCGTCATTATACTCAGTGAGCCAGTACCTTTGGTCAGCGTTGTGGAATCTTACACGATTCTGCTATACGTCATGTCATCAAGAATATCTAAACACTCATCGAATATTCATAGGGCGATCACGTGTCATTTCCTGCTTCGAAATTTACAAGTTGAGCGCAGTTATAAAACGGTAAAATATATAAGACTTTTCTGGCGTTTTAAATCGAAAGTAAACCCAGGGGGTTTGAAATATGGAACAAATACTGCAATCTTTAAATTTGGGGACTTTGCGTGGCCGATTTGAAGCACAGCGAATAGAACCGCAGGCAGTTTTAAATTTAATGCGAAATTTTGAAAAATTTTGGGAAAAAATTTTGAAAAAAAATTTGGGAAAAAAATTTGAAAAAAAATTCGAGAAAAAATTTTGGCAAAAAATTCTGAAAAAAATTTGGGAAAAAATCTTGAAAAAAAATTCTGGAAAAAATTTTGAAAAAAAATTTGGGAAATTCATGAATAATTCATGAATATTCATGAATAATTCATGATAATTCATAAAAAATATTGGGGAAAATTTTGAACAAAAAAATTTGGGAAAAAATTTTGAAAAAAAATGTGGGAAAAAATTCTAAAAAAAAAATTTGGGAAAAAATTCTGAAAAAAAAATTGACAAAAATATTGGGGAAAATTTTGAACAAAAAATTTGGGAAAAAATTTTGAAAAAAGTTTGGGAAAAAAATTTAAAAAAAAATTCGGGAAAAATTTTGACAAAAAATTCTGAAAAAAATTTGGGAAAAAATCTTGAAAAAAAATTCTGGAAAAAATTTTGAAAAAAAATTTGGGAAATTCATGAATATTTCATGAATAATTCATGATAATTCATGAAAAATATTGGGGAAAATTTTGAATAAAAAATTTGGGAAAAAATTTTGAAAAAAGTTTGGGAAAAAAATTTGAAAAAAATTCGGGAAAAAATTTTGACAAAAAACTTTGACAAAAAATTCTGAAAAAAATTTGGGAAAAAATCTTGAAAAAAAATTCTGGAAAGAATTTTGAAAAAAATTTTGGGAAATTCATGAATAATTCATGAATATTCATGAATAATTCATGAATATTTCATGAATAATCATGAATAATTCATGAAAATCATGAATAATTCATGATCATGAATAATTCATGAATTTTTCAGGAAAAAATCTTGAAAAAAATTAGGAAAAAGTTTTGACAAAATTTTTTTTCCCAATTTCTTTTTCAAAATTTTTTCCTGAATTTTTTTTCAAGATTTTTTCCTGGAAAATTCATGAATTATTCATGAATCATTCATGAATTATTCATGAATTTCATGAATTATTCATGATATTCATGAATTATTCATGATTTCCCAAATTTTTTTCAGAATTTTTTCCCAAATTTTTTTTTCAAAATTTTTTTCCCAAATTTTTTTTAAAATTTCCCAAAAAAATTTGGGAAAAAATTTTGGGAAAAAATTTCGAAAAAAAATTTGGAAAAAAATTCTGAAAAAAAAATTTGGAAAAAGAATTCTAAAAAAATTTGGGAAAAAATTTTGAAAAAAAGTTTGGGAAAAAAAATTTGAAAAAAAAATTTGGGAAAAAATTCTGAAAAAAAATTTGGGAAAAAAATTTGAAAAAAAATTAGGAAAAAGTTTTGACAAAAAAATTTTTTCCCAATTTCTTTTTCAAAATTCATGAATTATTCATGAAATATCATGAATTATTCATGATTTCCCAATTTTTTTTTCAAAATTTTTTCCAGAATTTTTTTTCAAAATTTTTTCCCGAATTTTTTTCAAATATTTTTTCCCAAATTTTTTTTCAATTTTTTTCCCATTAAATTTAAAACTGCCTGCGGTTCTATTTGCTGTGCTTCAAATCGGCCACGCAAAGTCCCCAAATTTAAAGATTGCAGTATTTGTTCCATATTTCAAACCCCCTGGGTTTACTTTCGATTTAAAACGCCAGAAAAGTCTTATATATTTTACCGTTTTATAACTGCGCTCAACTTGTAAATTTCGAAGCAGGAAATGACACGTGATCGCCCTATGAATATTCGATGAGTGTTTAGATATTCTTGATGACATGGCGTATAGCAGAATCGTGTAACATTCCACAACGCTGACCAAAGGTACTGGCTCACTGAGTATAATGACGCTGGAACCACCGCGTATAATGTTCAAAGCACTGCGTATAAAGGTGAAAGCACCGCATATAATGATGAAAGCACCGCGTACAAAGGTGAAATCACCGCGTATAATGATGAAAGCACCGCATATAATGATGAAAGCACCGCGTATAATGATGAAATACCTGCGTATAATGATGAAAGCACTGCGTATAATGCTCAAAGCACAGCATATAATGTTCAAAGCACCGCATATAATGTTCGAAGCACCGCATATAATGTTTAAAGCACCGCATATAATGCTCGAAGCACCGCATATAATGTTTAAAGCACCGCATATAATGTTTAAAGCACCGCATATAATGTTTAAAGCACCGCATATAATGTTTAAAGCACCGCATATAATGCTTAAAGCACCGCATATAATGCTCAAAGCACCGCATATAATGTTTAAAGCACCGCATATAATACTCAAAGCACCGCATGTCATGTTTAAAGCACCGTATATAATGTATAAAGCACCTAATGAAATGACGTTTTATCACTTAAGACAGCTATGGCTTTCCATATTTTTGCCTGCGTGCAGTGATGCAGGTGATGCAGGCTAAACCAAGCTGGGCCTTATTCTATGAATATACAAGGCTATGTGCAATACACTGTATATACAATTTACAATGGACGATCTCGTCATAAAAGATATGAAAATTGTTCCTTGTGTGAACTCAAAGTATGTTCAACCATCAAGACTTCAATTTACTCAGGTACGTGTAGTTAGGACTGTAGGTGTAACAATTTTATTATTGAATATGTTTCGGTAATTGTGACATTGGTTTCCAATTTCATAGAATGGAATAAATCGTGAATGGGATTACATCAACGTACATGACAGTGTAGCTGCACTGCTGTTAAACACAACACGAGATGAGTTTATTTTAGTTAAACAATTTAGACCAGGTAGTGTATGGTTTTTAACGACAAATATAGGCTAGTTTTTACCATGCTCAACGACTCAAGTTTTGGCACCCCCCCCCCCCAACCCAAATACAACAAGCACAGTACTAATTTTAAGTACAAGTATGGTTAAAATTGCTACTTGTGCCTGTTTTTTCCCTCTATGCCAAATATGAGTGTATTTGAACAAAGGACCTTAAATAATATAATAAACCACCTCCCCTTTTAACTATACCCCACTATCAGCAACCGCACCCCCTCTCCAAATATAAACTGATCCATTGGTAACTAAAAAATATTTCCTGACTGCAAGCCCCACTCACGGTATAGCATCCCTCTAAACTATGCACCCCAGTTAAGTGTAAATTAAGATTCTATTCTGTTCTTTAGCTGTTTATATGCGGATGAACCGACAACTGAATGAACAAGATCCTGACAAATCTGTGATAAAGCAAGACTCAAACACACAGTCTTTCAAAGTGCCAATTAATGATGCCATCACCTACGAATTATGTGCTGGCATCATTGACAAAAATATTCCTTTAAAATCAGTTATGAAAGAAGAGGTTTTAGAAGAATGTGGATATGATGTACCGGAATCACATTTTGAGAGAGTGTTCTCTTCTTGGGGTTCTGTGGGATTCGCTGGCACGATACAGACGTTGTTTTTTGCCCAAGTTACCGACGAAATGCAAGTTAATGAGGGCGGGGGCAACAGATCCGAGGGTGAAAAAATAGAATTATATTATTTACCCAGGGGTAAAGTATTGGAGTTTTTATATGATGAAAGTTTACCAAAGCCACCATCACTTATGGCAGCATTTTTTTGGTATATGAACACTCAGCATGTCAAATAGTGCATTAAAATGGTGTGTCATAAGTGTTGAATGCCAGTCAGATGAGTCATGTTAATTGAACAACTGAAAGACTATTGTGCTAATGATGTTTGTGCATTGTTACTGAAAGAAACATTTCACCTCCTGTAATTATGTAAAGTACATTTTATTTTTTGTGGACATGCATTGCCCATACAAAAGACGTTGTATCTCCTCTCTACTGTGCATTCTTTGATGAAAATGAAAAAATGATAGCATGGTGCATTTGCAATCCAGCTGATCTGACCGTGAGTAAAAGGCCTGGAACTAGCTACCGAATAATTTTGCTGTTTTTAATCACTTATATCTTTTATTTTCCTTTATGAAACTTGTTGAAACTTTGTAATCATGTTTAGGAAAGAAGTCCTCCAAAAATTTGGAACCGAAGTCAATTATACTTATGAGAAATTTGCCAGTTTGGCTCGAAAAATGGTTTCTATTTGACAACTAGTGCCAGTACTTTTCGGTGTTTTCAGACCACCTAGATATTACAGCTTTAATTTTTCTGTCAGCCTTACCTTGTGATATTTTTGCAGTCTGGATACTATGTACTATGTATGTACTACATATAATTTTACCCACTTTAAATGTTTAGTTTGTATCTTGGAGCAACAACACGAAGATAACTATCAAGGAAATATACGTGTTTGTGCGGACACTGACAAGAATTTACTTTCTAAAACTATCTTTTCTCTAAGTTCGTCTATTTGATCTACGTTCACACAAAATTGTCAATGTTACGATGTTTCTATTTGAAACCGGCGAAATTTTAAGCCGCTGTTTTCGCACGGAAGGGAGAATCTTCGCGAAGCAGAAGCGACCAGCCTTGATAAGGTTGCACACTCGGTCGAGAACCTGATTCACCCTCGTGTACTGTAAAACCCAACATACCAGCTACCAATATACCAATATCAGTTCCACCAGGGTGACTGATCTCCAGTGGTACAGACACCAGACCGCCGGTCAAATTTTTGTGGTCCACTCTATAGGTAGTCCCTTCAGCAAGGTGAACTAACCAGCCTGTATAGCCTCTATTAGATGAACCATAACCGCCAGCACCTTCGTGATGGAGAATGCGATCCCACCATTGCTTGTCTGGCTCACCACGATATGTTTCCAGCAATTTCTGAAAGACCACCTCAGCATTCGACCACCATTCTTCAGTGAGTCTAATTTCATCTTGGATGGGCTTTAGAATTTCCCTCAAATCATTCAGCTTTTCGCCCAACTTCGCCCAGTCTTCCTCGCTACCCAACATTTCAACACCGGGAATGCCGCAAATACATCTCATCGCATGCCTGAAATATCTTTTCAAAGACGACATAACCACCGTTTGCGAGACTATTTTCATAGCTGGCGTTGTCGTGGTGAAATCAGCTGTCACCGCCTCGACAAACTTCGGAACTTTTATATTTCTTGCAATTCCGTTGGTCATTTGATCAAAGAATGACGAATAATCTACATCGTGGATGGTAGCACTGGGTACTGCGACTGCCAACGTCTTTTGGCCTTCGTGGTTGACGAACATCTTACGAACAGCATCTTTGTTGCCGTTTGTATCGATGGCGAGAGAAACTCGCTTGATGATACAAAACCACCAGTCATCCGGAGCAGTTCGCAGTTTCCAGTGTTTATTGTAGGCTGTTAGAGCAGCGGAAAAGATACCGTTATTTTCATAACAATGTACCAGCTCTTCAGAACCAAGCGAAGCAACATGTTTTCCGCCAGACCACACGTCCTGAGTGTGAGAACAATCGTCTGCAGCTCTTGCAGTATCAACTTTGCGAGACGCTTTTAGTCGACAAAGCGAATTAAGAACGTTCGCATAACTTTCAAAGTGCACTTGTGCCGATTTTGCTTCTGAATTAGGCACGTCACTTCGTTCTGCAGGAACAAGATCGGGAGCAAGTTCAACACACTTCATGTTTGGTCTGAACGAAATGAGGAAATGTAAAGTTGTTTTATAATTTTAACTGCGTCACCAGACGCAGCCTTTTGTTCAGGTCAAGTTTGTCTTCCTGTGCTCTTTAGTTGCTTTCGACTGCGTAATTGCCCTGCTCAAAACTGCTTTAGTAAACTGACGGAAATAAACAACCTTTTAACACACTCTAGTCATTTCTTGGAGTGCCCCAGCTAGAACAAAAATAATGTAGAAACTACAATCACTGTAGTACTCAGTAGTACTCTGTGCTACAATATCGCATGATGAAAAAAAAGTTGCATGCTTGATTAACAACATAAATTAATTTTAATATGAATATGGAGGCACAGCAAGCTATTTCAAATACATACCCACATATAAATTAAATCAATTTATACCAGAATTATTGCTAACGTTTCGTTGCTACATCGCAACATCATCAGAACTACATAACATTTTTAACTGGTTTGTTTTATCAGTATGTATACATTTTAATCTACGTTAAAGTGGCTATGAAGCGAAATTTTGTCCAACTATTTATTGATTACATTGCAAAGATCGCCTAAAATAACAGGGTAAGCTCTTTTATAGAATTTCCTCGCGACTTATGCCTGCCTGACAAGCTTTATATGCTGCAGAATCGCTCGTTGAGTATTGACATTAATACATTCAGATTACTTTTTCTGCCTGGTATTTCAATGGCCAGAAATTAATCTCATTTTTTGCCACGAGATTCTGCACCAGAGACGGAAGAATCGCTCTAATCTACCTAAATAGTGCAATATAAATCGTGTTTCAAAACTGTACGATATTAATTGTAGGGTCAATGGTGGCCCACAAAGTCAGTGAATAATCCTGGACGGTTTATATTCTTGAATAAAAAGACTGGTGCACAACCATCTCTCTGGAAATATCTTTGAGACTTGCACATCCTAAACAGAAAAAAGTAATTTTCATCTTTTAAAAGAAGGCTTCTTTAGTGAGGGTGCATTAAACAATTCTTACCAGTCAAACCCATTGCCAATCGAAATTCTTCTTTTAAGATTTGAAGAACTTTGTACACACCTTCCTCTCCCTAAAATTTCCAAACAGAGAATCAGAAATTGTCTAGTTGCAGTAAAACGAAATAGTCACAAACTACCAGCACTTGCATGGGAAAATATATTCTGTGGTCTAGTTAAGAGATGTAAGCATGTGACTCCTTAATCCACCATCATTATTGCCTTTGCATTTTTAGCTGGTAGACATTTCAGATTCAAGAATAATATACCTACTTGATATGTTAATCCCCAAAGTACAGGACGTCCAACAAAAACGGCTCTCGCACCCAAAGCTAAAGCCTTAAAAACGTCAGTTCCATGTCTGACTCCACCATCTAGGTACACCTCGCATTTATTGTTTACTGCTGCCACTATCTCAGGAAGAACTTCAATCTTGAATAAACAACAATCTGATTATACTGTAGCACCTTAGTTACGTAGCACAAAATAAAACAAGTTCCGAAAATAGACATCTTGTACTCCTGATATTCAAGAAAAAACAAGAAAAAGAAAACGACGGAGTCGGTGATATTTCGTCTTTATTCCAAAGACATTGTTATTGGTTTGACAATGTCTTTGGAATAAAGACGTAATATCACCGACTCCGTCGTTTTCTTGTTTTTTCTTGAATATCAGGAATACAAGATGTCTATTTTCGGATTTTGTTTTATTTTGTACTTCCTTAAGTTGTCTGCTTGTCGTGGTTTTTAGTTAGGTAGAGCTGAAACCAAACAGTTAAAACAAAGTAAAACTACCAGTAGATCAATACTATTCAATAACACTAACAGTTGCAGGTACGGTATCCAACTGTCGCCCACCATGAGAGGAAACAATGATACCATCAACTCCATGTTCTACTGCCAACCGTGCATCTTCTGCTGTCAAGATACCTTTCAATACAATTGGTAGTTTACTTACAGATCTAAAATGATAGGATAAACAAGTAGTATATAAAGTTAGTTGTTGGTCAGAGTTATATATAATTTCATTAGTAAGTAAAATACTAGTAAATTTAGTTAAATGGTAAATCTTTAACTTACTCTGTCAGAATTTCAAGGCTTTTAGTAAGGTTATTTATGTGGAAACCACACACTGTTTTATGCGAAATAGCAGTACTGATTGAACTGACCTTAGCCATCCAATCACACCCCATGTTATTCCTGGATTGATACCAGCAATTTCTTCTGGACTTGCATCTTTAGACTTTTGCACAACATTCACATACCAGTCCACATTAATGTACGAGAGATGGGCAGGCATCTTCAAAGGATCCTTGGTCAAAACCCCTCGAAAGGGGGCATCAACTGTTACAACAAGGGCTTTATAACCTTCTTTCTCGGCACGCCGAATGCGATTTAAATTGTCATTTTCATTTGTTAAAATGTACATGTGAAACCATTTTAAACCTTCTTGAGAGCTTTGTGCCACCTCTTCAATTGTTGATGTTGCCCAAGTACTGAGAACCATACAAGTACCAGCACAATATGATGCTTTAGAAACAACAATTATGACCAATTCATGTCCAGGCTGACCATTCATAGTTAGTGGTCTGAATATATATAGAATTACTTATGTATACCTTTAGCCGTAGCAATCTCTCCATCAGGATGAGCTAACTTTTGTACAGCTGTTGGAGCAACACATACAGGAAAGTCAATTTGATTTCCAAGAATTGTTGTTGACACATCAATGTTTGATACGTCTCGTAGAACTCTTGGACGTAATCTTAACCTGAATATTGGTTAAATTTTGAATAAAACAGTGTGAATATGAATGATTTTCTCACAAAGAATGGAGACATCTTTATTTAAGGCTAAGACTCTAGAAACATTCCATGGTGGCAAGCCAGAAGTGGCAAGCTGGTCAATCTGGAAAAACATGTATGTTTTGATGAGGATGTTGCTCTTCATTGTAACACCCCCTCCCTGCCTCTCTGTGAGTATAGGCTTTACCTCAAATATATACTCTTAAGTAGTCTAATAATATTTCATCAGGATTATATCACAGTACAGGCACACAGTATAGCAAATAACCAGTAGGGCCACTCGGCAGTGCGACATGTCCCCCTATTTTTATGCAATTGACTGGCCAGAATAATGGCAGAAAGGCCAGTTCAGCATTTCTATTGGCCGGGAAAGGCAATTGACTGGCCAGAAACACGCATAATGAACATGCATAATGGCAGGTCACATTTTTCATACCTAGGGAAGTGAGGACCTGTTTCAAGGCCAGTCCCCTCAGAATTTCCATCATTTCATAGATCTGCCCCTGGATTTTTGCCTCTTTAGTACCACCACCCATGGATTTCCTTGGTGTTGTCATTACCTCTACCCCTGGATTTTTGTCCCCCCCCCCCCACTCACTGCGCAACATGCGCAGGAACACAGACTTGAGGGTTTCCAACTCTATTGGCCCTTCTGCTATTTCCTATTCTGTGCGCAATGCCCATACCTTTTGAAAGCATTTTGTGATTCCTTCGAAGAAATCTGTGCATTGGCCCCACTTGAATAATATTTCCAGTATGACTTGGGTAGAAATTGTTCAGCATGTTTTTCAAAGTCATCAATGCAAACTAGATCATTCATCATAATTAATATTTGGCATTCACTCCAATTCACGCCCAATCTCGGCCCAGAGCAATGCCTGTTCGCGGGTTAGGCTGGCATTGGCTCTGGGGAAACGGAATGAACTTCGTATGATTTCATACGCGCTCACTTAATGCGCATGCTCTCCACTAGTAGGCTGTGCTTTATTTTCAGCAAAATAATCATAAATACAACAGTTGAGCCCGAATAAATAAAGCATAGCCTATTAGTGGAGAGCATGCGCATTAAGTGAGCGCGTATGAAATCATACGCAGTTCATTCCGTTTCCCCAGAGCCAATGCCAGCCTAACCCGCGAACAGGCATTGCTCTGGGTACGAGATTGATTCACGCCACGTTTGCCATGGGTTTCAGTTAGCCTGCGAGCAGGCCCGTTGGACTGAATCACAGGAATGAAAACGCGTTTACCACCAGCAGTAGGGTCTCTCACTCAAATTTATGCTCAAATTCAGGCTATGTCGCGAAGGCTCTAAAATCAAGACAGTCTCAATTTAAAAGGCGCCATTTTCTTAAGAACCTATGCTCTCGCTTTTGTTTGGAGTTTTTTTATCGGTGTATATCTTAGTGATATATTATGTGTATGTAAGCAAACATTTTCATGTTATTTTTTTATCCCAGTGCCAAATTTGTGATGAAATTAAAGGTGATAGGTCTTTACGATGGCAACACTGGAGCAAAGCAAAAACTAATTGAGGGGACACCAAATAAACGGGAAACAAGGTTAAATTTTGCAAGGGAACAAAGCGAAAATTTTGAAGAGAACTCTTCCTCCATGGATGACCCTCATTTGTCACTCGTAACAACATGATCTCATTAACATGAATGGTGGAGTCGGGAGTATCCCAAATGTTCTTTTTTGTTGAAATGTTATGTATGTTGATTCGAGAAAAGTTTATGCCCATTTCTTGCCTTCAGTGGGAGGCTACTATCAACTCTATTCTAGACAGTGTTCGACCACCATTCTTCAGTGAGTCTAATTTCATCTTGGATGGGATTTAGAATTTCCCTCAAATCATTCAGCTTTTCGCCCAACCTCGCCCAGTCTTCCTCGCTGCCCAACATTTCAACACCAGGAATGCCGCAAATGCAGACCACTGGATACCTGAAGTATTTTTTCAAAGATGACATAACCACCGTTTGCGAGACTATTTTCATAGCTGGCGTTGTCGTGGTGGAACTTTTATATTTCTTGCAATCCCGTTGGTCATTTGATCAAAGAATGAAGAATAATCTACATCGTGGATGGTAGCACTGGGTACTTCGACTGTCAACGTCTTTTGGCCTTCGTGGTTGACGAACATCTTACGAACAGCATCTTTGTTGCCGTTTGTATCGATAGCGAGAGAAACTCGCTTGATGATACAAAACCACCAGTCATCCGGAGCAGTTCGCAGTTTCCAGTAATTTTATTGTAGGCTGTTAGAGCAGCGGAAAAGATGGCGTTATTTTCATAACAATGTACCAGCTCTTCAGAACCAAGCGAAGCAACATGTTTTCCGCCAGACCACACGTCCTGAGTTTGAGAATAATCGTCTGCAGCTCTTGCAGTATCAACTTTGCGAGACGCTTCTAGTCGACAAAGCGTATTAAGAACGTTCGCATAACCTTGAAAATGCACTTGTGCCGACTTTGCTTCTGAATTAGGCACGTCACTTCGTTTTGCAGGGACAAGATCGGGAGCAAGTTCAACACACTTCATGTTTGGATCTAAACGAAATGAGGAATGAGGAAATGTAAAGTTGTTTTATAATTTTAACTGCGTCACCAGACGCAGCCTTTTGTTCAGGTCAAGTTTGTCTTCCTGTGCTCTTTAGTTGCTTTCGACTGCGCGATTGCCCTGCTCAAAACTGCTTTAGTAAACTGACAGAAATAAACAACCTTTTAACACACTCTAGTCATTTCTTGGAGAGCCCCAGCTAGCAAAAATAATGTAGAACTACAATCACTGCAGTACTCAGTAGTACTCTGTGCTACAATAGAGAGGTTCATATTTGACTTCCACTACCACTACTGCTACCTTATCCCGATTTTTAAGCAATCTGATTGGTCAGTTGGGTACACCAAGCTCATCTGATTGGCCGAAAGATTGATTAGGGTAGCGGAAGTAAAATCTGAACCTCCCTAATATCGCATGATGAAAAAAAAGTTGCATGCTTGATTAACAACATAAATTAATTTTAATATGAATATGGAGGCACAGCAAGCTATTTCAAATACATACCCACTTATAAAATAAATCAATTTATAACAGAATTATTGCTAACGTTTCGTTGCTACATCGCAACATCATCACAACTACATAACATTTTTAACTGGTTTGTTTTATCAGTATGTATACATTTTAATCTACGTTAAAGTGGCTATGAAGCGAAATTTTGTCCAACTATTTATTGATTACATTAAAAATAAAGACCTAAAATAACAGGGTAATCTCTTTTATAGAATTTCCTCGCGACTTATGCCTGCCTGACAAGCTTTATATGCTGCAGAATCGCTCGTTGAGTATTGACATTAATACATTCAGATTACTTTTTCTGCCTGGTATTTCACTGGCCAGAAATTAATCTCATTTTTTGCCACGAAATTCTGCACCAGAGACGGAAGAATCGCTCTAATCTACCTAAATAGTGCAATATAAATCGTGTTTCAAAACTGTACGATATTATATACGGTCACTGGTGGCCCGCAAAGTCAGTAAATAATCCTGGACGGTTTATATTCTTGAATAAAAAGACTGGTGCACAACCATCTCTCTGGAAATATCTTTGAGACTTGCACATCCTAAACAGAAAAAAGTAATTTTCATCTTTTTAAAGAAGGCTTCTTTAGTGAGGGTGCATTAAACAATTCTTACCAGTCAAACCCATTGCCAATCGAAATTCTTCTTTTAAGATTTGAAGAACTTTGTACACACCTTCCTCTCCCTAAAATTTCCAAACAGAGAATCAGAAATTGTCTAGTTACAGTAAAACGAAATAGTCACAAACTACCAGCACTTAGCACTTGCATGGGAAAATATATTCTGTGGTCTAGTTAAGAGATGTAAGCATGTGACTCCTTAATCCACCATCATTATTGCCTTTGCATTTTTAGCTGGTAGACATTTTAGATTCAAGAATAATATACTTACTTGATATGTTAATCCCCAAAGCACAGGACGTCCAACAAAAACGGCTCTCGCACCCAAAGCTAAAGCCTTAAAAACGTCAGTTCCATGTCTGACTCCACCATCTAGGTACACCTCGCATTTATTGTTTACTGCCGCCACTATCTCAGGAAGAACTTCAATCTTGAATAAACAACAATCTGATTATACTGTAGTACCTTAGTTACGTAGCACAAAATAAAACAAGTTCCGAAAATAGACATCTTGTACTCCTGATATTCAAGAAAAAACAAGAAAAAGAAAACGACGGAGTCGGTGATATTTCGTCTTTATTCCAAAGACATTGTTATTGGTTTGACAATGTCTTTGGAATAAAGACGTAATATCACCGACTCCGTCGTTTTCTTGTTTTTTCTTGAATACCAGGAATACAAGATGTCTATTTTCGGAATTTGCTTTATTTTGTACTTCCTTGAGTTGCTTGCTTGTCGCGGTTTTTAGTTACGTAGAGTTGAAACCAAACAGTTTAAACAAAGTAAAACTACGAGTAGATCAATACTATCCAATAACACTAACAGTTGCAGGTACGGTATCCAACTGTCGCCCACCATGAGAGGAAACAATAATACCATCAACTCCATGTTCTACTGCCAACCGTGCATCTTCTGCTGTCAAGATACCTTTCAATACAATTGGTAGTTTACTTACAGATCTAAAATGATAGGATAAACAAGTAGTATATAAAGTTAGTTGTTGGTCAGAGTTATATATAATTTCATTAGTAAGTAAAATACTAGTAAATTTAGTTAAATGGTAAATCTTCAACTTACTCTGTCAGAATTTCAAGGCTTTTAGTAAGGTTATTTATGTGGGAACCACACACTGTTTTATGCAAAATAGCAGTACTGATTAAACTGACCTTAGCCATCCAATCACATCCCATGTTATTCCTGGATTGAAACTTGCAAATTCTTCTGGACTTGCATCTTTAGACTTTTGCACAACATTCACATACCAGTCCACATTACTGAACGTGAGATGGGCAGGTATCTTCAAAGGATCCTTGCTTACAAACCCTCGAAAGGGGGCATCAACTGTTACAACGAGGGCTTTATAACCTTCTTTCTCAGCACGCCGAATGCGATTTAAATTGTCATTTTCATTTGTTAAAATGTACACGTGAAACCATTTTAAACCTTGTTGAGAGCTTTGTGCGACCTCTTCAATTGTTGATGTTGCCCAAGTACTGAGAACCATACAAGTACCAGCACGATATGATGCTTTAGAAACAACAATATTATAACCATTTCATGTCCATGCTGACCATTTATAGTTAGTGGTCTGAATATGCAGGGTGTATAAAAAAAAAGTAGACAATTTTGAAACGGCTCTCAACCTGGCGAAGCGGCTTGAAGTATGAAGTTTTCTATTAATGTACATTGCTTGGGTACTTACGGTGTAGAACAAATGAAAATATTCTGAAATTTAAATGTTTCAAACCCAGGGTGTGCGTATTTTGAAACACATTAAAAATTGCTTGCGCACGAAATTTAAAAGCGTAAAAGTAATTTTGCTAATTTTGCTAATTTAAGCTAACTTAGACAAGCTAATTTTGCTAAAAATATTGAAGTTCGCGCGACGTTTTGAACGGCTTAGACTCGAGCAAATTTTCTGAAATTTTGTACAGCAATACAACATCGGACAAATTCTCCATCTACCAAGTCAAAATTGTCAAAATTACTTTGAAGCATTTAAGTTTTGTGCGCAAGGCATATTTATATTGCCGTAAAAGACAGAACCCCCTCGGGTATTTAAGTTTTAAATTTCTTATTTTCTCGGTTTATTCTAGATTATAAGTACCAAAACAATCTATTTTAATAAAAAAACATCGTATATTGAGGCACTCCACGAAGCAGAGAGCGATTTCAGATTTGTCTACTTTTTTTGATACACCCTATATATAGAATTACTTATGTATACCTTTAGCCATAGCAATCTCTCCATCGGGATGAGCTAACTTTTGTAAAGCTGTTGGTGCAACACATACTGGAAAGTCTATTTTATTTCCAAGAATTGTTGTTGACATATCAATGTTTGATACGTCTCGTAGAACTCTTGGACGTAATCTTAACCTGAATATTGGTTAAATTGGAAGTGTGAATATGAATGATTTTCTCACAAAGAATGGAGTCATGTTTATTTAAGGCTAAGACTCTAGAAACATCCCATGGTGGCAAGCCAGAGGTGGCAAGCTGGTCTATCTGGAAAAACCTGTACGTTTTATGAGGATGTTGCTCTCTTGGTGATCTGAAAACACGGAAAAGCACTAGTTGTCAAATAGAAATCCATTTTTCGAGCCAAACTAGCAAATTTCTCATTAAGTATAATTTACTTTGGTTCCAAATTTCTGGTGGACTTATTATTTACTTTACTAAACATAATTACTAAGTTTCAGCAAGTTTCATAAAGGAAAATAAAAGATCCAAATGCTTAAAAACAGCAAAATGGATTTCTATTTGATAGCTAGTTCCAAGCCATTTACTTACAGTCAGATCAGCTGGCTTCATTGTGACACCCCCCTCTCTGTGAGTATAGGCTTTACCTCAAATATATACTCTTAAGTAGTCTAATAATAATTCATCAGGATTATATCACAGTACAGGCACACAGTATAGCAAATAACCAGTAGGGCCACTCATCAGTGCAACATGTCCCCCTAGTTTTATGCAATTGATTGGCCAGAATAATGGTGGAATGGCCAGTTCAGCATTTCTATTGGCCAGGAAAGGCAATTGACTGCCAGAAACACACATAATGAACATGCATAATGGCAGATTGCATTTTTCGTACATAGGGAAGTGAGGACCTGTTTCAAGGCCATCCCCTCAGAATTTCCTGGGAATTTCAATCATTTCATAGATCTGCCCCTGGATTTTTGCCTCTTTAGTACCACCACCCATAGATTTCCATGGTGTTGTCATTACCTCAACCCCTGGATTTTTGTCCCCCCCCCCAACTATGGATTTTGCAAGGTCCTCACCCCCTATGTGGCTATGTATGGTAAATAAGTGTGGTCTGGCAATGCAACATGCGCAAGAACACAGACTTCAGGGTTTCCAACTCTATTGGCCCTTCTGCTATTTCCTATTCTGTGCACAATGCCCATACCTTTTAAAAGCATGTTGTGATTCCTTCAAAGAAATCTGTGCATTGGACCCACTTGAATAATATTTCCAGTATGACTTGGGTAGAAATTGTTCAGCATGCTTTTCAAAGTCATCAATGCAAACTAGATCATTCATCATAATTTGGCAGTTTCACTCCAATACAACTCATGGGTTTCAGTGCACAGATATTAGCCTGCGAGCAGGCCCATTGACCTGAATGAAATCGGGCTTACGAGCAGTATGGTCTCTTACTCAAATTCAGGCTATGTCGCGAAGGCTCTAAAATTAAGACAGTCTCAATTTAAAAGGCGCCATTTTCACAACAACGACGCAACACACAACACTTCATCAAAAAAGAAACATTTGGGATAGTCCCGCATCTACGCCTCCCCCCCCCCCCATTCATGTTGGTGAGATCAGGTTAATACGATTGACAAACGAGGGTCCCCGAGGAGGAAGAATTCCCTTCAAAATTTTCGCTTAATCGCTCTGTTTCCTTGCAAATTTAACCATGTCCCCCGTATATTTTTTGTTCCTATAATTACTTCTTGCTTTCTCCAGTATAACCATCGTAGACCTATCACTTTTAATTTCATCACAAATTAGGTATTGGGATAACAGAAAAAATAACCTTAAAATGTTTGCTCACATGCACATATCACTAAGATATACACCGATAAAAACCCCTCCAAACCAAAACAAAACTGTCAAGAGCATAGGGAGAATTTACGCTTATTTCTTGCCTTCTTCACATTTTCATTATTTGTTGTCTTCTTGTATCACACAACATAGACAAGATCAAAATGCGACAGCAATTATTACAAGAGCAAGCGAATGAAAACCTTACACACAACTAATTTTAACCTATTTTTATTTGCCTATAGACTATAAACCAATTGTTTTTTGTTCAACAATAAATGCAAGAATAGCGAAAGCACGATAAATAGCAGCGTTCCAAGACACACAGAGAGTTAACACAAATACTGGAGTATGCAAGGGGAATCGGTAACAATTTAAAGAGATCATTATCTATTGCCGTATTGCTGGTAACGTAGAATGCTATATATTCAAATGTCAACTGTTAAAATATATAGAGAACAAGCGAGATTGTCAGCCTGGTTTGCGAATTGTTCAAATCAATTAGCGTTTAGTCGACTTCTTCCATTTTACTCGAGTCTTCGTCACCTCCTTCTTCCAAAGGTGGCATATCCTCTTCATTACCAGCCTCGTCTGTAGAAACAAATATTTGCAGATCAGACAAACAAGAAACAAGATAAGCTGTCCACATCTTACCAGCCATACAATGAACTAATACTGCTTTTTATTTATTGTCAGGGTGAACGTTCAAATTTGAACGTGGTACATTTCTAATTTCGTAACTGACAACCTCTTCACATTTTCTATGTACCACAAAGAGCTTCATGTTATTAAGTTGAAATTAAACTCGCGCAGAGCAAAGCGACCATGGTAGTAAATAACCTCAATTAAGGCGTTTTCCAAGCAATTCCTTTCAGAAGAATAGGTTCTATTCGATTCTATTCTAGGCAGTGCTAGATACTGTATTTACCTTCGGTTGGATCTTCGTCGATTCCCAAACCAAGGTTGATCATTCGGTAAATACGAGCGGAGTGAACTTGCGGTTCATCGAGCGTGAATCCGGACGACAGCAATGATGTCTCAAATAATAGGTGAACCAAATCTTTGACAGACTTGTCGTTTTTATCTTCGGCAACTTTCTTGTTCAACGCAATGATGATAGAGTGCTCAGGATTGATTTCCAAGTGTTTCTTGGCAGCCATGTAGCCCAGGGCGCTTGAATCGCGGAGTGCTTGAGCCTTCATGATTCTTTCCATGTTTGCGGACCATCCATATTGACTTGTCACGATACAGCATGGCGACGAGACCAGACGGTTCGAGAGTACGACCTTTTCTACTTTCTTGTCCAGGATTTCCTTTATCAGCTATGCAATAAAAACCCATTATGTAAAATTAAAAAGCTTGAACTTGTTCTGGAATTATTCCTCCGCAAAATCATATCCTAGATCAAATCTTATTTATACATTTTTTATAAATGCTTTAGAGAGATGCGTCTAACATTTTTCAACACATAATGTACCAATTGCACTTGGGAAGGTAAAAACAACGCTTACCTTGCAGAGTTCTTCAAATGTGGCTTTTTGTTCCTCGCGTCGTTTTTTTTCCTCTTCGTCTTCGGGCAGTTCCAGACCTTCTTTCGTGACACTGACCAGCTTCTTGCCATCGTATTCTTTCAACTGCTGGATGGAGTACTCGTCAATTGGCTCAGTCATGTAGAGAACTTCGAAACCACGCTTCTTTACGCGTTCCACGAAGGCAGAATTTGAAACTTGATCTTTGTTTTCACCAGTGATGTAGTAGATATCTTTCTGGCCTTCTTTCATGCGCGACACGTATTCCTTCAGAGAGCACATCTCGTCACTGGCGGAAGTGTGATAGCGCAGCAAATCTGCGAGTTTTGCCCGGTTGGTGCTGTCTTCGTGTATACCAAGCTTCAGATTCTTGGAAAACTGCTCATAGAAGGTCTTGTAGTTATCTTTGTCTTCAGCAACTTCGTTGAAAAGCTCCATACACTTCTTGACGAGATTCTTGCGGATCACTTTCAGGATCTTGCTTTGCTGTAAGGTCTCACGAGAGATGTTTAAAGGAAGATCTTCGGAATCAACGACACCCTTGACGAAATTCAGATATTCGGGAATGAGATCATCGCACGTATCCATGATGAATACTCTTCGAACGTACAGCTTAATGTTATTCCTTTTCTTGCGGTTCTCGAACAGATCGAAGGGAGCACGTTTGGGTACAAAGAGAATGGCACGGAATTCCAGTTGACCTTCGACGGAGAAATGCTTGACAGCCAAGTGCTCTTCCCAGTCATTGGTAAGGCTCTTGTAGAACTCTGCATATTGTTCACTGGTGATGTCGCTGGGACTTCTCATCCACAATGGCTTGGTCTTGTTTAATTCTTCTTCATCAATGTATTTCTCCTTAATCTTCTTTTTCTTTTTCTCATCACCTGTGTTGGGAATTTGATGAATTGTGTAAATATATCAGAATGTTTAGAGCAATACAACTCTCCGTTATATAAATCATGATTATCTAACCAACCTTCCTTTTCAGCTTCTTCATCAAGATCTTCAATTTTTGCTTTCTCTTTCTCTCCATCTTCTTCAGCCTCGCCATTTTCTTTCTTCTCTTCAGCATCTCCCTCTTTCTTATCCTCGTCTTCATCTTCATCATCACTCACCTCTTTTTCACGCTCTTTTTGAACCTGCAGAAAAGAGTAACCGCTGATCAATAAAATCTCATGCTAGACTAAGATTTTAGTTTTTAATGAAGAGCTTAAGGCAACTGTAACAACCAGTTACCACCAAATGAGGACAAGGTATTTATCAGAAGCACAGGTTATCCTACAAAAGTTTGTATATACAGAGATATTCACAAAGAAGATTCATAAACAGATGCCTCCAAACTTTAAATACATGCCTTTGTTTGATGTAAGAGCTATTGCATGTTATAATCTTGTACATATTCAATCCTAGTAATGTACATAATTAAAACGAAAAACTCTCCCATTTGTCAAGGGTTACTTGAAGAGTTTTATCATTATGTTATTGTTATATAATTTATCATTTTGCCAGCATTGCATTGAGTCTTACCTTCAATACGATGGGATAACCAATGAACTGACTATGTTTCTTTACAATGTCTTTGACCTTTTTCTCATCGAGATATTCAACCTGATCCTCCTTCATGTGCAGCACAATCTTTGTACCACGACCATACATTTCTGAATCATCCCTGGCAACAGTGAAGGAGCCACCTGCTGAAGATTCCCAGACATACTGTTCATCGTCATTGTGTTTCGTGTGGACGACAACCCTCTCGGCAACCAAGTAAGCAGAGTAGAAACCAACACCAAATTGACCAATCATAGAGATATCAGCACCAGACTAAAAGGTAAAACAATTATACACTAAAGAAATACTAAAATACCATGGTTAGATATGTCCTGGGGTTGCCAGAGAGTGTATTGCATGCATCTGATGACAGGAAGTCTGTTAAACAACTCTTGCAATAGAATACAAAATGTAATCTGGATATTTGCATCTTGATATTAAAAATATTAGTAAGATAAATTGAGTAAGAAATATTGCATTATAACAAAATGATTTTATATAATGATTTGGAAGATCAATAACTCAATTTTCCAATCTTAGTATTTATATTTTGAACCATAATTTTTTAAAATTGTCTGCTGGTATTGGCTTTTTAGTTTGCATTGATTGACACATTCTAAAAGGAAGTTGTACATTCCAACAGGAACTTTTCAAACTTCGAGAAACGTCTTAAAAAAGTAGCTTGAGGAACTTCTTAAAACATTGATCAAATGAATTGCTCAACATCACCAAATGAGCTTATCAACATTTTACACATGAAAAACCTTCGGTTAAGAACAGTATAACACAAACATAGTTATTTGTATTGCAAGCAACAAATAATTACTTGATATATATATATATACCTGCAATGCTTCCATGAAAGCTTTAGTACCAGACTTGGCAATGGTACCCAGATTGTTGACAAGGTCGGCCTTGGTCATTCCAATACCAGTATCAATTATGGTCAGGGTGTTGTCATCTTTATTTGGAATGATTTCAATCTTCATATCCTTACAACTGTCAAGTTTTCCCGCATCAGTCAAGCTTTGGTAACGAATCTTATCTAAGGCCTGTCAAAATTCAAAATATTGTGGACTTTAGGTACTTCGCTATTTCCAGTCTTTTGAATGAGGATGTTTGTTTTACGTGACTGTAATGCCTCGCCAGAGAATTGATTCCCACATTAAAAAATTACTCCCATATTATAAGATCAGTTCTAATAAATCTAATTCTGTCTTCTAGATAATGAAGCTTCTTTAAAGTGCTTATATCATATGATGTAGACACAGTTAGTGGTTGTTAGCTTTGGTTCCTCTTAGGGCCTGTTCAAACAGATGCAACATTGTTGGACCAACAACACGCAACAATATTGAAGCATGTTAATAAAGCGCTTCCTTAGCATATTGCTTGACATTCGCAGGCAATCTATTGTTGTTGAGAACTTTTACCTTAAAATAACTGAGATTGATATAGCACAAAGCACTATTTGAAAAGTGTTGGATGATGTTGGTCCAACAATGTTGTATCCGTTTGAACAGGCCCTTACACTCAAAAGACTGAAATTCTCACACCAGGGACCAGTTGTTTAAAGCTGGATTAGCGCTAACTCTGGGTTAACATTTAAGTTTCTGCCCTTCTACCTGCCCATTTTTTAAGAACTTTAAAAACCAAAAACTACTATCAATCCAGATAAGAATATTTCCAAGCTTACAAAACAAACTGCTGGAGATTTTTATTGAATTTTAAGGCAACCAAGGGTTAAGCCATCCAGATTTTGAAATCAGAGCAAAAAAATACAGAAGTTAAAATTGGAGAGAGACAAAATAAAAGATGGCTCATTATCTTCAAGGAAAAGCCTCGAAGGTTGTTTCCACTAATCATTTCATGTCTCATGACTGGTGCTCTCTATCACAGTATCCCTGCAAATACAATCCACGCATGCTTTGCAGTCTCAACTAGGAAATGGCAATTATTAAGTCAACTTTGTTGCACATAAAATTCTGAAAATGCAATTGAAAACGCAAATTTTTCATTTTTCGATGCCAATTTTTTATAAACTTAAGAAACATTACTTTCTGTAACCAAAATGTTTAGGAAGGCTGAACAGAAGACATTTTACGCCTAAAAATGTCAATTCTTCCCCCCACGGTTGATTGCCAACATTTAGTTAATAGTCAAGTGCACGTGGTCTGACTGATTAAATCTGAATCTGCCATGCATAAACTGTACTTTTTTGCTTAAAATACCAAAGAAAGGGCTAACTTCATTTGCTATTTTGTAACCTTAAGCAAATTTGAGCATAACACATGTAACCTTAAGCAAATTTGATCAAAATTGGCGTTCTTTAAACACAAAGACCTATCCTCACCATTCATGTATAATTTACTCAGTTTTGCTTCAATACAATTGTACATATGTTCGGTACCCGTTTATTTGAGAAAACGCCTTGTTTATACATTTAGGCAACTTTACAAATAGTTTCAGTTCATTAAAAACTAACACTCGTTAAATATTTCAACACAAAGACGAACAAACCACAAGAAATTATAACAGCTTTGTCGCAAAGCGAAACCATATTACATCATGCCAAAATTTCACAAGTCGATAAAATACATGCCGATTTAGATGTTCAAATATAACTCTAGGGCGAAGCACTCGACTAACTACAACTTCTGTACAACACTGAAGAACATAAACGAGGAAAAATTCGGCTAGGGTGGTGCCAAACTGATTGAGATTGTACTTACATCAGACGAATTTGAGATAAGTTCACGCAGAAATATTTCCTTGTTCGAGTAGAAAGTATTGATAATTAAGCTCATCAATTGAGCAATTTCAGCCTGAAAGGCAAAGGTTTCGACTTCAGTGTCTTCTTCCATCGTTTTCATCTCGATTTCAGCCATTCTGAAGCGATTGGAAATAGTTTTCTCTCGGTAAAAAGATGCCGAAATGTGCAAGTCACAGACAACGTGCTCAAAAAAGGTCGGAGTAATCAACGCATGCTGAACTCATCAGTGACTCAACATAAATGAAGCAATACGATTGGTTCACGATAATGGTGTGGTTCGCTGTGATTGGTTAGGCTTCACTCGAATAAAACCGACATGGTGATTGGGTAAGACCTCACTTTCGTTTCCTATTATACTTCTCGGTATGTGGGTCCTTGTGACTTGGCTTTTTCGAGGAAAGCGAATTATATTACGATGAAATGAGTACAATTACAGTTTATAGTATTTCACGGATGACTCACAGCCGGCAGGAACCGCGGAGTGTAATATAAAGTATGAGGGCGTGGTCTGAGTGCCAGATTAACCCATACCATCTGGGGGTAGGAGGCATTTATCCCCGCGAAATTTTGAAAACCAGAACCCAGGAATTCCATTTCCCTCAATTTAAGCATTTATTTCTTATCTTCAGGTTTGGTAATTTTGCAGGATTTGGTAAACTTACGGCTTAGTCTCGGCTTACGACTAGAAAAACTTGGAAGTAAGCAATTTCACACCCCCCCCTCCCAAAAAACACCAGTCACAAAAATGCACTAGTTCTTTATTTTGTGGTGCTGGAATGCTGTCAAATTTCGTAGTTTTTATCATAAAATCTTTTAATTGGTTTGAGGCATAGCTCACTCAACGTCAGCAAGAGTATAAATCAGGCCAATAATACCGAGGTTCGCCTGTGTTTGCTTTGCACTTGCCCTTATTTCTTTTAAACGAATTTTTACTCCGCCTGCCGTAGGCGAGGCGGAGTTTTAAATTCGCCCCGTTTCTGTTTTTTTTTTTTTTTTTATTTTTTTTCGGTGTCAGAAGTCGGTGCAGCGCTCATGGGTGATACCGCTGGCACAAACCGCGTGAGCCGACCTAAACACGGCGTTTAAACTCAATTTCTAGCGAAATGTGTCAACAAAACACGCATTTAAACGTGCATGCTAGAACATCTAAACCGCAAGAAGGTTTTACGTGCAAAGATTCTCATGCAAAATGCTTTAAAACGACAAATTCCAGCGATGTGTCGCGGTGAAGTTTTGAGAGCGTGTTTCCGTCATTTTCTGGTTTATTCCTACTTTTAAGGAAATTTAGAAATTTCTACACAAGAATCAAACGCAAATTCTACTGAAATATCTACATACATACAAAATGAAGATCGGTGAAGGAACTTCGCAAAAATATTCATTTTTGTACTTTCGAACGGCGTTTTTCCTATGCTTTTGACGGAAAACACGACGAACGACACTTGCCAGAGCAATTTGCGTGGCGCGTGGAATGACGTGAGCACGGGGACACAAAAATTGAGGTTATTGAGTGCGAGTTCCCTATCTGTATATACCTGATCTGTGATACAGCTTCTTCTGAATCAGGAACAAGGAACTTGCTCGGAGCTCGGAGCATGTCGACACAAAGTGGTAGTTTCGGCGTTCCTCGGAATTCGTCGGTTTCCGACGCTGCTCGAAGGTTTTCCGAATACTATTCGAATCAAAATTTTTCTCTAGCTCGAAGATTTTGCTCCTTGAAAGTCCTCTAAATTTTCATGCATCCTAACTTTGTTTTAAGGTAATATGCTTTATTTTCTATCATTATTTGTAGCAAAGTACTTAGATTGTGCATAGAGATCGATTTTTGAGAGATCAGACTGGAAATAAGTACAATTTTCGAGTATTGTAAGTTTGTGCTTTCCAAGCATGGCTATGGTCGCATGTAAGATTAAGGCTACCGTTTTCAGTTGAAGTTGGTTCGATAATAATACCATGAAATCCGCTATAGAAACTGAATGAGGTCTTGAATTGTTGAGATTGTCGAAGAAAGTATGCTGAGACAGTTCTATGTATAGAGTTGGTTCTGGTTCAAATTTATTGAAAAAAGGCAATTTAATTTTAATTTTGTGAATTTCGATTACAAAACATGCCTTGGACTGTCGACCAATTGATTTCGTCAGGCGATTACAGACTTGTGAGAGGAGGGGGGTAGCCTAATTACTA
Source organism: Muricea muricata (assembly GCA_963855995.1). Lineage (NCBI taxonomy): Eukaryota > Metazoa > Cnidaria > Anthozoa > Malacalcyonacea > Plexauridae > Muricea > Muricea muricata. The sequence continues at coordinate 967,908 of OY979719.1, forward strand.
AAATGTAGTGAAAAAAGGACTTTCCATCTAATGGTGGGAGCAGGTTGGCGGGAACACTGGAGAATAAAGGTCCTGTCACAATGCAATTTTTCTTGCAACTTGAAATGCAATTCTACTATTGGGAGATGTAAAATTGGCAAATGCAAGTTTCCATCACAGTTTGCTGGGGGTTTTTAACGTACCAAACATTTGTCACAAATTTACTTAAGAGTAGATTTTCCCTGTAGCAAAAAAGATGGCAAATGTCGATTTTACCAGAGTGCATGGCAGTCTGAAATTGTTTAAAAAGGCAAATTAACGTCTTTTGAAGAACAGACAGAAGACAATAGGTTATTTTCACACTTGTGTTAAAATTTCAATCCAGTAGCTTTGTTTCTTGTCATCTTTTCCCACGTATTCTTTCTTGATACCTGCAATGCATTCTGGTAAAATCGACATGTCGCCATCTTTTTTGCTACGGTGAATGCAAGGAAAAGTGCACCGTGTGACAGGGCCTTAAGGGTAAGAGGTGGATAGAGAAGGAGACGGAGCAGTTACAAGTGCAAGAAAAATTGCACCGTGTGACAGGGCCTTGAGGGTGGGAGGTGGATAGGAGGAGACGGAGCAGGATGTGGGAGTCGTGCAAGGTCGGGAGGTTAAAAAAGAACAAGGAATGTTATGTTTTTAATGCCTTTTAGACTTTTCTTGAGGCAATTAAAATTCAAACTGTCAAATCCAAACACTGTACAGAATGGCCGACTTTACGTGGTCTTTAGTTTTTACACAACCACTTGCATTGTTATCTTTTGCAGTTTGTTTACCATTTCAGTTATCTATCTTCAATAGAATTCTTTGAAATTTGTTTGTAGATCGACAAAATGCTTAACCTCCTCTCAACAACTGGCAGATTATGAAAAATGAAATTGTTAAAGGTATTGGAATATTGCATGTACAATATTGAATATGGGACAATTTGGGACGGTATAATTTTGGACATGACGGTTTCATTCTCACCTAATTTGACGATTATTTTGTGGGTACACATACCGTGGAATCTCATGTGCTCCAGAAGCATTTTAATCTTAGAAAAAGTCAAATAATGATGAACTGTGTTTTAAAAGAAAGTTAGAATCTTATTTGGTTCAAATCAATTGAATTATGGCCCAAGAGTTCATGAAAACACATACAAAAGGCTTTCTTAAAAAACTGAAATATCAAATCTAGCAATTTTATATGTTATGCCTCTAAACAACACAATTCTGTTTCTAAAAATTGGTACCCTACTAGACCTATATGCATGATTATACTAATTTGGACATATTTATTTTTACCCATTAAAATATAAATTTGTGTTTAATCATTCGTGTTTGTCATTATTTGACTTTGTAATGTTGGTTAAACATAAGGAGATTGAGGTGACTTTGCCAGAAACAAAAACATCCATTATTATACTAAAATTTCAATATATATAGCAATTAAAACTAACCACAGGAAATATATTTCTACTTTTTAATTGAAATGTTTCTGTTATATGCACTATATCATATTTTTGATAAAAAATTACAACACCTATGTTATTTCCTGGTTTACTATCTCAATCATCTTTTGTTTAAGCTGGCTTTGAGTGTTCATTTGAAAGTTTGGAAAGTTCATTTGAAAATCACAATAGTTCTCAATGTTATATTGGACCCTTTAAAGTTAAAAAAATACTTTGTAATATTTTATACTACTGGTAATTTATCTTAGATACAGACTTTGTGATTTTGTACTAGAATGTTGACTTTCAAACTTTAAGATGAACTACTTATTAAGGACAAAATAAGCTAGCATATTGTCTTTTGTTTACAAAGTGGAACTTGTTTGGAATTGAGATGAACTGATGCAGTTGTTCTTTAACTTTATCAATTAATTACATATCTTAAATGAAAAAGAAAACCACAACTTGCCAAATAAATTCTGTGGGCTCTTTTTATTAGCAAAGAAAAGATGTGGCGGATGTAAGAATTTAAGAGTAAAAAAGTTTCCTTGGACTAAAAAAATTGACAGTATGCCAGATTTTCTAGATAAACAAGCAGTACAGATGTTGGCCAATAATAAGTATAAGTAACTACAATTTTTAATTTTAAAAGTTTTCTATTGATGCCTGGATACAGTAAATACTTTACCAGAGTTCTTCGTATTACATCGACTTGAAAAAGTTTTAAGTCACATGAAGCTTTTAGTTGATACTATGCAATTTCAAATTTTACAGACTTCTTAATTAACATGCCAAATTTACCTTGTTGAACATAAGGTTTTTCCTGAGAAAAAGTAAAACTGTCTGGCATTATATGGAGTAGAATAATTTAAATTAGTTTGAGACTTTGATTTGATAACAATTTTGATTTGTACTATTTACAATACAAGTGACCGGGTTGTATCGGATATACAAACCCAAGCTGAAGGCGAGATATCTGACATACACAGATGCGAATGTTGTAAATGGCTTGTGAAACTCATCAATTTTATACATCAGATCTATAGCAAAGTGATTTTGAAAATACCGATTCTGTAAGATGAGAAAATGATTTCTTTTGTGTTTCCTGTATGATTTATTACTTTATAAGTTTCTTAATTAAAATTACAACATATTGCCTACTGGAACTTTTTATATTGTTTGGTTGTGGTGAATTTGTATTTTGGCGATTGAAATATTTCTGAATTTTTATGTGCATTTCCTTTGCTTCAGTTCAAGTTTACATTTCAAATATTCCACTTTGTAATACTTGCGTGGTAATAATAATATAAGGAACAAGGAACTTGCTCGGAGCTCGGAGCATGTCGACACAAAGTGGTAGTTTCGGCGTTCCTCGGAATTCGTCGGTTTCCGACGCTGCTCGAAGGTTTTCCGAATACTATTTTTTCAAAATTTTTCTCTAGCTCGAAGATTTTGCTCCTTGAAAGTCCTCTAAATTTTCATGCATCCTAACTTTGTTTTAAGGTAATATGCTTTATTTTCTATCATTATTTGTAGCAAAGTACTTAGATTGTGCATAGAGATCGATTTTTGAGAGATCAGACTGGAAATAAGTACAATTTTCGAGTATTGTAAGTTTGTGCTTTCCAAGCATGGCTATGGTCGCATGTAAGATTAAGGCTACCGTTTTCAGTTGAAGTTGGTTCGATAATAATACCATGAAATCCGCTATAGAAACTGAATGAGGTCTTGAATTGTTGAGATTGTCGAAGAAAGTATGCTGAGACAGTTCTATGTATAGAGTTGGTTCTGGTTCAAATTTATTGAAAAAAGGCAATTTAATTTTAATTTTGTGAATTTCGATTACAAAACATGCCTTGGACTGTCGACCAATTGATTTCGTCAGGCGATTACAGACTTGTGAGAGGAGGGGGGTAGCCTAATTACTAAAATGTAGTGAAAAAAGGACTTTCCATCTAATGGTGGGAGCAGGTTGGCGGGAACACTGGAGAATAAAGGTCCTGTCACAATGCAATTTTTCTTGCAACTTGAAGTGCAATTCTACTATTGGGAGATGTAAAATTGGCAAATGCAAGTTTCCATCACAGTTTGCTGGGGGTTTTTAACGTACCAAACATTTGTCACAAATTTACTTAAGAGTAGATTTTCCCTGTAGCAAAAAAGATGGCAAATGTCGATTTTACCAGAGTGCATGGCAGTCTGAAATTGTTTAAAAAGGCAAATTAACGTCTTTTGAAGAACAGACAGAAGACAATAGGTTATTTTCACACTTGTGTTAAAATTTCAATCCAGTAGCTTTGTTTCTTGTCATCTTTTCCCACGTATTCTTTCTTGATACCTGCAATGCATTCTGGTAAAATCGACATGTCGCCATCTTTTTTGCTACGGTGAATGCAAGGAAAAGTGCACCGTGTGACAGGGCCTTAAGGGTAAGAGGTGGATAGAGAAGGAGACGGAGCAGTTACAAGTGCAAGAAAAATTGCACCGTGTGACAGGGCCTTGAGGGTGGGAGGTGGATAGGAGGAGACGGAGCAGGATGTGGGAGTCGTGCAAGGTCGGGAGGTTAAAAAAGAACAAGGAATGTTATGTTTTTAATGCCTTTTAGACTTTTCTTGAGGCAATTAAAATTCAAACTGTCAAATCCAAACACTGTACAGAATGGCCGACTTTACGTGGTCTTTAGTTTTTACACAACCACTTGCATTGTTATCTTTTGCAGTTTGTTTACCATTTCAGTTATCTATCTTCAATAGAATTCTTTGAAATTTGTTTGTAGATCGACAAAATGCTTAACCTCCTCTCAACAACTGGCAGATTATGAAAAATGAAATTGTTAAAGGTATTGGAATATTGCATGTACAATATTGAATATGGGACAATTTGGGACGGTATAATTTTGGACATGACGGTTTCATTCTCACCTAATTTGACGATTATTTTGTGGGTACACATACCGTGGAATCTCATGTGCTCCAGAAGCATTTTAATCTTAGAAAAAGTCAAATAATGATGAACTGTGTTTTAAAAGAAAGTTAGAATCTTATTTGGTTCAAATCAATTGAATTATGGCCCAAGAGTTCATGAAAACACATACAAAAGGCTTTCTTAAAAAACTGAAATATCAAATCTAGCAATTTTATATGTTATGCCTCTAAACAACACAATTCTGTTTCTAAAAATTGGTACCCTACTAGACCTATATGCATGATTATACTAATTTGGACATATTTATTTTTACCCATTAAAATATAAATTTGTGTTTAATCATTCGTGTTTGTCATTATTTGACTTTGTAATGTTGGTTAAACATAAGGAGATTGAGGTGACTTTGCCAGAAACAAAAACATCCATTATTATACTAAAATTTCAATATATATAGCAATTAAAACTAACCACAGGAAATATATTTCTACTTTTTAATTGAAATGTTTCTGTTATATGCACTATATCATATTTTTGATAAAAAATTACAACACCTATGTTATTTCCTGGTTTACTATCTCAATCATCTTTTGTTTAAGCTGGCTTTGAGTGTTCATTTGAAAGTTTGGAAAGTTCATTTGAAAATCACAATAGTTCTCAATGTTATATTGGACCCTTTAAAGTTAAAAAAATACTTTGTAATATTTTATACTACTGGTAATTTATCTTAGATACAGACTTTGTGATTTTGTACTAGAATGTTGACTTTCAAACTTTAAGATGAACTACTTATTAAGGACAAAATAAGCTAGCATATTGTCTTTTGTTTACAAAGTGGAACTTGTTTGGAATTGAGATGAACTGATGCAGTTGTTCTTTAACTTTATCAATTAATTACATATCTTAAATGAAAAAGAAAACCACAACTTGCCAAATAAATTCTGTGGGCTCTTTTTATTAGCAAAGAAAAGATGTGGCGGATGTAAGAATTTAAGAGTAAAAAAGTTTCCTTGGACTAAAAAAATTGACAGTATGCCAGATTTTCTAGATAAACAAGCAGTACAGATGTTGGCCAATAATAAGTATAAGTAACTACAATTTTTAATTTTAAAAGTTTTCTATTGATGCCTGGATACAGTAAATACTTTACCAGAGTTCTTCGTATTACATCGACTTGAAAAAGTTTTAAGTCACATGAAGCTTTTAGTTGATACTATGCAATTTCAAATTTTACAGACTTCTTAATTAACATGCCAAATTTACCTTGTTGAACATAAGGTTTTTCCTGAGAAAAAGTAAAACTGTCTGGCATTATATGGAGTAGAATAATTTAAATTAGTTTGAGACTTTGATTTGATAACAATTTTGATTTGTACTATTTACAATACAAGTGACCGGGTTGTATCGGATATACAAACCCAAGCTGAAGGCGAGATATCTGACATACACAGATGCGAATGTTGTAAATGGCTTGTGAAACTCGTCAATTTTATACATCAGATCTATAGCAAAGTGATTTTGAAAATACCGATTCTGTAAGATGAGAAAATGATTTCTTTTGTGTTTCCTGTATGATTTATTACTTTATAAGTTTCTTAATTAAAATTACAACATATTGCCTACTGGAACTTTTTATATTGTTTGGTTGTGGTGAATTTGTATTTTGGCGATTGAAATATTTCTGAATTTGTATGTGCATTTCCTTTGCTTCAGTTCAAGTTTACATTTCAAATATTCCACTTTGTAATACTTGCGTGGTAATAATAATATAAGAAAACAGGTTTACATGGCTCTTGAATATAGTCTTTTCAACAAGTAAGTAAAGATGAATTTATACTTCAAAGAGATATGTTCCTAACCTGACAATGGTACCTTCCAAAAAGACTAAATTTAAATTGATTCTTCGAATAAATTTTTTACTTTTCAATCCAAGATCAATCTAAGTTATGTATTTCTACTTTTATTTTGGTCTCTTTAACACTGAAACTATCAATTGTATATAAAGCAATTTCACTATCGAGTGACTTCATTAGTTGCTGGGCAAAGCCAAAGCATTGATTTTTCGGCTGTTTTCAATGAAAAATAGAATTTTGCCCAAAGTTATCTCAAATAAATTATCACAATTTGAAAAAAAGCTTCTGTTCTTGTGCCCACCAGAAAAATGAGATGTCTGAGACTTTCTTTGTATTTTTTTGCGAAAAATAGATCGCATGCACTGTTATGCAAAGAAAAGTGTAAGAGATTGGTTTCTGAAAAATGTCGTGCTACACACAATATTCTAAAAATGCTTGGTTTTTATTCTATGTATTTTTGAATTTTTTGTTAAAAAAAAATAAAGGTAGCAATGTTTAGTGCATTTCACATTGTCAGGTTAGAAACGCAATAAGAAAAATGTGGCTCCGAACATTACAGCTTGGTCAATTTGGAATTTATAAAAAAATCGTTTCTTCGTTGTTTTTCGACGTTTTGAAGGGTTGTTTCGAGTACAAAAAAGTATTTTTAGGAAGAATTATGTGCCCACGTTACATGTCTCAAAGCCATCAAAATTCGTTGGTAATTCGTGCATGTATTTTTTCTGACTTATAAAAGCACAATTGGTTAAAAATAATATTTTTCTTTTGACAAAAATACCTTTCTTCTGTGAGGCTGGCTGTATTTGAAAAAGCGTTGGTCAACGCTCCGCCAAAACTCGTGGGTTTTCTCCGGGTACTCCGGTTCTTCCCACTGGGAGAGTTGACAGGGTAGTTACATATGGTTATAAAAATGTGACTAACTTTTGAAAACCTTTCTACTTAGACTTGTTAAGCCTTCTCGTCATCTCTATCAGTTGCATGTTTTGAGCCACATGTTTTTCTTTGTAATTGTGAAACAACTCGCTATATGCTGGGTAAACCTTTGCAAAACTCTCAAAATTTATCACTTCAAGTTGTTTCATTGTTATAATATATTTTGAAGTATAAACATTTACTTACGTTGAAAAGACCCAAGTTTTTTAGGACTTTGTTCATTCACTTGTGTTATTGTTCTCTCTGCCATGTTCTGTTTTCTTCTGTTGTTATTTTAATAAGTACGATGTGTGGTAGTTAATCTCTTTTTATTGTTATTCAAATTGTATGTAATCTTTACAAATTTTTTCAATAAATTGTTTACAAAATTTACTTGTGACCCCTTTTTAATTAAAAATTCAATTCCCATGGGAATTGAGAAATTGAATAAAAAAAATCCCCCTACCCCGGCCAGCTCCCCAAGTGCCACTTCCACCTAAGTAGAAGTACTTATACATGTAGTACAAGTACTTCTACTTATTCACGGTGGAAGTAGCACTCGGAGAACTGGCCGGGGTAGCCGGCAAAGAGAAGACCAACTTTGCAAGTGCTAATACAATTGCTAAGTTGATCTTCCCTAGAGAGCAGCCGCGCGTACCTAACAAATTAAAACAACAAACGTTAGTGACTTAAGTACTTAGCATGCAAATTTGATTCCCAAAGCCAAAATGTCAAGTGCCCCCCGCTGATCCTACCAACTGCCTACCTGCCTCAGTTCTAAGCTGTCTTCCTCAGTTCTAAGCTCCTGCATTCCATTCGTTACCTTCACTTTCCTCACCATCGCACAGTCACTCACAGCTGATAAACCCGCATGCACCACCAGCACCCCGACTGCCACCCAATTTCGAAAATTAAAAGAGTTAAAATTTCGGTAAAGTATGCATTTTAAATGCAATTTATTTGGATATTTTAGATCAAACGTAAACAGAAACAGCTCGTACATAAAAACAGGTGAGAATTCTATTTAAAATTTGCTTGCAAAATATAAAACTTAATTCGCATTTTTCTTAGTTAATAGTATAGATCAATTTAGTTGATGTTGAAACCTACTCTTAACTGTTTTGTTAGAAGTGACGACAGATTTTGGTTTTTAAGCATACTTTCAAAAATTTTAATTCCTTCAATAAACCTAACCCCATGCAACTTACACACGGCGCACACCCTCGCAGTCCATACATTTAGCTAATAAATTACGTTATAAACAAAAAAGCAAAATAAAAAGATAAATTACGTTATCTCTAGCTACTTAAACCCACTTAGACTGAGTTTTTGATTGAATTTTCAAACGTAAAACCTTAGCTGAATGGGCATGGGCTTTTCGTTGTGTTAACTGTTCCGGAGTAAATATAAACCTGGGGCCGGTTGTATCAAAGGCGTTTAGCTTAAACGGTGGATAAGTGAAATTTAAAAATCAGTTTTACACCTAGTACGGAACCGAAATTATGAGTTGAAATAGAATAAATATTTAGTTTTATATATAATTGTTCTTCTCAGGTCAAATAACTTCAGCTGGTTTGTTTATACAACATGGAAACGTGTTTCATATTTTTGACTTATCCACCGTTTAAGCTAAACGCCTTTGATACAACCGGCCCCTGATACTTACCAAAGTCCAAGGCTGGGTCAAATAAGCATGAGAATTAGGCAAAAATAAAAAGCAATTGAAACTCAACAGATTCACTAAAGTTGTTTTTTTTTTTTGGCAACTTATATCCTTAAGTGTAGATGACATGCAATTTTTAATGCCGTAATTCTCACACTTATTTAACCGAAACGCCTTCATTTGCATGGTACCTCGCAGCTGCTCTCAAACCACCTTCGTAATTTGCTTTAGTGTACACAAACAATGACTTCATTGTTCCTGCTTACCAAAACAAATCTGAAAGCACCAAGATACTTATCATATTAATAATCAAAGAGGATTCGCATTATGCAGTAATTACCATAAACAGACGCATCACCATTGAAACAAAGCATGCCGTATTCCCATGGGAATTTAAAATGCACAAAAAAATATAATGATCCTACTGATTTGCATGGATGTATGAACCAAATTAGCTAAGAAACAAAGAAATGATATATTCCCTTGGGAATTTAATGTAGCAAAAAGATGGCGGGTGTTGATTTTACCAGAATGCCTTGCGGTCTGAAATCGTTTAAAAACTTAAGGTAAATTAACCTTGTTTGAGGAACAGACAGATAGGTTATTTTGTCACTTGTGTTAAAATTCCGTCCATTAGCTTATGTTAAATATCATTTCACTGCTATTCTTGATTGATACCCGCATTAAATTCTGGTAAAATCGACATGCCACCATTTGTTTTGCTACGGTGAATTGGAATACAAGTCAAATTTTCTCGCTTTTTAACCAGAGAACACATTCTTTAAAGGTAGAACGACGGAATTGATCGTTTACAATCGACGCCATCTTTGTTGACGTTTGAAACACATGGCAACCACAAAGTATCTATTCATTATATCTGATCCTATCGAGCCATACATCTTTAAAGTATCATTCATAATACGCTAAAACTAACGATGAAATAGTAAATTGACACTAGTGTTTCGCTGTAAACAGCTGAAGTAATCTGCAGAGTCAACCAAGATGGCGCCCAATCACACGAAATGACGGCATGTGCAAACCAAAAATAGTGACCAAATCCATCAACTATAATTTAGTGGCATTATTACGAAACTTATTTTTGTAAAACGTTCAATCCTACATGTTATTTTGTTTTGTTTTTAGAAATATCCAAATCCAAATGTTAGAGACGAAATTTCCAGGCGTTAAGGTATTGTTTCTTTAAAAAATATTGTCGACATTTACCATATTTTTACCTGTTTTTTGACTCGAAAATTGACTGCCAAACTCCTAGGTATTCTATTTAATTATTTTGTTGAATGTATTTGATATCAATGTTATTTCAATCCAATTTTTTTCACTTAATTTGCTGTCTTCTCTTTTTCATTAACGAGAAATATCTATTAAATCCTCTTTGATCCCTCAATAATAAGTATCTTGTTTTCTACTAACTTGCACATTACCACTACTTTCTATTACAATGTCGTGTCTTCTCATTTTTGTGGATTGTTGTTTTGTGGGTCTTGTCGTCCAGGATCGTTCATTCTTTTCTTTTCTTGTGCGTTTTTTTCACATCCCATCACCCTTTGCAATAGTAGAAAGAATTAAATCATGAGATGATAGTTACGAGTAATTTATAAACTATAACATATTAAACAATTATTGGATGAGGTTTTTGTGATATGCGGAATTATCAATGTCGAGGTAAGAGTTATCAGCCGAGCCGAAGGCGAGTCAGATAACTCTTACCGAGAGATTGATAATTTTGCATATCACAAAAACCGAATCCGATAATTGCTTTATTATACATTTTAAGTCTTTTTCCTCGAGCAATTGACGCATTTCGCCCTCGGAAGAGCTTAAAAAGGAAGATGCCATAACATGAAACAGAAAATATCGAAAAAATGTTGTTGCCATGCCAACCATTGATGCCAACGAATACCGCATACTGTAATAATCTGCACCGTAGGCTCAACATCCAGATAACTCAGTTATCTGCTAGCAGATAACTGAGTTATCTGCAGATTGTGTGATAGTCGCATTTATCTGCATACAACTGATCAATCACAACGCATAAAACAACTGCAATGTATAATAAAATAGTTTATTAATTAGGCCGGCCAAATTATTGTGTAAGCTGTTAATATGAAATTTTTTTATTAAAATCTCGAGAATCATTAGTAAATCGTGAACAAAACACAAAAGAAAATCATAGCCGTGAAGGAGTCTTTATTTCTCACACGCACACAACTTGCAGCTACCCTAATTTATGATTTTAAATCAAAATATCTCGAGAATTAAACAACACGTAAGGAATGTGTAAATTCTTAAAGCTCTTTCGAACAATAAAAATTAATATCTCGCACTAATCTCTCTCAAAAGCTCTCTCAAATTTATTACCAATATCTCTTCAACTATTACTTTGCAGGTGAAATGTAACTTCTATCAAAACTAGCTTACTTCAAGTTGTTTGGGAATTAAGATTTTACGTGTCAACGAGATCAAATATGAATCTAAGATGGCAGACAGCGCATTAAATTTCTATCTTTACGACCAACTCCCCAACGAAAGGCTTTAATTCGCTCGAAAGTCGAATTTTGTTTTTTTATTGTTTAATGTAGTGAAAGATCCTGTGTGCTTTTTACAGCACTGCCAACACTAGCAACGTTAGTGCGAGATGTTAATTTTTATTGAAACGAAAGCTGAACTGCTAAAGAAAATAGAAACGACAAGATAAAATCAAAAAACTTACTTTCACTCTATCTTTGGATCTTCTTGGCTTCGGTTGTTCTCGTTTCATCATGCTGTTTATGGTTTCATCTGGTTGGCGCACTCTCTTCATGGAACATCACGCCGGTCCAGTAGGTAACTAGCTCACTCGTGTCCAGTCAACCAACATAAAATAAGGAGAAAATTAATGTTACAAAATATTTTAGAATATAGGACACTAAGCGTTAATTGAAATTGACTTTAACAAACCGTACATTGTGATAGTATTTGCATCTTAACATCTGATGGAGACGGCTTGTGATTTACTTCTTATGTCGATATGAATTCTTTCCCATCTTGTTGCGTCATTAGTTGATGGTTGTTGTATTCACTTTTTACTTGGCATTCTTTGAAAAAAAAAATTACGATGTTCAGAAAACTGTTTACAAGATAAGCAAAGAAAACTACGTTCACAAGCATTAGAGAGGACTAAGTAATTATAATAGGCGTGACAGGTCACAGAGGTTAGTCGACGAAGAAACTCATGGACAAATTCCCGGCATGATGATATTCCGATAGCAAGAAGTACAGCAAGTGTAGAACGTGTACGTGTAAGCTTAAACTGTATCTATGCAACTCCAAGAAAAGCGCAACACAAAATGGCGGAATTTAAAGACATTTCTGGTGTCATTTCCAGTTCCCTAACTTTCGCGGACAAATATATTTATATATTTTTCTCAAATTTTTTTGAAGTAAATCTAGATGGATTTTGTGAATAAACAAATTGAAAAAAGTATTGCCCACGTTAGGAAACTAGAACGGGCGCCCAAGAATGCCCACAATTTCTCCAATCTGGATTATATTTATTGATTGCGCAAATGACTGATAAAAAATAAGAGAGTAATAAAATACCAAATGGTTTCCTCTTCAAGATAGTGTCATACATGCGCGCGGCATTTCGGGATATTTGGGAAAACTCGTGTTGAAGTTGAACCTAAGGCAACATGCCAAGTACATGGATGACGCTATCCTGCTCAGGAAACTATTTAGTAATTGTCTTACAAAATGATTACAGTGAAACACAAGTCAACGCCACGGCATTTAAATTTCTCGTGTAGGATTGTTTGATCCTGCACAGTAATAGCCAAGTGGCGCAATCGTCAGAGCAAACGCCTATCACATGTGAGGTCGTGGGTTCAATCCTTACTTCAGACTCGTGACACCCATGTGAGGAGTTAGTCAGTCGTGGGTTTATCCCGGGTACTCCGGTTTGCGAATGTTGACTGGATGGTTAAAATTGTAAAATATCAGTAATCACCGGAACACGGGTACTTAACTAAACTGCTGACGATGAGGCGGAACTCATAATGAATTAATGAAAATGTGTTTCACTGTAGTTATCATATAATGTAATTGCCAAGCTGAATGAATAATTCTCCAGTAACTACGTCATATGAATAATTTACAATTATGAGAGTAGTGGGGGGGGGGGGGGGCAGCATAAAGATTGAAGTAGTGTCAAGGAAGGGGTACTACCCTGACGGGTACTAGGCGAAGAAGTAGAGTAAACAGGAGGAAGAAAATTAAATTGGAGTAAATAAGGGGGATTGGGGTAAAGAAGGGGAGAAGCAGGATAAAGAAACCAGTGGAAGGGGGTGCTATCCTGGAAGGAGTACCCGGGAAAGAAGAGGGTGAACAGGAGGAAAAGTAGATTGGAGTACAGAAAGGGGAAATTAAACGGATCAGGAAATTCAGACTTGCAATTCAAATGAAAGGCAGCTCATTGGTCATGTAAACACTCGTTAAATCATGGTTCTCGCTTGCCTTTAGCTTGGAATCATCTTTGAATTTGAACTGAAAGTCTGAATTTGCATGTTTCTTGTATAGAGTGCAGTGTATCAGAACAGAAGAGGTTTTGAAGAAAAAGAAAGAAAGAATAAAAGTAAGTTAAAATTTGTAAAGAATAATGAAGAAACTATTGGTACAGCACTTGATACATGATGATAATCATCATTATAAACTCTCTATTAATCCGGGGGGGGGGGGTATAATAGAGAATTTGCAATGATAGTAAGTATATTGTAATATTTGGGTTTTTACCACTAAATCCTCTTGAAAGTTCTTTTTGGCTGTGGCTTCTCTCATCACAGTTGTCTGTGCTTGTCTTGCAAAATCTCTGGAATATCTATAACGTGAAGGTCAATATTTAAGATTAGAAAAATAGAAACCGTAAAATAGAAAGAAATTTAAATCGTGGCGAATACTTTTTACGGTCTTGCTGGCATGACAAAAAGAGAGTATAGATTTATAAGATCATGTTGATTTATCCTTTATCTGAACTATATTTAACTTAGATTTTAAAATAGATTTCACCCTGGTAAGCAGACCGAATGGGTTTTCAAACAAGATAACATTTAATGACTAAAACGTGCACAGAATAGTTAGAGAATGCTTACATGTCGAATAAAAATCCAATACTTTTAATGTCCAACTACACAATAGCGATTTTCGTTGCATTTCTAGACTGGAGAAGAAGACGACGCCATTTTGATTTTGATTTCTCCCGACAACGGCAGATTTGTCTTCGCAATTTTTTTCCATTTCTTCGTCGTTTCAGCTCCAATTTGCTCGTTGTGTTTCTTTCGTACCTTCCTCGCCATTTCCGTATAACCAATGGACATTTATACTCAAGATTAAGACTGTATTGAGACTTTCAAAATGTTCGTCAGGAGACATAAAAATCGAAGCTTCTTCTTCGGGTTGCAGAAGCAAATGACGTCAGACGACCTTTGTCCGCCAGCAAATACCCGTATGTATAACATTCAATGATCTTTTTAGGAAGCTGAAAATCGGTTTTTATTGCGCGAACGAAGTGTTTTTGCCATTATTTCTTACTCAGGTCTTTCTTCTGCTACTTTACTTCATGTTTACTTAGGTAACTTGCCAAAAGAAACGCCTGTAAGGGACAATTTTGCAATTTTTTTTATTTGGATGCTGATGAACAAGGGAAGACTCGTTAAAGCTTTCCTTGGCAAATATCTTTCCCTCCGTGGCCGAGAGGTAAAGACAACTGTCTTGACTTCGATTTTGGGTGGATCGAGGACCGGTCCAGTTCAACTGAGTTTGGTAAGAATTTAATTCTGATCGGTGCTCGATCCACCCAAAACTGAAGTCAAAGCTGGGCGTGGAGTGCAGGAAAACACTAGGCAGTACCGCGAGGCCGAGGAGGCAAACGTTATTTTCCCAGCGTTGTTAACTAATATTTAAGCAAATTTCATTAACTTGACTGTTGGGGACAGACCTGTAGGGTTGGTGCATTGAAGACTTCTCGTCGTTATTTCCCTTCGTTCAAGAAGACAAGTTGTCTTCATCGAGAAATAACGGCGAAAAGACTTCAAGACACCACTAAACCACTACACTTTAAAGCTACAGTTAGTGGTTTAGCTAGCTAAACCACTACACTGTGCCAATAATATATGGCTGACTTCTTCCTAACGCTTACGGTACGACCATGGATGCGCAAAGATGCGCAAACACATTAAAGCCTTGAAAGCAAGTGTTTTCTTTTAGGAAAGAATCAAGGACGACAACGCTTACTAAATCAAAGCCGTCTAGTCATGTTTTAAGTACTTCAGCTATGTTTAACGATCTTTTACCAGATCTTTGCAAGAGGAAAAGTAAAATTTTGCATCATTATTATTAACTTTCCGTCAGTCGTTTCTTTCTTGATCGAGCATTATATGCCATTGTGTTCAGTGTCCTTGATATAGGAGCCATATACTTATGGCCTTGGGTTTAATTCCCAAACACTGAATGGCAGTGTTTTGCTCTTCCAATGAGATAACAAGATGGCACTGTAGAACGCGTGGTTTTATATAAGCTACGAGCGTCAAGATATCCTTGATAGGTAACTATTGATCCTACAATGGACACTTATGTTCACTGCCAATAGCAACGTTTTCAACTCACAGCTTGTACATAATGGCTTTTATAGGTTGTGTCACAAGGAAACTGCAGTTCGGTCGTAAAATCAACTTGTTTTCAAGGTTGCCGGGTTTTAAACATTACTGACACTGTTAATGTTGTAGCTCGGAATTGTAAAACAACGGCGGCAATGCAGTTTTCTTGTGCCATAACCATATAAGCTACGACCGCCAAGCTTTATCCTTGATAGGAAAGAATTGATCCCACCAACGACATTTGTATTCTCTACCGATAGGAACGTTTGAGACTTACAGCTTGTACATAACGCATTTTATCGGTGAGTCGTAAAACCAACCTGTTACTGCTCAGCAAACTACCATTTCCCTCGATCAACGATAGTCGATGAAGCTTGGCGCTCGAGTTGTTCAGCTAAGTTAAACGATCTTTTATGGCGAGGTCTTTTCAAGAAGGCATGAAGCATAGATGCGCAAACACTGTACAGCCTGTAAAGAATATGTCTTCTTTCGGGAAAGAGTCAAAGACGATAACGCTTATTAAATCAAAACTGTGTAGGCATGTTTTAAGTTGCTCAGCTATGTTTAACGATCTTTTATGACCAGGCCTTTGCAAGAAGGAAAGTCGAAGTTTGCATATACTATTGACTTTCCGTCGGTCGTTTCTTTCTTGATCGAGCTTTATATGTCATTGTGTTCAGTGTCCTTGATATAGGAGTCATGTATTTATGGCCTTGGGTTTGATTCCCAAACACTGCATGGCAGTCTTCAGCTCTTTCAAGTAATAAGATAACTTTGGAACAAGATGGCAATGCGTTATTTACTATATGCCTGGTCATGCTGTAACTAATCATGTAGTATATTCTACAAACCTTAACTCAGAACGTTGGCTGTCAGTTTCTATTCGTGGTTGCTTTGAAACATTGCAGATACTGCTAACCTGGCTATAACCTGTAAAATGTTTGGTTTTACACAACCTACGAGCGCCAAGCTTCATCGACTATCGTTGATCGAGGGAACTGGTAGTTTGCTGAGCAGTAACAGGTTGGTTTTACGACTCACCGATAAAATGCGTTATGTACAAGCTGTAAGTCTCAAACGTTCCTATCGGTAGAGAATACAAATGTCGTTGGTGGGATCAATTGTTTCCTATCAAGGATAAAGCTTGGCGGTCGTAGCTTATATAAATGATAAAACCACCCATTTTACAGGTTATGGCACAAGAAAACTGCATTGCCGCCGTTGTTTTACAATTCCGAGCTACAACATTAACAGTGTCAGTAATGTTTAAAACCCGGCAACCTTGAAAACAAGTTGATTTTACGACCGAACTGCAGTTTCCTTGTGACACAACCTATAAAAGCCATTATGTACAAGCTGTGAGTTGAAAACGTTGCTATTGGCAGTGAACATAAGTGTCCATTGTAGGATCAATAGTTACCTATCAAGGATATCTTGACGCTCGTAGCTTATATAAAACCACGCGTTCTACAGTGCCATCTTGTTATCTCATTGGAAGAGCAAAACACTGCCATTCAGTGTTTGGGAATTAAACCCAAGGCCATAAGTATATGGCTCCTATATCAAGGACACTGAACACAATGGCATATAATGCTCGATCAAGAAAGAAACGACTGACGGAAAGTTAATAATAATGATGCAAAATTTTACTTTTCCTCTTGCAAAGATCTGGTAAAAGATCGTTAAACATAGCTGAAGTACTTAAAACATGACTAGACGGCTTTGATTTAGTAAGCGTTGTCGTCCTTGATTCTTTCCTAAAAGAAAACACTTGCTTTCAAGGCTTTAATGTGTTTGCGCATCTTTGCGCATCCATGGTCGTACCGTAAGCGTTAGGAAGAAGTCAGCCATATATTATTGGCACAGTGTAGTGGTTTAGCTAGCTAAACCACTACACTGTAGCTTTAAAGTGTAGTGGTTTAGTGGTGTCTTGAAGTCTTTTCGTCGTTATTTCTCGATGAAGACAACTTGTCTTCTTGAACGAAGGGAAATAACGACGAGAAGTCTTCAATGCACCAACCCTACAGGTCTGTCCCCAACAGTCAAGTTAATGAAATTTGCTTAAATATTAGTTAACAACACTAGGAAAATAACGTTTGCCTCCTTGGCCTCGCGGTACTGCCTAGTGTTTTCCTGCACTCCACGCCCAGCTTTGAATTCAGTTTTGGGTGGATCGAGCACCGATCAGAATTAAATTCTTACCAAACTCAGTTGAACTGGACCGGTCCTCGATCCACCCAAAATCGAAGTCAAGACAGTTGTCTTTACCTCTCGGCCACGGAGGGAAAGATATTTGCCAATGAAAGCTCTAACGAGTCTTCTCTTCTTCATCAGCATCGAAATAAAAAAAAAATGCAAAATTGTCCCTTACAGGCGTTTCTTTTGGCAAGTTACCTAACTAAACTGGACGTAAAGTAGTAGAACAAAGACCTGAGTAAGAAATAATGGCAAAAACATTTCGTTCGCGCAATAAAAACTGATTTTCAGCTTCCTAAAAAGATCATTGAATGTTATACATACGGGTATTTGCTGGCGGACAAAGGTCGTCTGACGTCATTTGCTTCTGCAACCCGAAGAAGAAGCTTCGATTTTTATGTCTCCTGACGAACATTTTGAAAGTCTCAATACAGTCTTAATCTTGAGTATAAATGTCCATTGATTGTACGGAAATGGCGAGGAAGGTACGAAAGAAACACAACGAGCAAATTGGAGCTAAAACGACGAAGAAATGGAAAAAAATTGCGAAGACAAATCTGCCGTTGTCGGGAGAAATCAAAATCAAAATGGCGTCGTCTTCTTCTCCAGTCTAGAAATGCAACGAAAATCGCTATTGTGTAGTTGGACATTAAAAGTATTGGATTTTTATTCGACATGTAAGCATTCTCTAACTATTCTGTGCACGTTTTAGTCATTAAATGTTATCTTGTTTGAAAACCCATTCGGTCTGCTTACCAGGGTGAAATCTATTTTAAAATCTAAGTTAAATATAGTTCAGATAAAGGATAAATCAACATGATCTTATAAATCTATACTCTCTTTTTGTCATGCCAGCAAGACCGTAAAAAGTATTCGCCACGATTTAAATTTCTTTCTATTTTACGGTTTCTATTTTTCTAATCTTAAATATTGACCTTCACGTTATAGATATTCCAGAGATTTTGCAAGACAAGCACAGACAACTGTGATGAGAGAAGCCACAGCCAAAAAGAACTTTCAAGAGGATTTAGTGGTAAAAACCCAAATATTACAATATACTTACTATCATTGCAAATTCTCTATTATACCCCCCCTCCGGATTAATAGAGAGTTTATAATGATGATTATCATCATGTATCAAGTGCTGTACCAATAGTTTCTTCATTATTCTTTACAAATTTTAACTTACTTTTATTCTTTCTTTCTTTTTCTTCAAAACCTCTTCTGTTCTGATACACTGCACTCTATACAAGAAACATGCAAATTCAGACTTTCAGTTCAAATTCAAAGATGATTCCAAGCTAAAGGCAAGCGAGAACCATGATTCAACGAGTGTTTACATGACCAATGAGCTGCCTTTCATTTGAATTGCAAGTCTGAATTTCCTGATCCGTTTAATTTCCCCTTTCTGTACTCCAATCTACTTTTCCTCCTGTTCACCCTCTTCTTTCCCGGGTACTCCTTCCAGGATAGCACCCCCTTCCACTGGTTTCTTTATCCTGCTTCTCCCCTTCTTTACCCCAATCCCCCTTATTTACTCCAATTTAATCTTCTTCCTCCTGTTTACTCTACTTCTTCGCCTAGTACCCGTCAGGGTAGTACCCCTTCCTTGACACTACTTCAATCTTTATGCTGCCCCCCCCCCCCCCCCCCACTACTCTCATAATTGTAAGTTATTCATATGACGTAGTTACTGGAGAATTATTCATTCAGCTTGGCAATTACATTATATGATAACTACAGTGAAACACATTTTCATTAATTCATTATGAGTTCCGCCTCATCGTCAGCAGTTTAGTTAAGTACCCGTGTTCCGGTGATTACTGATATTTTACAATTTTAACCATCCAGTCAACATTCGCAACCGGAATACCCGGAATAAACCCACGACTGACTAACTCCTCACATGGGTGTCACGAGTCTGAAGTAAGGATTGAACCCACGACCTCACATGTGATAGGCGTTTGCTCTGACGATTGCACCACTTGGCTATTACTGTGCAGGATCAAACAATCCTACACGAGAAATTTAAATGCCGTGGCGTTGACTTGTGTTTCACTGTCATCATTTTGTAAGACAATTACTAAATAGTTTCCTGAGCAGGATAGCGTCATCCATGTACTTGGCATGTTGCCTTAGGTTCAACTTCAACACGAGTTTTCCCAAATATCCCGAAATGCCGCGCGCATGTATGACACTATCTTGAAGAGGAAACCATTTGGTATTTTATTACTCTCTTATTTTTTATCAGTCATTTGCGCAATCAATAAATATAATCCAGATTGGAGAAATTGTGGGCATTCTTGGGCGCCCGTTCTAGTTTCCTAACGTGGGCAATACTTTTTTTAATTTGTTTATTCACAAAATCCATCTAGATTTACTTCAAAAAAATTTGAGAAAAATATATAAATATATTTGTCCGCGAAAGTTAGGGAACTGGAAATGACACCAGAAACGTCTTTAAATTCCGCCATTTTGTGTTGCGCTTTTCTTGGAGTTGCATACATACAGTTTAAGCTCACACGTACACGTTCTACACTTGCTGTATTTCTTGCTATCGGGGTATCATCATGCCGGGAATTTGTCCATGAGTTTCTTCGTCGACTAACCTCTGTGACCTGTCACGCCTATTGTAATTACTTAGTCCTCTCTAATGCTTGTGAACGTAGTTTTCTTTGCTTATCTTGTAAACAGTTTTCTGAACATCGTAATTTTTTTTTCAAAGAATGCCAAGTAAAAAGTGAATACAACAACCATCAACTAATGATGCAACAAGATGGGAAAGAATTCATATCGACATAAGAAGTAAATCACAAGCCGTCTCCATCAGATGTTAAGATGCAAATACTATCACAATGTACGGTTTGTTAAAGTCAATTCAATTAAAGCTTAGTGTCCTATATTCTAAAATATTTTGTAACATTAATTTTCTCCTTATTTTATGTTGGTTGACTGGACACGAGTGAGCTAGTTACCTACTGGACCGCCTTGATGCTCCATGAAGAGAGTGCGCCAACCCGATGAAACCATAAACAGCATGATGAAACGAGAACAACCGAAGCCAAGAAGATCCAAAGATAGAGTGAAAGTAAGTTTTTTTATTTTATCTTGTCGTTTCCATTTTTTTAGCAGTTCAGCTTTTGTTTCAATAAAAA